>CM043117.1:28228552-28592981 GCA_023701765.1 Hylyphantes graminicola
TTAGAAATGTTAAGCATCTTCGAAAACCCCTTAATCTTAGTTTTTGTTACATTTGGATGAATATTTAACAAGTTATTCCATCGAATCACTTGATGTCCTATGGGGGACCATCTCAAGGTTGTTGGTTTAATGATGCTTATCTTCCTTTCCAAAGCCGTATTTGTTTATCAAGTTCATATATAATCTTATACACAGTCCCCTGAAGCGCAATTAAAAAGTATTTTGTGATTTACTCAGCAAATTATGAATAAACGAAATTAAAAATTGGGATTTCGCTTAAACTTCCTGTCTTAAATATATTTCTGTAAAAATATTAAGGGGTTTCTATTCATAATTTTTTTAAAAATTAAAATAATAATTATTTTAAAATATAAAAATTGTTTTAAATACCCCAATATTGAATGCATTTTGTTTGGGTTGTTATAATTTCTTTTCAGTAAAAAATTCGTTTCATTATCTTAATTATTTATAGATTGGGATAGTTTTTTATGTGCAACTCATTTAACATTATGGCACCTAAACTGTGCACGTCTCTAACTCCCCTAATAATGCTTAAAAACTAACAAAATTTGGCATTTCGTATTAAAATACGTCATAGATTAGAAATATTTACTCAAAAAGGGTGTTGCCATTGGAAATTTTAAAGTTAGTATCATTTTTAATATGAAGACAGCCCCTTATGCAAATTTTGTGTCATGCCATTAACTCAGAATGTTATTTTTATACAAAGTCAAAAAGGTCCGATTATATAGGATGACTAACGACCGAAATGATCACACTTTTTTTCCACAACACGCTCAATTTTTAACATACCCAACACCCCTATTTGTGAAACGAAACGGCCGAAAACGGCCTTCCCGATGTTTGCTGGTAGAGCCGTCCTGGGCCGGTTTCGAGGTTAAAGGGTTAAGGTGTCAGTGATCTAGTCCTAGGTCAGCCTAAATTGAACTTGTGTAGCTCTAATGTGACATTAATTCAGCCTTTTATTCGTATAAAAGAAGTTGTGAAGTTAACTCTGACCAATTTTGCTTCTTGAAAAAGAAATAATGAGACCATTTGAGTCTATTTGAAGTCTTATGTACTACTCATTACTTTAAAATTACGCAATATATTACAAGACCACAGTAGACAAGATATACACACAATATGTTATTAGCTTGCCTTTTTCATTTCTCAAGGGTCTTGTATGGTAACAGATCTCTATACAATTCCAATGAGGAAACCTTTGACCCTGATTTTAAAAATGTGAGTATATTACATATACTCACGAAAACTTAAAAAAAAAAAAAAAAAAAAAAAAAAAAAAAAAAAAAAACAGAAGGAAGTTATTTTGCAATAAGGTAAAATAATTAATAAGTATAATTTTAAAGATATTAATTAGTTATAATTAAAACAATTATTTTTATTTAGATATTTATATACCGGTTAGTGTTGCCATCTGTAGTTTGTGAAATTACTAAAATTGTTTTAATTATAACTAATCTCTTTACAATTATTTTTATTAATTATTTTATTGTAAAAATAACTTTATTATTTATTTTTTGGTAAGTTTTCGTAAGTGCATGTCGTATACTTTATTTAAAAACATGGTCAAAAGTTTCCCCAATGAAATTATATAGATATTTGTAACCAAACAAGACCCTCAAATGGCAGTTAGACCAGCGCAATTTAATGCGGAAAATGGGCAGGAAAACAGCAGAATCAAAAACGACGTTTTTGACCATTGTTGTAAGCATTCAATAACTACATTATATATGAAAGTATACTAAATGATTATTTGAGGATAAAAATTATATGGTCTCAATTGGTTAATCAATGTAGTGGGCGGAGCTTACCGTGTCGAACCACAAATCAACAATGAAAGCAGGAATTATGTACGTCATGTGTAACAAGCCAATTGCATGGTTAAATACTACACTCCATGCCAACCTAAGTTGGGTAAATAGAAATATACTATGGAGAAGATTCTTCCGCGGATGTAAAGATTTCCTCAAATTATTTGTGAATCCATCCAAAAAACATGTTTAAAACATTAATTTCATTTAATGCCTAACACATTTGAATATTGTTTAATAAAATTTGGCAATCTTATCAGAATGAAAAGTGTATTTTGGTTAAATTGTACTAAGATCATTTTGTATGTAAATATTACCTTAAAAGAGTTTCCAACCAAAGAACCAACCGCTCTCCCCCCCCCCTGCCCTTTTACTATTTGTTTTTGTTTTTACCCAAGTTAGGTTAGCACGTAGTGTACAATTTACCTGTTCGCGGAAATGAAACCACTTACCGATCAAATGACAAAACAATAGACGAGAAATTCAATTCACAAAAACAGCATTGTTGCTTACAATGATTAAAATATTAAGAAACGAAGTCTTAGGATAAGCAAAATTAATTGAAAATAGTTAGTAACGCTCGTTACTCTTTGAATGCACGAGTTTTATGCAAAGATTAAAGCAAAAATAACAAAAACTAATATAATAAGATTCGAATTTATAATAAGTCATAAGAGTCAAGTTTAATTAAAGTCGGCAGCTCAGGATTAAGTTTAATTAAGTAGAATTTATTTGCACTAGGGATCACAGCTTATATTTAAGTGTAGGATTTATTTGCAGTGCTAGACAAATAATTTAATCTGAGAACCCTGAGTTATCGTGGATTATTCCCTATGTTGACTTTTATTAAGGGGCCTCCCCCCCCCCCCCCTTTTGAGTTTGTGTTTTTAAAATGTATATTTTTTATTTTTGAAGTTTTAAAAAAAGGCTAATATTTATTAAAAAGAAAAAGTTTTTTGATCTCAACTAATAAGAGAGTATTAAATATTAATTATAAATTTTGAAATGTCACTTAAACTTTTAAAACCTCTCTGTTCTACCTTCATTCAAAATAGATAAAGGTATACAAAACATTAAAATATATGATAGGATGGAGAAATTTTTCAAGTATTTTAAAAAATTATTTTCTATAAATCCATACAATAATCATTTATCGATATAAATCTTTTTATCAATCAATTGTAAACATACTTTTGATATTATGAAACTTTAAATTAATAATCGTACAATTCCACACTAAAGTTAACGAGGTTAAAAAAAGTTTTTGCATTGAAAAAATAAAACTGTTAAATCTACAAAAGTTATGAAAACTTTTTCTTAATTTAATAAGGAGAATAAAATGTATGTTCTATAAAAATATATATACTAAAAAACTCCGCACAAATGAATAATATTTAATAGTTATTTATGCAACTAGTGTGAAAAGTAACACTTTTTAAAACTAGTGGATTTTATTTCACGAGCGAGGTACGAGCGAGTGAAATAATTACACCTGTTTTATCGCACGTGTTTCATACACTATTTTTTATAATTGTGTGAAAAAAATATCATTGGTCCAAAAATATTTCACACGCATTTATGTCTTTAAATAAAATCTTTAAATAAAAGCAGATTGATAAATAGCTGGATTTTATTAATATTTTGAAATAGAAATTTTTACTTGAAATGCTGGCATCTTATGAAAAGAGTGAAAAAAGTCTTTGTTTTTTTTTCACTGCTTTTGGGTGAAAAAAAAAAAGTTTTTTTTTCACTGTTTCAAAAAGTCTCTTTGCACATGTCTGATATTGAAATTATAATGTAAATGTCGGATTTTTTTTCACGCATTTATAAAAAAATTATTTTATTTCAACAAACTTTTTGTGTTTATAGTGTCTTCTTTACCAGGTAGGTGAAAGAAAGAAAAAAAACAATCATAAGTTATTTAAGTCGACGTAAAACATCATCCACAAATAACTAAATGTAAATACGAAATGAGTATTTATGCTAAGTATTTTTCCGTGTTTCCTTCGAAATGCATGTACAATCTGGTACAATCTCTTGTTCTTGGTTGAAGTCTTGGTAGTCCAGTGAATAGAGACTCAAAAAGGGGGTTTACCATACAAAAGGTCCGGTATCGCTGATTTTTTTATATGTTGTTTGTGACCCCTAGGTAGTAATAAATGTGAGTTTTCGTCATCCTCGTTGTATTGCTTTTTCCGCCATCTTGAAAAAACGTTCGAAATTTCGCCCATTTTCCAGTTTTTGGCCTATAACTTTTTTCGTAAGCATTTTTAAATATAACTTTTCGACACAAAGTTGTAGTAAACAAAATTTTCTTCAAAATAGGTATGAAAAGTTTTTATGTACGACAACTACTTAAGGAGCTACGAATCAGCAAAAAGGGTGTAAAGTCGAGTGTTTCGAAAAAAATATTGGGTTCTAACGACTTTCTATCGCCGTAACTCACATAAAACTTCATTTTATCAATGAACAATGATTTTACAAGTCGTAGAAAATTTAATTTTCTACAAAATACACTTATCAAAAATAAGTTTCTTGTATATTCCAAGAAGAAAGGTTAAATTTACAGAAACACAAAAAAGGCTCTATTTTCACCCGACGATACACTGTTTTAGTTTTTTGAAGGTAGCTCTTTACCATTGTAATTTTTCACTATTTTTGTGAATACAAAACTAGCAGAAAATAATTTTTCCTATAAAATGGTTCTATTTTGTGTTTCTTACGATAGAATGTAACGGAGCTACGTTGTTCGAAAGACGGCGTAAAATCTTGAATTTCGCCAAAAGAGCTTTATATCACTTTATATTCTAATAATTAAAGCAAAAAACTTCATTTTAGTGGAACATAACTATTGTGGAACTTGAAGACATCATTTATTATATTAGGAAGATCTCAAAGAAATTTTAGATTCAACCAAAGAATTTTGGTATATTTTTCGAAAAGCATGAGTAGAAGCCGCTATATGTTTTGCCTAAGACACAGAAGAAAGGAGGGAAATAATTTTAGCCCCAAAGATCTTACGATATCGATGCTTTTTATAACTCGACTTCCTATAAATCGAATAATCCATTAAAGTGGCCGATCTCCTTTGACAGCAAGTTTCTGAAAATTCTATTACAACCATGACATTGAGCAATTTATTATTAATTATGAATATAAAAATAGTTTTAAGAAAGTAATCAGTACTTGTGAACAATTATAGTAAAATATGCTTCAACAATCACGCTTCCGCAAAACATATCTTTACAATTTTTTAATTTTTTCCATCGTTTAAATTTATATATGCTCAACAAACATTAATATAGGTCATGAACTAATATTGTTAGGATATATCAGATCCCAATTTTTTTATAGACAAAAGTTTGAAGCATTACATCGAAAACACATACAAGCAAGAGAGTAACAAGCATATAAATAGTTTTTAAATGTCCAATTCTTAATAGTTTTACGCGATTCTAGTTCAAAACCTTCTTCATACTGTTACTAAACAACTGCAAAAATTTGGAAGCAGTTGATAATAAAGAACTTGAGTTTTTATGTTTTGCGTAATGCGTTTTGAAAAAAAATGCAAAAACTAGCAAAAAAAAAGCTTTAAAGTGCTATAACTTCAGTTCTATTAAAAACTAGAAACTAAAATGAAACAGATTTAGAGAGCTAAATGTTTATTTTATATTAAAATGCAAAAAAAAAACAAATGTTTGATATTTAGTCGATTTTTGCTGAAAAAAGGTCATCGGATACCTTAACTCGAACTTTATAGTAGAGTCTCGATACATTTCAATGCTTTTCCTAAAAAAACTGTCCCGATATTACTCGAAGTGAATATCAACCGGTCGCCAAGGAACCATTCATTAGACCACAGCCTAAATGACTTAGCCAGCAGGAAAGAGATATTTAATAATATGTATATATGGATAATAGTTAATAATAGATATTTAAGTTTTGGACACGGAACAATAAAAGAGTTCAACTATCTTGCTTTCCTCCAACATGTGCTTCTGCTTATCAACACTTGTATCGAGTATACTATCAAGTTCAAGCGTGGCTAGGCAATTAACTGAACCCTGAAGACTGGGGTTTTAAATTATTAAATAATATTTTGGAGTCAATTCAAACTTTACTCCCACCTGCTCCAGAAAAACTGCTTAATATACCATATTTTGTAATTGCAAAAAGGGTTGTAGTGCAAACTTTGGCTGTAAAAAAGTCGGATTATATTGTTCTTTAGTAGGTAACAATTGCCATGGCCAATCTTGTTTAAATGTTGATTCGAATGCAACAGATGAGGATTCTTATATAGGAGATAACCGATGCATCTTTATGTGAACTATTCCTATTAATTTTATTGAATAGAAAATTATCTAATAAAACTAATAGAAAATACTACTGAATGCACGAACTCCATTTGATAAAGACTGTTTATTTTTTGAAACCTAGTAATACTCATGAATAATCAAAAGTATATTCATCGAAGAATTTATCTGCTTATCCAAAATGTCAAAATCATATATTTTTATTGCATGTGTGTGTATGTGCAATAACTGGCTGCGATACTACGTCAGCATTCAGCAATGTTCAGAGGGGGTAAAACATCAGTATTTAAATTGGTTGAAAAACGTAATGAATGTAACGTAATGCAGTGTACAATAGAAAATTAATCATTTTCTATTATACACTTTCCCATATTTTTTTCATAGTTCAATTGGTAGATGTTCCTTAAACTATTTGTTGAAATGAAATTGAAATCTTTTATCAAATCACATGTATTTTTCATTTGAGAAATTAAACATCTTCGTTTTTTTTTAAAATGTAACTAAATTCTTTGGTATTGAATCTAAAATAACTTTTATGGCCGTACCAATATAATAAAAGATGTCTTCAAGTTCCACAATAATTATGTTCCACTAAAATGAAGTTTTTTGTTTTAATTATTGGAATTTAAAGTGATATAAAGCTCTTTTGGCGAAATTCAAGATTTTACGCCGTTTTTCGAACAACGTAGCTCCGTTACATTCTGTCGTAGGAAACACAAAATAGAACCATTTTATAGGAAAAATTATTTTCTTCTAGTTTTGTATTCACAAAAATAGTGAAAAATTACAATGGTAAAGAGCTACCTTCAAAAAACTAAAGCAGTGTATCGTCGGGTGAAAATAGAACCTTTTTTGGGGTTTCTGTAAATTTAACTTTTCTTCTTGGAATATATAAGAAACTTATTTTTGATAAGTGTATTTTATAGGAAATTAAATTTTCTACGACTTGTAAAATCATTGTTCATTGATAAAATGAAGTTTTATGTGAGTTACGGTGATAGAAAGTCGTTGGAACCCAATATTTTTTCGAAACACTCGACTTTACACCCTTTTTGCTGATTCGTAGCTCCTTAAGTAGTTGTCGTACATAAAAACTTTTCATACCTATTATGAAGAAAATTTTGTTTTCTACAACTTTGTGTCGAAAAGTTATATTTAAAAATGCTTACGAAAAAAGTTATAGGCCAAAAACTGGAAAATGGGCGAAATTTCGAACGTTTTTTCAAGATGGCGGAAAAAGCAATAGAACAAGGATGACGAAAACTCACATTTATTACTACCTAGGGGTCACAAACAACATATAAAAAAATCAGCGATACCGGACCTTTTGTATGGTAAAACTCCTTTATTCACTGGACTATGGTCCCTTTCCTCTCGTAAAATATAATTTTCAATCCTGCTATGTTTGGATTTTGGAGAACGTGACAGAACTTATCATTTTTCGAAGCAAAGAATCTTGTGTAGTGTTTCACCAAGCCTTAGGCGTTACGTTATTTTTAAAGGAAAACAAAATGTCACGAATCATGCCTTTAGGTTAAGTTTGAATAATCGTCGCACTTGACTAGAGCTACACGGGGGCTATTACCGACGGGCGTCGTATTTAAGAACCACAGTCAAGTGACGATCCGACACCTGAATAGGCACCCAACGCAACCGTTAAAGCCTCGGTTTCCTCGGAGTCCGTCAACAGATTTAAGCGAACGGACAAGTGCTGTGAGTGACGTCATACAAACTACTGACATTGATTACGCTAGAGTGGTTTTCCTCGGGAGCGTTGCCGGACAACTCAACGCGACCGCCAGATTGAGTTGCTGTTGAGTGCGTTGGGGAAATCCTGATGACAACGTTTTTTGCTGTTGTCTGTTGCGTGGCGTGGTTGCCAAAAATTAGAAATTTGAGGAAATGACGGAAGGCGAGAGTTGTTTTACGCTTGCCGAGGAAGAAATGCTCATTGATTTTGTGAGAAATCACAAAGAATCCAGTTTCGTGTCAACGTAACGTTCTGATGAAGCGGTGGTCGGTAAGGTGACGTCATCCACGTATAATAGCAGTCGCATTTTTCCGGCGACAGACTCCGAGGAAACCAAGGTTCAAGGGCGACATCGTACGCCGCGCGGGACTTTGACAAATGTTTAATGTGTATTCCCACCACCATTATTCGTCTGACATTTTAGGCTGCACGGATGTTTCTAGGTCGGCAGTTATTTAGGCGATGCCCGGACCCGAACCTGGGACTTTTCGCATGCTATTCGAAAGCCTAACCGACTGAGCTCCCCAGTCCCATGTTTTTTGGGCTGGAAAGCCTATTGGCTAAGGCTCTTGCCTTGTATGCGAAAGGTACCGGGTTCGGGTCTGGGAATCGCTAAAATAACTGCCAATCTATAAACTGCATATGCAGTCAAAAATTCCGACTGAGAATACACCGTGTATGAAGTAGGACACGTTATATATTCTTGAAAGTCTGGATGCCGCTTACGATGTTATCCTAAAAAGTTGTGTCGGTGCCTACTCAGGTGTCGGCTCTTCACTTGATTGTGGTTCTAAATTTTGACGCCCGTCACCAATAGCAATAGTGTAGCTCTAGTGTGATGTGACGATAATCAACATAACAGATTAGTTTTGAATTATCGTCTCACTAGAGCTACCCGAGCACTATGACTTAAAAAGGCATTGTTTTAAAGTAGTTCTATTGGGTAAAATTACAAACGGTTGTGGAAGTCCTATATGGTGTAGTTATTAGGCAACTATACAAGAGCCAATTCAAATCATTAGAAAACTTGATATTTTAATTGCAACCGAATCTTTACAAATGACCCGTACAAAATCTTTTGATTATTATTAATGACCGCTCACAATGCCAATGGAACGGAACGCGAACAGTACGAGGATTGGTGCAATCCATCTCAACAGCTCCCGATGGTTATTGCCAAAGAGTTAAGAATAAGATGACGATGCTTGGCATGAAATAAAGTTGAAGCTGTCAGAAAGTCGCCAAGTAACCTTAGTAAGTCCAAACAAATCGCTCACCCAACGTTAATTCAAAGTAAAGCTCATAATTCATTCTTTAAAAAGCATTAAAAATAAAAAAAATGGCTGTTTTCGCCTTTGAAGGCTGTATCACGTGACCCGAATTTACACAAGATGGTAGTACAATTTCCTTCACAGGTAAAAAAAAAATATGCGTTGTAATTATAGTTTTATTAGAGAGTCAGAAATCGCCAAGTCGAGGCAATAGGCCAAAATTTATGTTAGGTTTGAATTATCGTCGCACTAGAGCTACACGAGGGCTATTGGCGACGGGCGTCGTATTTTAGAACCACAGTCAAGTGACGAGCCAACATCTGAATAGGCACCCAACGCAACCGTTAAGGGCGACATCTTACGCACCGTTAGGACTTTGAGGGGTATCTAACGTGCACTCACTTACACGGGGTATTATTCGTCGGGCACTTTTGGCGTTTATAGGTCGGCAGTTATTTTGGCGATGCCCGGACCCGAACCTGGGACCTTTGGCATGCTAGGCGAGTGCCTAAACGACAGGGCTCCCCAGCCCCGTTTATTAAAAATAGAAAATGGCATTTGAAGGCTGTATCACGAGACTCGAATTTACACAAGATGGTAGTGTAATTTCCTTCACAAGTAAAAAAAAAATATGCGTTGTAATTATAGTTTTATTAGAGAGTCAGAAATCGCCAAGTCGAAGCAGTAAGCCACAATTTAGAATATCGCCAAATACTTTGCCGAGACGTTTGTTTGGGCTTACTACAAAGCGATTGATGGCTTCACCTGGAGAGCTTGTTTTGTATTGGTTTCGGTCCGTCAGCATCTCCGTCTTCTTCCTAACTCTATGGTGATTGCAGACCAATTACCGAGACCAGGGGCAAGTGAGGAATTCTGTAAATCCTCGTTGAAACCTCGCTGGATTAAGTGCTAGATGTCAGCAATGGCTGATGATGAGTGGGCTTGGAGCACGGAAATATCAATTGCAGTTGGACGGAAATAGGAATGTAGTGAACTGCCGATTTTAGTCAATAGAAATGCGATTGCGGAAGGGGCAAAAGTATTGGAATTTGTTATTGGAATCGAGTCAATATTATGAAAGGTGACAATTTAACGGATTGATCAGATATGACGATGAAATTGAATTATAATATTAATAATCTATTAAAACTGGAAAATATAGCTAAAAATTATGCTGTAACATCTTAAGCACATGTTTACGAAATATTGGTAACGGAATCACACATATTTCGTAACAAATACAAATTTTCTAAACGTTACCTACGTGAATGTTACCAATCTGACTAATTTACGGGAAATTTAATTATTTTTATTTTTCGTATATATGGGAAATCACAAACTGGAAGTCACGTTGGCATCTTCCCATTCACGAAAACTATTATTTGACCTTAAAAAAATTATATGTGATAGGGTAGACTGACCAGTGAATGAACAGTTGGTAAATACATTTAAAAAGTAATTATCAAAAACCATTACACCGGATGGATTGGCAACAGTGACTTCCTCTCATCTGGTAGGAAGCTATCTGACATCTGATTGGTTGTCCTGGTCATTAATTAAAATCCAACATGTTTATTGACTGGACATTTTTATTTTTTGTGTTCATTTACTGGTAAAAGTACTGCTCATTCACTTGGCTTTTGTACCACTTTTTATTTGGACCCCCAGAAGACCCAAAGCAATGCAATAAAATGTCACTTTTTTGTGTGTGCAGAATTTACATATAATGACAGATGCGTTCACATTGTCACACACCCACAAGCTATATTTTCTTAAAATGTATGAATTTTCTTAAAACAAATTGCAAATTGTGCTTAAGCGTGCATTCACTAGTTAGTCTACCCTATATTTCTATTATTTTAGAGTGCTTTACCGATCTGGGCTATCCAAAGGTGCTTGAATTAAAAAAATTAAATTAAATATTATTACTTGTTTTATCCACAGTAAATTTGCATGGAACTTAGTAAAACGTCAACGGGGACAATTCAATGACGTAGTTCTCTTCTGGAAATGACGCTTTCAGCCCGGAAGTCGTTTCTGAAGTTGGTGTTACCGATCTAGCATGTAATCCTGTGATTATAGATTGTGCCTTATTGCATATTTTGAGTTTTTTTTTAAATAAAAAATGTAATGCATAATGTTGATAAAAGACATTAAATAGTTTTCATTGTGAAGTTTATTTATTATGACAATATAAAACGAATAAGATATCTTTGCAAATCCAGCATCGCTCTAGTTGCAGCTTAATATCTGATTTTTGAAAACAAAATCTTTTACAATTACAAATTAACACAAAATATGATGGTTTTATTAGAATTTAAATAAAAAAATTCGTTTTTTCTTAGAAAAATTGTCTCAGAGCCTAGCATTATGCAGAGGTGCCGATCCCCCCCAGGTACAATGACGCACCCCCCCCCCCCAGAATTTTTTTTAATCCCCCCCCCAAAAAAAACGCAGTAGATTTTATATTTATATAGATGTTATGAATGAAGATATTATACATGAAACGTTATAGTAAATTAATATTTAAATATCATCGCATTGGGTAACTTTGTCCTGTGAAATAAAACCCAAGTACTGACTTTCTTTTTGAATATTTTTCTACTGATAGGTCAACGCAGAGTTGCCCCTAATTGAAAAAAGGAATCACACTTTTAATAGCTTTTATAATACGGAATTACAACTTATTTTTAATTTTCCTTTAAATAGATTTTCTTTACAGCAAAAGCTATCGGAAATCTAAGGTATCGGTAAAAGTTCCGCTCAAAATATATGTAATTATATTCTTTTTTTAATCCATAAAAATAGCCGGACACGTGATCCGATCAAAAACAGCTTCCAATTCCTTCCTACAATTCTTAATGCATAAAAATGCACTCTTCACTTTTTATCTCTATTGCAACACAATTGACAAAAATTGACATCATAAGCAAATTAGAATTATTTTATAATTTTTACAGATATAGTTTCACTTAAAAAAGTTATTATTCTTTAAATTACTATCATTAAAATTAAATATTAAAAAAATTCTTACCCTAAAACTTGGAACTGAACTACTTAACTAAATTCAATCACTCACACATTTGATACCTAGACTACAAGTATCTTCCTTCTGTTTCTAACTAAAGCAATCATTGAGTTTCTCTTCGGGTATAATTTGGCTGGAAAAAGGCTTGGGCCTGAGTTGTGAACATGTATGTTAAGTCAGATATATTATCCGAAGATCATTCATTCAAAGAAATTTTATACAAAATTCGGATTATTTATGATGTCACCTACAGCGATTAAGAAATGTTTATGAGAAATAATTGTCAGCCCATTGCTTTCTTCGACGCCGGGCCTCTTAAAATAGAATTATCATTTTGCATATTGCTAAAGAGTTTTGTTGCGATTCCCTTAGTTAGTGTTTTAAGTGCTTAATGAATCAAATTAAGGGTTTAATTCAATTAAATTACTTACAATGTGAGTTTAATTATTAAAAGGTGCAGTTCTGCAATTGTTATCATTGCAAAAAAAATTCTATTAAATTCAACAAGATATTATCACTAATTAGGAAAACGCCCGTTCCTTCCTTGCGGTTTAAGAGGCTACGTCTAAAGACAGCTTAAACCTCAACATGTAATTTTACAGTATTCTCCAAATAAATATCGAGAAATCGATAATAAAAATTATTAATATAATATATCTAGTGCTTAATGAAGTGAAGGAAGGGGGTGGGGTAACATTTTAAAAATATAATTTCTTGAAAGATGGCATCAAAATTCAAATTCTTGCTGATGTGAAGAGAGAAATCTGTTTTTAAAAAAATCCCGCCACTCTATTGTATTCTAACCAAGATGTGCAATTTAATATATTTAATTCTTTAGTCGTCTTTATACAAAAACATGCCAAGTAATAATTTTTGAGATCCAAGGTGCACATAAAAAATATAAAACAATGTTTTTCATTATTAATATTGATCAATATTTTTGGCGCCTAAAAGTGTTTAAAGTGTAAAATTTGAAACTAAAATTATCAGTAATATCAAATATAATTAACTTCTCAATATTTGCAGCCTTTAAAATTCTTTAGTATCCTTTCTTTATTCGCCTAACCTTCTGAAGGAAACAGACGTATAAACTCGTCAAAAAAGTTTATAAGAGGGTTTTTGACCAAGCACACAAACCTGAAAATACATGTCACACAACCAACCAACCCGTCAAATGACTGTTTTACCAGCACCACACATAATCTTTAAAAATTTAATAATTTTATTAAATTCCAAAATTTAAAGCATGGGGGATTCCACCAAGGTTTATAACCACCTACTACAGAAATACATTTTTTTAATTCAGAAATTAAATTTTCAGAAAAAATTTTAGTTTAAATCACTAGCAGGGAAAACAAGTTTATATTTCTGCCAATTTGCTTTTACAGAGGGTTAACAAGATTTAAATATTCAAATTATATAATTTCGAATATCTTACCAGAATCACTTCCATAACACTTCAAAATAAGCTCTTCTTGGAGTATTTATAGTACAGTGCATTTAAACTTCATTTAGTTTAAAATCGATCAAATAGTATGCATTTAATAAAGGTGTACCTTTGATGCTTCCCCTCCGTTTCGAAATCAACTATCTACAAAAAAAAACTTATAACAACACTTCTAAGCGGGAAAATTGCACGAATGTCATTGGTTAAAAATAAATATGCTGGAGTCATCATTTAATCGAATTGTTATACAGACTACAGACAGCAAGGCAGCTGCTGTAGTTCCCGCCACCCTTATTTGAAACACTTTAGGGATGGACCGCCGTTTTAAAACACCGGTTGTTTTGAAAAACCGCCATCCCTACCGCTTCTTATTTCGTTGTATGTATAGTGTTGGTATGTATAGTCTAGTATAGTGTTTTGTCTATGAATGCTTAAAGAAATGATGGGTTGTTTATGGGTAATACATGTCAGAAAGATTCGTTAGGCCTACGCGATATTTTATTTATGATCTTCTTTCTGTAATGTTCTTTAAGTATTTTGGTTACCATTTTTGATTCGTGAAGGTTGCGCCCCCCCCCCCCCTTGAAGTCTGGGGGGGGGGAGAGAGATGATTTTTAGAACAAGTATTTGTTAGAGTGGTATCTTAGACAAAATAAGCCATTTTCATTGAAAATTTTCGAATTTTTTCGACCCCCCCCTAAAATTTCAATGACGCAGTCTGCGTCGCTGCCCCCCCTTGTAGGCACCCCTGCATTATGCTAACACAACTTACAAACCCATAGATTTAACGAGCACGTTTTAGCATGTACTCGGGACAGCACAAATATCCATGCCTTAGCCAGGATTAGAACCCGGGTCCACTCGCATGACAAGCGACGATGGAATCCACCACACCGGCAAGGCCACTCGCTGAAGCATATCAATTTACAAAATAAAACTCTTTAAGCCACGAATTTACGTTGTTTTTGAAGAGTCATCTCACTTTATCATTCTCACTTGTATTGTGATGAAGATAGGTAATAGGATGCCATTTTGCAAAATAAAAGTATTTGCTCCACGAATTTGAGTTGCCTTTGAAAAATGATCCCACTTTGATAAAAATTATTATTTTGAGGGACCATTTATCTTTAATCATACAAAATGCACGAGAAACCAGATTGGAATTTATTTTTGTTTAGAATCTGTAGAACGTTCTTTCCGATGAGGTATGATTTTCGGCAAAGAAAAAAACACACATAGTCTTATCGTTTGGTTGTTGTTAAAACATTTACTTTAATCTTAATATTTTTTTCTACGAATTTAACAGAGCGGCTAATGTTTATTTGTGCTAAAATAAACAACCTTAAACATGTGAACGTATGGAATGGCGTAAACGATCATGAATCTCTTTCAGCTGTATTGCTGAGACCAGAAAACGAACAGGATTAGACCATTACCTGAATGTGGTTAGACCATTACCTGAATGTGGTGTTACATGTTTTCGGTCATATAAAATACCATTAATCTGTAAGGTGTTATTCGAGACAGTTAATATCTTCTTTTTATACGATATAAAGTGGTTTTTCTGATATTTCTATAAAAAAGAAACATGTCTGAAACCAATGTAGTTAGTTTTATTAAAAATAGTACCGTTTTAATTTGTCTTCCTTTTAAAAATCATACTATTAGTTCTGCTTAGGCTAAGGTATACAGTAAAAAAATGGAAAATAATCTTTAAACTGAAGTTCATATTTTTTGGTAATCTTTGGTTAATTTCGAGCTAATCCGATTTTGTTTCAAACCAATCATTATATTTCGCGAGCCAATGCTCACTAACAACCTAATTTATTTTATGATTTTGAAAAATCAGATTTCCATAAAACCGTACTCAAAATCATGATTAGTAATCCCAAATTAAGACAAAACTCTAGATAAAATAAGGTATTTACTGTTGAAATTGGATTCTAGTATTTATAACCACCCTGTACAGGGTGGTTATAAAATAACGCTCGCTATTCGGAGTGGTCTGTAGCTTTAATGGATAATCCAAATGCCAAAAAACTTTGAGACAATTACTAATCAAGAAGGGGGGAAAAGAATGGAATCATAAAAACAAACTCGTCACTTGGTCATGGTTCTAAATTACGAGGCGTAATTGGATGTGTTGGCCGTGATTAGCCATAATTGACTACGCCTCGCAATTAGAACCTTGGTCAAGAGACGAGTATCTTTTTTTATGATTCTATTCTTTTTCGTAAAAAAGAAACTAGTCTCTTGACCCGGGTTGTAAATTACGAGGCGTAATTAGCTGCGTTGGCCGTAATTGGCCATAATTGACAAAGCCTCGTAATTTAGATCCTGGTCAAGAGACGAGTTTGTTTTTAGGATTATTCTTTTTTATGATTATATTTTAGGATTCTGTCTTTTTTTATGATTCCATTCTTTTCCCCTTTCTTGTTTAGTAAGTGTCTCGATTTTTGATGCATTTGGATTACTCATTCTAGCTACAGACCACTCCGAATAGCGAGGGTTATTTTATAACCATCCTGTTAGTTTGGTTATAAATACTAGAATCCAATGTCAACAGTAAAATACCATATTTTATCTAGAGTTTTGTCTTATTTGGGATTAGGGGAGACCGGGGCACAATGGACCTAGGGGCACAATGAACCACCCTTTATTATTTATTTTGTATATTTTCCAAATTAGCTCTTATTATAAATAAAAGATGACATAACAGTCTTGATCTAGTTATTAAGAAAAAGCATGTTGTTAGCTCACACATTTGCCATTTTTTATTACTGATGTGTATTAACCAGGTAAAAGTAAAAAAGCTCGCTCCTAGAATTTATCTTCTCATCATTAAAGTAACATTAGTTGGACAAAGTGGCTTAGCTTAGTTGAAAGGCAAGATGTTTGTCTTTCTTTATAATCTATAAATAAATTTCTGAAATTATAATACAGCATATTTTAATTTTGTTTTTCATTCAACTACAATATGGGGCACTATGGACCACAAAATCTGGGGTACAGTGGACCATGGTCCATTGTACCCCATGCAACTTTAGAAATACTTTTAGTTTCAAAATAAAATAAAAAAATATTGATGCAAGTCCTTCCTAATTATTAAAAGTTAAATTTGCTATAATAGTAAAATATTTTAATATATATCCTAACATTCACTCTTCTGAATGTAATATATTTCCCCCCATCTACTAATAGGTTGTGCCTTTTTTTTAAAAAACCAGAATTGACAAATTATTGGTGAACAGATGTTTTAGTTCATGTATTATGACTTCAAACAATACATAAGTGCTTTGAATGAGAAATGTATTTTTAAAATCGAATGTGATACTAGAGTGTTAAATTATTTAAAACAAGAAGTTTAGAAATTTGAGTTGGTTGTAAAATAAATGTCAACATTTACATAACAGAAGTACAATATCCTAAATTTTTAAATTAATATTTGATTACTGTTGATTTTCTTACTAACAAAAATTTGAGTTATTTGTTGTAGTTATAAATAATTAAGTAACAAATTTTCTCAGAATTGGAAAAATGCACAAAATTGAAGTTTTGTTAGTAAAGTTTTCAACCACAATTAATTTTTTTAGTAAAATATTCAACCACATTGATTAAGGGAAGACTTTAAAAAGGTTAAAAAATTAATCTCGCATAAAAACGAAGATTCTTCGATCCACAGTTTGGCCCTACAATTTTGGTGTTGTTGTGTATAGTAATAAAAAAGTGCTTTAACTTTAAAGTGATCTTATAATTTTGAAGATAAAATTTAATGCTTTTACTAATTTTTTTTTTCATTTGCAAATATTAATGTTCGATAATACTTTTTTTTTTCCTCATCTTTTCAACATTGACTGATAGTATATTTTCTCACTAAAAGAAATTTTAATGCAATTGGATACTTGAAATTCAAACAAAATACTTATTTTACGTGTATTTTAATCTTTAAAAAGAGTAGATAAATTTTTTTCAGCAAAAAATTACATGGTCCATTGTACCCCGTGATGTGGTCCATTGTACCCCGAACCTGGGGTACAATGGACCACTTTCTCACTTGTAATAAAAAAGCGAATTCAGAAAAAAGTATTTTAAAGTATAGTTTTTAAGTAATGTATTTTTAAACCAGGATATATGTGTAATATATACACCTTTTTCTAAACAAGTGGGATGAATATTTTCGTACTTATAGCGCAAAAAATGAAAAAGTGGTCCATTGTGCCCCGGTCTCCCCTACTAATCATGCGAATAGCGAGCGTTATTTTATAATCACCCTGTATATATTTTACGAAAATGAAATTGTCATTTGATGTAATTATTCAAAATACGATATTTAGAATGTAACTAGACAAGCTAGTTCTTTTGAATTTCACGATTAATGAGCATTTGTTTGATGAGTACTAGGACTGATAGGACCCGGATCTTTCCAATCGGATACATCATGCCTATAATATTATGTTGTCCAGTTTTTTAATTTGGTTTTTCTTACTTTTTTGAATATCATTCGAATAAACTGAAATATTTTATGCGTATATTTATTATTATTATTATTGGTTTTTATTTTTCAATTTGAAAGCTTAAACTTCAGATCTGCAGTTCATATGTATTCCAAGAAAGTCAGTATGTTAGGAAAACTTAAATTTTATGCCCTATAACAGTTTTTTTTACCAAGAATTATCGAATGTGCTTAATTGGATTTAATGTGCACTACACTGGAATGTTTTATTGAATTTTTGCGAAGCATATTAAGACAGTGTCGACGATCATATCTATATGTTTTAAGGCCAACGCCTTATATACTACACTGTTAAAAAAATTTGGTGGAGGTTTCACGGGAATCCTGGAACTTTCTAGCTGCCACCACTATTTGAAACAATACGGAAAAGTGGATGCAACACTTGTGCATCAAACTTATGGTTTTACTACAAAATTGGTAAATTCCCACTTCAAATAGTGGTGACAGCTGGAAAGTTCCAGGATTCTGGTGCATCCTTGCGCCAAAATTTTTAACAGCGTGTCTACTCGGGCCTCTAACTTCAACCAGTAACATACTTACAACTTTAGGAGCCCCAGCAAATTTAGCCCCCCCCCCAAACATATCTCTATAAAATATTGCTGAGTAGTTTTCTACATATCTGGGTTTTACTTTCTTTGTAAATTGATTAAATCTAATTTGAACACAATTTCAGTCATTTTACATGACATTGAAATTTTTTGCATACTTTGTATTGTAGTTAAGTTTTGAGGCAATTATATTCAGCATTAATGTTCCTGCGAAAAATTTGGGGATCCCCTTGTGGTGGGCTTGGCACGCGACCCGTTTGCCCTGCCTGAAATCAGGCCCTGACTTCACCTATTTCAAACATCCCGCCATCGATATCAGGCTTCTCCAAGAACCGCGACCAAAGATGGCCGCCCTTGAGTTGGCCTGGTGCCAACCACATCGATCGCAGATCCTGGAGTTCTTTTGTGAAGAGGCACCACAGCGACAAAGAAGCCACTTGTGCCGGCTGCCACGCCAATCAAGCGTCTCACTATGAGACACATTGACGAATTAATTGGGGTCTCACTATGAGATACATTGATGAATTAATGGATTTCACTGTCATATGCCTCCGCTAGATGGGATGGAGTATATTTAGTTAAGGATTGCCTATATGTGAAGTGGTTTGATTATGTTATATTTTATTAGAATATAAGATACTTGCCACATGCACACTTTTTGTTAAAGTGAAAGGGCATATATAATTTCTTATTTTTGTATTTCGAAAAACTATGTAATTTGTCACAGAATTATTTTTTAAAGGTTCAATTCGATACACAAGCTCTCATATGCCACCCCTGAGCAGATACATATAATCCACCAATGACCAAGTGTTTAAGCAATAATTTTTGAGTATTTTATACTTATGTGGGGTTGTTTCACGGAGGATCTGCCAACAGCTCCGCAGCCTTGTTTTCATTCTTCTCGAATTACTTTTGTTTAGGTTAGTTGGTAGAGATATATTCAGGTTTGTGTGCTGACCAAGCACACTAACCTGAATATATGTCTACCAACCTACTAACCAATCAAAACAAATGTAATTCGGAAAAAAAATGAAAACGAGACTGCGAAGCTGTTGCCAGATCCTCCGTGAAACAACCACACTGCTTACATTTTACATTGCTCCTTCTCATTTTTTAAAAATATTTCTTGTGTGTGGATACATCATGTTAATAATTAAAAAATATTTTACTTAGCTACTATGGGGATTTCGCAAATTAATTAAACTCGTACTATGCGGGGATCTTTTAAACTAGGAAATCGCATTACCACAGCATATAATTTGAACAAAAATTAGTTGAAAGTTCTGGGTTGACGCACCTGTCATAATGATGCTAATTTTGGCTTCAATTTAAAGCAACGTTTTGAGAATATCGTTTAACGCACTGTTTTAAAATTTATATGTAAAGGAAATTGTTCGTTAGAATTAATTGAAAAAAATCAGTTTTAATAAAAATAGTTAAGCAGTTGAGCTAAATCTTCTTCTTCTTATACCTTTTCACTCCAACATGGAGCATAGGGCCTCCGTCATGGTCCGCCACCTCACCCTGTAGGCTGCGATGATCTTAATCTCTCCCCATGACGTGTTAAGTTCTTTCACTTCGTTGTTAATTGTTTGACGCCACGTTGTTTTCCTAAAAATATTTTAATAAATATTTGTCCTTGGCTATTGTATTTTAATAAATATTTGTCCTTGGCTATTGTATTCCTTTCAGTTTCTGCCTTTGAGTTAATATTTTTTTTATTTTGTTTTAAGACCACATCAGAATGGCTAAATAAAATGAGCTTTTTGCTCTATAATTCTTTCTTTATAGACAGTAATCGCATACACCAGTTGATACGCTAATCAAGCCACCCTCGCCAAGACACATTGAAAAATTAATATGGCTTTCTCATGTCACATTCACTTTATATAATATCAATGCGAAAATGCCTTAATTTGGAGTATCTCTCCCGAATCCAATATCCCAATACAATTTGAATTAACATTTCATTTAAGTTATTGAGAGAATTCATAAACTTATTGAAAGTCAAATAGTTCGAAGTTGTTTTGATGTATTATTGTAATGATTAATGCCGTATATTTTGCATACACATACATTAGTATTTGGGCGAACCATTTATTATTTTGATAAATTGAATATTGTTCTCGGATTCACGAATGTTTCCGACACTTTACGTATTGATGGACTACTCTTATGTTACATGAGCTGAAGGTGTCTGATAATAGTGTAATTTTCAGCACAAATTCCAAAATAAGGTTCTGGTAATAGTTTACTTTGCATTAAAAAGGTACATATAGCAATGAAAGAAAAATAAAAATTAAAGAAAAGGAAAAGATAAAGAAATAAACGGAACGATTCCACGGCTTCGTTAGAACGCCGATGTGTCTTCTTAAACCAATCAACCCCAACCAAAAGTATGTTCAAGTAGTTGGGCAATTTTTGGTGATTTTGTAATCAATATCCAGGGTATTCTTTCAATAAACGCCTCTGAAATCTTCCAATGAGAAATTTTCATGATTATAACTTTTTTCTTTAAAAATTAAAACATTTATTTTCAAGGACAAAGAGCAGTCAGTTTGATGTAACTCTTGAAAATTATGTTTAGAAAAGTACTTGACGGCTGGGTAATGAAAATGTCTGCAATCATAGGCTAAAAAAACATCTATTGAACTTGAAATTGATTACCAATTCACTAGATGATCTTTAAACTATGATTGCAACATTTCCTTTCCCTTCCGTCAAGTACATTTCTAAACATAATAAAATATTAAAATTATTAAAATTTTCTTGATGTTATTTAATTTTGAATGAACTAATATGATAATTATTAACTAGCTTTTCTATTTATCTGAGTTCTTGCCTTATGTTAGCTGATATTATATTAGCTGATATTATTATATACATATTAGCTGAGAAATCAGAAACATCGTAAAGCCTTAGTCAAATTTTAATGAGCTGATTAACGAAAAACTAGTTGCAGTGAACAATAAATTTAAATACTAAATTATGTGATATTTTAGGAACATTATTAAGTAAATATAATCATTTCTACATTCATTTCAACTTCATTAGACATAATGCATGAGAAGCCAAGGCATGCCCAATACTAATATTTCTTATATACGAATCTGTAGAACGTTCTTTCTGATTAGGTACGATTTTCGGCAGAGAAAAAAATACGTAGATGAAGCGTTTTCGGTTCGTTGGCTAATTCGTTGTTCAAACGTTAACAAGCGCGTTTAGATGTTTCATAATTTTATAAAAAAAATTTATGTTCAGTATTTCACTTATTTTAATGAGTAGCTTAATTAGGTTTTACAAAATGCACTTATTTCAGCAAAAATTTAAACTAATTGGGGTCCAAAAATTTATTTTTTCACCTTTTGAAAATACGGGTTAAATAAATAATTACGTTGTTCCATATTGGGTGAAACAAACAAATATTTCTTGAAATTGAAATTGGTTCAAATATAAAAACAGCTAATTGAAACTCACATAGTTTTAGAAATCATGACTATCATGTACTATAATAACATGCAATGTAATACGGTGGAGAATTTCGGACATTTTCATGTCGCATCTCAAAAGCACTTGGTCCATTTTTAAACTCCATAAAAATATCCATAAGATTTAGTGAATGCACTTATCTAAGAGGGTTGAGCTTTTGCTTGGGAACGAGACACTTGGTCACGAATAATCTGAGTTTCGCTCCAGGAACCTGTCTGTGTATTCATGTGTTATTTTTTGCACCTTGAAAGTATAAATTTCTACATTTTTTTAAACAAAAGTTTAACTTTTCAATTGAAATTTGAAGTTTTAACCTTGGTCAGTCAGTTATTGTGCATGTCGGGAGTCAGAAAGATTTATTTTCTAGAATAAAATCGTAATAGGCATTTTGTATTTAATCTTCTCAAAAATTGAAGAGTAAAAAAGTCATTAAAATAAGAAATTTTGATACTTTTTAATAAACATTTTTTTATTATATGTACAGGGTTATTCAAAATGTATAAGACAATAAGAAAACTATTTATCGACGAATGTATTTTTTATTGTAATTTAACTACAACCAACTTATTTAAAGACTAAATTGTTCGGTGCAACAGCCAGTTAGTGGCCAAGGCCTGCTGCTTCCATTCCAGCTTATTTAACCAATGGCTCTGGGGTGCTAGGCATATGTACCGGTAAGGTGGTCAGCCTCACGTGAAACCCCCAATGTTAGTTCCCAAGCATGATTGGTCCTCCTTTATCAACCCACTTACGGGATGAAAGGATGAGTCAACTTCGCCCAATCCAGGACTCGATCCCCGGACATGTGTCGTGGCAATGCAAAGCTCTATCAGTAAGCCACTGGGTAGCCGCCCTGGTGGCGCAATCGTTAGGACTCTAGCCTTTGGAGCTGCTTGGGTCGGGTTCAAATCTCGGTCAGGCATCGATGTTTGTGAGTTTTGTGACCGTCAATAAATGTTGTTATTTGTCTATGTGTTATTCATTTCTTGGTGACTGTAAAAATTCTTTCTGTGTCTGTCCCACTTGACGAAAGCTTATAAGCGGTTCTCTGAACCACTGCACAAACTGGAATATATATGTACCATACCATACCATAACACTGGGCTTGCCAAGTTTCCTTAATCGGCAGAATTTCTTTTTCTGAAACCAAGAACTAAAACGATATATTCTTATAAATCACGGACAACACTATTTCCAAGAATAATCCCGCGAATCGAAACAAACATCTCTTAGAGAGGAATTAAACTACAGTAGTAATTTAAACTTTCTACATGATGACCCATTAGAAAAAAAAAACTAGATCTGCCCCTTAAATGTCCCCCCCTCCGTGATCCCTCTTCTTGAATGACCTTTTCCCGAATTATTCCGACTTGTTTCCTCCTCGGACTCGAAATTGTGCTCGTTAGGCGGCTGTTGGGCTCTGTTTATCAGATCATCGATCTTTGGGGATAGAAAACAATGGAATATCCAGTTTTCTCGTATTGTTCCTTGAGAAGGACTGTCAGTCTCATAGAGCAAATGCATCAGTTTTAACATCACACATTTTGTAAAAGAATTGCTTTGCCATGTCATCCCTTTTTCACCAGATATGGGAATCATCATAACATTAATTTAAAACAAAATTTAAAAGAAAATGAAATTTGGTTATTTAGTTATTAATTGATAAAATTTTAAAATAGTGTCGCCATCTGCTGTATATTTTGGGTATTTTAAAATTTCAAAAACATATAATTAAATAATTATAAGTAATATTTTCGTTTCATTTTGATGTTATGTTGATTTCCATACCTAGAGGAAAAAAAGGTCGAACATTGCAAATCAACTATTCTGCTGAAGTTGTGATTCCAAAACTAATGCATTAACTCTATGGGACTGTCAGTTCCTCTTAAGAGAGAAATGAGCCCGCTGGACAATGTGTCTCCAAATCAAAATGCTTTAGTGTTAAATCCAATGGGGAAGAAAAAATTCTAAGCCACATTTCTCCGGCTTTATTGAATATTTTTACAAGCGGTTTTTTTATGTGAAAAATGTATCTGAGTTTCAGGTCTCCATTTCTCACAATCTCACTTTTTGAAATAGGTTCGGATATATTTTTTTTAAAAATTTCAATAAAGAAATATATACAAAATATTCGAAGCAATTTCAAATCGTGGAATTTTAGAGACCTGTAAGTTATTAATATTTATCATTTAAAAAAAAAAAAAACGTTTGTAAAAATATTCAATACAGCTGAAAAAAATGTGGCTTACAGATAATATAATTCCCCATAAGGTTAAGGCTGATGCATTTTAGTTTGGAGATCCGTGGTTTATCGGGCTCATTCTCACTAAACCATTTGTTAGTTATGATGGTGTGTTTTGTAAGTCTTTTCTGTTGCCCTCGTTTTATTCTGGCACTAGTTTGTTTTCCATGGAAGTAAATAAATTATTTAACTGTTCTAAATGAATCTATTTGGGCTTTGCGTACATTTTTTTAAAACGTTTTAGGACTTAAATGATAGTTTTTAAAAGACTAGGTAATGCATGTATTTTTATTAGTCTTTTGACTTCTGAATAATGAACTTATCTGCATTAAATCGCAATACTTTAAAAAACGTATTTATTTGTGTGACAATGGTGTAGTAGAGGATAGGAGGGGGAGGTTCCATGGGCCTTATAACAAATGTAAGCATTGGATTGCCAAATAAGTTTCACATTGTTAAAATTTGTACAAATTCGGACATATTCTCTAAAAATTAATTCATAATTTTGTGTGTGTTGATTCTTATTTCTGTGTAAGGGTATTACATCTACAGCTTTGACCCTTGAACAGAGGACAAAGCCCTTTTAAAAGAAAACTGAAACAGTGAAAAGAAATTCTCTAAATAGAACACGTCCATCTCAGTTATTGCCTCTTTCTCTGTATACGAGGGGTACAATTGAGGTTCCAAATCGCATCGTCTCACGGTCGCCTGCCACTTTGGATTTGAGATACCGAATAGCTTTGTTGCCCGGAATAGCACTGTTGGGAGAGAGGGCCTCATTTATAATTAAGGGTTCAAGAAGGATTTAAATTTTTAGAAATGGGTTCTCATGTATTGGGAACTAGTTATGGTAGTTGGCAGATGGGACTGAATGGGAATGCATTTATAGTTATAGTTAGACATTGCTGTTGATGTAATACGCGCTTACACATGTATCGAAATCAGAACCTACACGCAGAAAAATCTTGTGTTAGAACTAGTTATGGTAGTTGGCTGATGGGACTGAATGGGAATGGAATCCGCTGGAACGGATATTAGTATTTTACCTTTATTCCTTACGTTTTAAAACCAATAAATTTAAATAATTATTCCTTGACCTACAAATAAATTTAGAAAAGTGATGTTAAAGAATATTAATTGGGTTGCAGAAAGAAAATAAATGAAAATTGCAAATTACTGCATTTAAAAGTTTAAATTACAACTAAATGACTGCGTTTGGCGATATTTTCTAAGGTGCATAAATCTTGTGTGAAAACCGTTTTTAGCAAGTTAAGTTAGCAGTAAAAGTTACTGTAAAGTTACTTGTTTTTCTAAAGAATTTTTAAGAATTTCAGTAAATATTAAGTAATAGGAAAGTATTCTAATTAATGTTTTAGAGCTTTTTGTTTTGCATAAAAACCTGTCTAGTTTTAATTTACATGTCTTCATTTATGAATACAATTTAGAGTTGTTTTTTATGTTTGTTATTAATAAAATATTTTAGAAATATAGTGCTGTTACAAATTTGAAATGAGAACCTACACGCAGAAAAATCTTGTGTTAGAACTAGTTATCGTAGTTGGCTGATGGGATTGATGTGGATATGAATGATAGCTTGAGTTAGACATTGTTGTAGATGTAATATAAGCTTACACACGTATTGAAATGAGAACCTACAAGCAGAAAAATCTTGTATTAGAACTAGTTATGGTAGTTGGCTGATGGGAAAGAATGTGGATATAAATGGTAGCTTGAGTTTTTTTAGCGTATTCAACAAAGCAACAATAGGAAAAACAACAAATTATCAGAATTCATATTTAACACTCCATTTATTTTGTTGTAGTAGAACAACAAGGTAATAAGCAACTTTACGAATCACCAATCATTTTTATACACCGGTTTTATGAATTAAAACATCCAGTTTTAGCTTAAGTTATCCAGGTTTTCTATCATTTTTAAATATGACTGTAATGAAGAAATATTAGCATCGCATTGAAGTTGCGGTATAACTTTATATAATCTGCGGTAGTTTATTATAACTTTAGGGCGCACTTTCATGTCATCAAAAGAAAATGTATTACATTCAAAACTGTAACAATGCAGGATACAATATCAGTTCAGTTTAAGTTAGAATTGTGAAATTTTTAGCCTGTGTTCTTATATATATGGTGCACAAAATAGTTTGAGAATGGAATAAGGTCTACTATGTATAGTTGTTTTAAAAGAAATACTGAATTCAGTAATTTGTAATTTTCAGTATAAATGCATGTTACTTTTTAACTGTAGCTCACATTTTAAAATCCATGCACAGTTCTTGTAAAAATAGTACTAAAATCAAACTATAAAAGTTTGGTGGAGTTATTCTCAAAATCAAAAAAGGAGTAACGTCTTAAAAAAAGATCAAAATTTTGACTTTATTTAAATAGATGAAAAACTACTAGTAAACATTTGTTTTTATAGCTAAAAATGTTTATTTCGAGTGAACTTTATATGAAACCACTATAATTTACAAGTTTCTGTTATTATTTCTAGAAATAATGTTTTGGATACCGCGTACCCTTAATTAGTTTTGTGGACAGTAGGGTACTAATAGATAATAGTTATTCTACACAATGCATTTCCAAATCGATTGCAATCATATTTCTGAAGATCTTGTTTTTATCACAATTTTGGTCCCCTTTACACCACTTTGCTTAATGGAAAGTAAAATTTTACTTCCATCCAGAAAGAACTATTCGCACAAAAGTAAAATCTACCGAGAACCTAGGATTACGTTTATAAATATTTTGTGTTTATTTTTTTCTCATATTCTGAATTAGAATTCGCGAACTTTTGTTAGAATCAATAAAAGAATCCATCGAGTACAAATGTATTGTGCTACCTGGTAAATATCACAACAGTTATATTTCTTCTTTGAAAAATATGCTTTAGAAATCCTTTTAGGAATTGACATTTGAAATGGATAAATGAAATCTAATCTGAACGTGAACTACTCGTATATTTTGAGATAAAAATTTCAAGCTAGTTCAATTGAAAGACATGGACACGTCTAAAAAATGCGAATTTGTTTTTATAATGCACTCTTTTGCTACTTATCTTCGCACGGTACAACAACATAGAGTTCATTTTAATTGAGTACATGAATTCGAAGTTCAACATCAATTCGAGTCAGGAATTACATTTAGCTCCTTTGACACGTCATTTCGTGAATTTGGACATGACTACATATAGGACATAAGAATTGCAGTTTCTGTTGTTCTCATAATTTTTTTCTCATAACCCCCAAGACTCGCTAGCTATTTTATACAATTATGAAATACTATTGAATTCAAGTAAATTTTTTTAGTTAGGTGCTAAAAATCACCATTTGCTCATTTGGTACGTTTTTTGGCTATTTTAGTGATATTGGAAACTTATATGTTGAGAAAATAAAACTTCCACCTAGAAGTTTCGGAATTTCCATTGTAATGCTGACCATTATAATAATTGTTTAATGTTTATATATCTCAGTACAGCTAGTTGATACATAATTAGTAAATATGGCTTTTTTAAAATTTAAATCTAAATTTTGAGGACAAAACTCATTTGGCTGATTTTTGGGGATAATTTGGTTTGTTTGGCACCAAATAACAAAATAAACAATGGTTAGAAAAATGAGCACAATATAGATTGTATATATATTCTATACAACAAAGATATATTATCTCAACTTACTTTACTACGTATAGCACTACCAGTTTTCCATGTTCACCTTTTGAAACGAACCAGTTTGCTGTCCTAAACTGAAAACTTAACGAATTAAAAACATATCCATTTGACAAAAACAGACCTTTAAAAATTCCTCAACCCATTCTCGATTCCTCATTTATTTGAGCACTACCAGTTTTGAATGTTCATCTTTTAGAACGAACCAGTTTTCCGTCCTAAACTGAAAACTTAACGAATTAAAACCATATCCATTTGACAAAAATAGACCTTTAGAAATTCCTCAACCCATTCTCAATTCCTCATTTATTTGAGCACTACCAGTTTTGAATGTTCATCTTTTTGGAACGAACCAGTTTTCCGTCCTAAACTGAACACTTAACGAATTAAAACCATATCCATTTGACAAAAATAGACCTTTAGAAATTCCTCAACCCATTCTCAATTCCTCATTTATTTGAGCACTACCAGTTTTGAATGTTCATCTTTTGGAACGAACCAGTTTTCCGTCCTAAACTGAACACTTAACGAATTAAAACCATATCCATTTGACCAAAATAGACCTTTAGAAATTCCTCAACCCATTCTCGATTCCTCATTTATTTGAGAAAGAGAGTCGAAAATTCCGGGACTTCTTTCGGCCTCCATTTTCCGCCAAGATCTTTCATTGTTATATTTTTCATCTTCGAATCGTCCATCAAGTCGAGAAGGTTCGAAATGTTCCAGAGGATTGTTTTTCGCACGAGTCGCGGACATTTTTCTCCCGTTCGAGAAAGAAAACTTATTTCGAAAGTTCTTTTTGTTGCTGTTTGTCAATAAATCAGGTTTGACACTATTTTTGCAAGCGAGTTTTTATCGCCGGACTTCAAGCAAATGGTTTTATTCACGCCGCGATGAATAATACAATATCACGGCGCGGCGGAAAGGCTTCTGCTGCAATGCATCAATGGTGATTTGATTTGTAGTTTTTGTTTTGGATTTAAAATGGGAAACGCTTCAGGCGTAAAATTATCCCCCTTTTGAAAATGGAATTATAAAGTATCGAATGCGTTGCATAAATAGACTTGGCAAGAAATTTGTTTATTGTCTTTAAGAAATTATTTCTTAAACGTGATAGTTTTATATGCTTTTCTAAGTTTTAAATTTCACTTTTTTTCTCTCAATAAAGGCAAAAGTAGACTCCTGGAAACGTTACAATTCGAAAAATATTTGTTTTTCTACTTTGGTATTACTGGAGAAGATTTGTATTTGTATAATGTAGAGAGGTTAGAGCTAGTTAAATCCGCCACAAATATCTGGCCACCGCGTATCGCTTGCATTTGCACTCTGTGCCCACTCAGGTATCAACGTCGTCATTACACCATAGTTTAGTTCAAATTACATAACTCCTGTAGCTGGTTTAAAGTTTCTTTAAGAGGATATAAATAAGTATATAAAAGTGCTTATCCAATTACAAACACCAGGTACAGAGAAACAACTTCCCATTACATTAATCAAATATCCAAACAAAAAGTTACTCATTTCCCAGTTTTCCGTTTGACTAAATCCTGTAATTTAATTAAATAGCAATCACTAATGTAGACTTACTACAAAAAGATAATATGCGAAATAGAAATGTAGAAAAAACCATTAGTCTTCACTTAATTCTAGACGGCACCTGCTTTGTATTTCTACTCAGGCGAACATAGGGAGTGAGATAAGAGGAGACTTATCTTTAAACAAATGCCATTTATTTATCTTCTGGAGTGTCGACGAAGAGGAAAAAAAGTAGCGATGTTACAGACAAAATTTTGTCTTTCTATTCATCCGATCTTTAACATTGTAAAGAGCATGCTGTTTTTGACTACACAGCATTTTCGATTTTGTATATGTTTTCGTATTTTCGTTTGCAAATGCAGAAACTTCTGTTTTTAAGGGCAAAGTTAGAATTTTTTTATTGAAATATTTTACACAAACCGTTTGAATTTTTTTGTAAGACGGTAATTTGCAGGTGCTTTCAATCTTTTCTTATTATTGAGTACATGAACGTGCAGTGAGAACATGTTTCTGTATAGCAAATAATGAAATTGTTATGCATTTAAGAAGAAATCTTTTTAACACAACTTTGGTTCATCAATCGTTTTTTCCGTCATATCATACGATTAATTTGTAACATTGCGAATAAAACTTATTTGATTTACAAAGGATCAATTTTAAATGTTTTTTAAACTCTCGTTAGAGGTATCGCAATGTACAAACATTTGGTATTATATTCAGTTATTCTTCGCGCATAAGTAAAATCTACATATAACGTAGGATTATATTTATAGCATTTTATGGTTATTTTTTTCTCATATTCTGAATTAGAATTTCTGTTTGAATCGATAAAAGATTCCATCGAGTGCAAATAAAATGTGCTACCGGGTAGGTAGAATGGTTTGAATTATCGTCGCACTAGAGCTAAACGAGGGCTATTGGCGTCGTAACTTAGAACCACAGTCAAGTGACGAGCCGACACCTTAGTAGGCTGTGTTACCAGGTAAATATCACAACAGTTACATTTCTTCTTTGAAAAATGCTTAAAAAATGGAATCTTGGGGCCATATATAGCTCTTTTCTTCATAAACACGGAAAACTTTGACGTCTGAACTGCTTTCACATCGTTTCCATATAAAGCTGTGAGCCCTAGGGGACGAAACTAGATTATAGTGCCGAGTGAGTAAAATATCTCTTTAGTTTAAGTATAATTGTTTCTTTCTTATATATTAGAAGAAATACTATTAATTTAATTTTAAAAATTACTAAGTTTTAACACTTGAGGGACAACATTCTGTGTAAAACAACACCAGATAACAACTAGTTTTAGAAAATATTTCGAACTTCCATCCCCAAAGAAAAATAAAGGAAATTAACGGGTATTTAGACAGCAACCTTTGCTGTCTCAACTCGTTTCGATGACTCTGCCTTGTGTGATTGGAGAAAACGATTTCATGCTCGAGTTACACTCTTTTGTTGCACGCAAAGAAGCCCGCCAACCTAATTGCTGCAAGAAGAGTAAAAGAAGTCTTGTTTGTTCTTGTAAAGAGAAGTTATGTTTGGTTTTTATTAATTAGTAATGGAGTTCCTACGTGATGATGAACGAGAATTGGTTTAGCTAGAAAGGAGATATATTTTTCAAGCAGGTATGATAAAAGAAATGGCTTGGAATATAAGTTAGTTTATTTTATTGAAACAATGGTAAAGATGAGAGATAGTTTCTTTAACCATATTCGACCGGCGGTCAGGTGGCGCTGCTTTAAAATTATGAGACTAAATGTAGAGTTTTATCGGGGGAAAAAACGAGTTAAACAGCATCAATGCCAACAACTCCTTAAAAACAATGTCCGTTTTTATACAAATAACGAATGGTACAAGTCAGATGCTTTGGTATCGATATTTTTGAAGAGCTTGAACATTCTCTTTAACACTCGCACGATAGTACGCTCCCGGTCGGAAAGGGTTACCACATTTTTGGCATTTAGATTTTTTTGTATTTAAGCATTGATTTGCTTTTTGATGAAAGTGGAAGAAACAAGGATTACAAATATATTATAATTCTGGGAAGCGTATTAACTTTTGTAATTTGTAAAGTGTGACTAAGAGAAAGCCCTCGTAAACGATTGCTTGTATTCATTGGCTATAGCACGATGACTATATTTTAACACTTGGCACTTAGTGACTGAGTCGCAGAGTTCGAAATGTGCTATCTGGGAGATAATTTCGATGATGGACACCCAGTTAATGTTCCAAGCAAGTTTTGATAACCATTTATCGCACCTACAGTGATAAATTGCTAGCAGTATAATTATATAGGCATCTTTAAATAAAGTTATATAATTTCTTTAATTTTTAATTTTGTGCACTGACTTAAGTTAAAATTCTACCGAATTGAGATTAAAGAGTACTTTAAAAATAAATTCACAAGGAAAGTATGGTGATGACACACTTGGAATAAACGATGCATTTTAAAATATTTTATCAAAGCGATTTGCGTCTACAAGTGACAAGATATAAAATATTTTCATTTGTTCTCCAACATAAATCAAAAGACTACTTTGTCTAAACATTACAATTTTAAAATAAGATTCATCGCATTTTTCAAAATCACCGAAAACTCTTCTTTTCTATGTGATCATAGTCATTTGCCATTAAAACGAACATGAATGATGTTGGAATGTGTTTGCCAATAATTCATATTTATTTTCTGTTCGAGCGCAAGAAATGTTTGCATAAGCTTTAGTCGTGAATCGATTTTGCGTTCATTAGGCAATTCCGTTTGTCAGTTTGACAAAGACGTAACTATATGCCCTGAATAATTACATAAGATTCTGAACAACAAGCGAACATTTGTTTTTGATTGGCTACTTTAATTCTACTGGTATGGTATGGTATATACATATACATTCCGGCTTGTGTGCTCGTTCAGAGAACCGCTTGTAAGATTTCGTCAAGTGGGACAAACGCAGAAAGAGTTTTTACAAGCACAAGAGACACACAAAGAAAGTACAACACAAACACATAGACAAATAACAACATTTATTGACGGTCACAAACATCCATACCTGCCCGGGATTCGAGCCCGACCACAGCAGCTCGAAAGGCAAGCATCCTAACGATTGAGCCACCGAGGCGGCCACCTACTGAATAGGGCTTGAAAAAACGCCCGTCCTCGGTGGTCGAAAATTTCCGGAGGACAACGAATTTTTCAAATCCGTTGACGGTAATTTTCCCGTTAATGTTCTTGACACCCTTTAATTTTTGTTTCATCTTGGAAGAGTCTAGCACCTCACTTCTAAAATGACCCTATAATCTAGAGATCCCGTGAATTACTTTTAGGCCAAATGCTCATAAAAGACATATTTTGTTATTTTTAGTAAACCCATAAATTACTTTTTCAATGTGAAATTTATATAAATGTTTGTAATAAATACGAGAAATTCGTATATTTCCTTTGAGTGGTAATATAACTAGATGGTACCGGTTAATTTATAATATTATTAATAAATGTTTTTTTTACTTAATTGTATTAACATTAAATTATCATTTAACTAACGAAAACAATTCTGTTTCCAAAAAATACCGCTAAACTGCTGTTAAACAATTTAGAGTTTTTGCAAAGGGCATTCATTTTTAAGTAGGCCTAAAGCTGGAGTCTACACTCTTAAAACAAAAGAGTGAAATCCACTCCAGTTGGAGAAGTGCATTTTCGACACCGTAAAGGCATGTATATTTACTCAGACTGAGTTAAAATCACTCGTTTGGAGTGATCCTGTCGGAGGTTTAACACACAAAGGATCCACTCCAAAAGGAGAAGTGCATTTTCCAGTCTGGAGGAGTGAAATCCACTCAGACTGAGTTAAATTAGGAGTGTTTGTTTTTAGAGTGTATATTTATAAATCAGTGATTGAAGTTTTCATCCTAAATTCTTCTTCCCACTAAAAACACAAATTTTATCTCAATCGGGTTTCAAATTCTTTCTCTAGTCGCGATTAGTGAGCGCCAATCGGAAAAACCGATCGAAGAAAAAACAGTCCTAAAGAACTAGCTCACCTGAAACAATCTAGTTGTTAAATAATTATTAACATTTTTAATGTAAATATTAAATATTAAGTAATTTTTCTAATAAAAAGTTCAGTTACAACTCTGTCATGCTAAAAATCCATTTCTTTTGTTTAAAAAGATCCAGGAAACTTTTCTGATGATTAATGGTTATATTGAATTGAGCATAAGATATACTCAACGTACTTTAAAGGATAAATAGTAGTACAGGAATAGTTTCAAAATGTTTACGTTGCCGAGTTCTTTAGAGGTATTACCTTTGTTAAAGAAATATATGACAAATGAATTTGATTGTAATGCATATTCTTTTGTTAGATCCTATAAGCACTTTATTATTTCATTAGCATGCGAAACTTGTATTACTTGTTGCGTTACAACCAAAACTTGCATATATTGTACTGATGGAATAAAGAAAAACTTGTCTATGATTAAAAAAAAACAACTTTGGGTGTGGAACCCTATACGACTTTTAATTAACGATCAATAAATCAATCGACACATTAAAAGGTTATTATATACATTATACAGTAATTTAAATAACTAAAATCTAAAAAATCCTATAGCAGCTACCCTTTGCGCATGCGCCATTCTCTGTGGAAAACCGTACTGTCATTAACGACAGGTACTGAGAATACTTGTACGAAAGTTAAAGTCTATATATCTTTTTTTGTTTAAGCAAACCATTAAAACCAAAAAACAAATTTGAAGTCCAAAGATATTTTAGTTCAAACTGTAGAGTGGTTTCATTTGGGCTAATGCTTAAAATAGACTTTAAAAAGAAAAGAATCAGCACCTTTCAGAAAATGTATAAGCACAAAATCTTCATTTTGTATTTTTGGCTCTATCGCAATACTTTCATTACCTTATATTGCTTAATATTTAATTGAAAGTAATGAATAAAAAAATATTTTTTTATAGTGTTTATACATGGATTGGAAAAAATTATTGACGCACTTTACAACTTTTACATCTTTCACATGTCTCATAAACACTACAAAATATGCAAAACTCTCTCGTTTTTCTCGTAAGGAATAATTTTAAATAGTAAAAACTGACTCCGCAAAACAGCCTTGTATGTTTTACAAATTTATAAGTCTGATATTTTTTCTTATATACAAGTTGTACCATTTTTTTTGTAACTAAAATATTTTTAAAAAAGAATGAATTATGAGCAAGGACGGAAAGAGAGTCTTTATTATTAATACTCATAACTTCTTTGAAAATCACACTTTTGTTTGGCTTGAAAAAGATTTAATAATGCAGATTGCTATGCCAACATACCAGAAAAGTTATTTTAGTAAAAAAATAAAGATTTTAGGAATAATATTAACCCCAAGAACAGATTGTTATTTTTCTTAAATGCTTATGTCTCTTAAAATGTTTAATAAAATTGTCAGTTATTTTACATAATTTTAGCTTTTGTTTAGGTAAGTATTTTTTTTTAAACTTTAGCTAAATTTGACTAATATTTTTATATATTGTTAAGGTTAGAGTGCTAAAAATCGTTTTTTTTCGCTTTTACCTCTGGATCCATTCTGGGTACCATTGAATTAGAAACTATATTTTTGAACAAAAATGTGTGCTCTAACTTGTGCTACAAGTCGTCAAAAGCATTTTACGTAGATAGTAGCAGTTTATGAGAAATGTAAAAATGCGTAAAAATTGCAAAGTGTGTCAATAATTATGTACAAGTCTGCTTGTAGCAGAGTGTCTGGAATGTGTATAGGACTAAAGCTTGAAGCAAACCAATAATGGCACATTAACTTGGATTTTGCTTATCATGCTTTTGTAATCTGAGACCTTTTCAATAAATTCTGTCATAATTGAGCTATTAAGAATCCTTTTTATAAGGTTTATCTTTTCTTATTATTAATAATTTAATGTTTAATTTATTACTTAATGATACATATCCAAGATATTTAATTTTTTAAGGTTCGTTGTTGTGGTGCAAATGACATTTTTTTATTTTAATTAAGTTATGAAAATACTTGAATATTAGAACTAATATAAAAAGTACAACATGGTACTTGCTTTTCCTGAATTTTTCTGTATTTTTCTTTACTTCAATGTTCTATTGAAAGGACGTTCTTTCGGGAAAAACATCTTCCTTTATTCCAAAATACATAATCTATTCAAGAAAATAAATAAGATTTCCTTAACATATTCATTTGCATAGTGACATATTTCTAAACAGATTAGATAATAAAAAGCAAAAAAAAAAAAAAAAAAAAAAAAAAGAGTCTCTTCTTCTTACCATCTATTTAGCACACGTTAAAAATGTCCCCAATATTTTTTTTGTTCTTTAACAAATTCGTCAGTTTACAAAGGCGGCATAAATTATAAGCTCTTATACTAATTGCAGGGGGCTTAAAAAACCCTCTTGAGTGGTTCTAGCAATTAAGGTAAAATAAAAACTAAAAATCGCTTCTAGAATATTTGAAAAGCTTTTTATGAAAGAAAATATTCCGTGGTGAAGAAATTGCCTTTGTCGTGAATTTCTAAACTGATCGTAAAAGGTTATTTTATGAAATTTATTTTAAGTAGTGCCTTTGGCTCAATTATATAATATTTCAAGGATAAGTTGATTTTTTTAGAGCAATCATAAATATAAGATAATTCATTTCCTTATTATAGAATTGTGGTATTTTCTGCAACTCGTTAGGGAATTTCGGAACTATTTGATGATTTTCGACTTGATAACTTTTTAACCGGTAAAAAACGTGATAATAAAAAATGTCGAATTAAAGAGATCTTTTCCTGTATTTCATTAAAAAAATTATCTCATTAGATTAAATGAAGAAATGATGGTATTTTATTGCACGTAAGAAAAGAAAAAATATGAATTGATAGTGTTTTAAATCTCTACTAATTAAGTTAAATTATTATATAAAAGTTATTCACATGTATAAAAAGACACGAATATCATATTTTTGTTTAACCCTTTCAGTCCCAGTGATGCCATTTGGCATCATCACTTTCAATATTTTTTTCAGAATGTTTATGTCCCGCTATGACATCCAAACACACATCATTCGATTCTTCACACTTTGTTCTATCAGACAAAATTTTACTTTAATCTCAATAGAAGTCAGAACTACTTTTTTTTTTATTTAGAAAATAGTCAACAAGCGTTTCTCCTGATTTTTGATAAGTTCACTTCAGTTCCACATATTTAAAACACAATTTAAACTATTTCAGTTAAAATAATTACTAAATTTTTTTTTAATAATATGGTCAGACACCTTAAAATATATAACTCGAAGTGTTTTTTAGGTAATATATATATTTTTATTTTGTTGTTTTCCACAGTTAAAGAATTTTGGCATTGTTTCAAAAACCATATAAAAAATTTAGATGGATTTTTTTTCCTTATGGAATTCGTATATTTGACCTAAAATAAGCTTATTTTGTGAATATCAGATGTTTCTGTAGTGTAGTAAATTTTTGGGACTGAAAGGGTTAAAATCATTCATTCTCTTTTTAAATGAGAATTCTTACATACGACCATCGTTACAATCTGAATAAAATCTAATAAAACATTCACACCATCAGAGAAACAATTTTTTATTTTTGAAGAATTATCGTTAGGTAAAATGCTAATAATTTCAAATATTCAATTGGCTTGTTTCAGATGACGCAATTCCTTCCAACTTAAATTCTTGCAGTTCCTTCGATCGGTTCTCTGTTCTACGTGACATTGATTCCCCATGTGTGGCTTTTGAGAAAGAATTTATTTTCATTCAGCAGTTCTGTTTTGCCACTTATGACTGGAAACATGCAAATTGCGCATTAACTCTTCCTTCAGTCTGTGAAAAGGGGTTTAGTTTAACAGAAAACTTTGATTATTTTTTAATCTAATGGTATATAAAAAAAATAAACAAAAGAGGTATTAGATAGTAAATATTTTTATAATCAAACAATATTTTACATTAAATGTTATATTTTTTTAAAACAAAACCCTATAATTTAGGTTGCTACATTAACCCAAATATATTATGACCTTTAAATCCGGATTAAGTCAAACGGCTTCTTTTGACTGTACAAGTGCAGGAAAGTGTGAAATGTATTTAGTTTTAAAAATAACGAGTAATTTATTTCGTAAATCAAACATTATTTTTTCACTTAATTCTCTGGAACTTATTTAGTAAAGCTGTTTGTATTCTAATTAGATTAAACATCAAGCAATATATCGCCATTATGTGGAAATTACATTGCCGAGATAGAAGCAATGGGGCTGTTACAATTGCATGGAAATAGCTTTGAGCCAGGACTGTGGTAGTAAGGAATATTAAAGATTATCGTAAATTTATTTGAAAGCTCTAGTACCTTGCATAGGTGGAGATAGGGAAGTTTCAGCAATTTGTTTATTTTATCTGTGATTTGTAATAAACGAGCATATGTTGGTATTTACACCATAGTAGTTTTAATGGATATTCTGTAATATCTTAATTATTTTTTCTGTATATCCAACATTACCTAAACAGTGATTGTATATTTTAATAGCCTGAACCACGATTAAATATTGTACATTATTGGAACATTTGTTATTGAGTATCATTTATTACCAGGACTTTTGTAAATAAATAATTTTCATTATTTGAACAATTGTTAATGAACAAACTTCCTTACTTGAGTAACTGTATTCATATATTCTACATTTTATATTGACAAATGTAACTGAACATTCATTATTCTTAAGGGCCTTCATTGAATAAACTTCATTATATGATAGTAATTTGGCTAGGTTAGGTGTGAAGTATCGTCACACTAGAGCTACATGAGGGCTATTGGCGCAATATATATTTTCACAAATGTATATTACAAAAGTTCGCAATGTATATTTTGGTAACCAGAAAATTGAGTCTTTTTGTTTCGCTGAAAAAAAAAATTCAATTATTCTCCCGATGAAGCGTTCAAACAATAAAATTTTTCTAATAAATATGTAGCTATTCTTGCCTTACATTCATTTAATGTTACTGTTCTAAAAAACCTCAAAGTATTTTTATACTCATTTACTGAAAAACAGTGTGTTAGAGTTTTTTAACGATCACATTTCCATTAGATTTCTATAACAAATACAATAGTTTATCAACACAACTCGTACATTAAGTAAAAAACACAACAACTACAAAAACATGTTTTGCAATAACACCCACCTCCCATTCCATTGTTTTAGCCTCTGGCCTTGTTTCGGCCCGCTAGAACCGAGAATTAATTTACACAATTTGGCGTCCAGATTAAGAATTCATTCCAAGCATGAAGTCCGAATTTGCATATAAGTGGACGATAATATTTTAGAAGCGGCAGTATAATTATGCTTTGCGGGCATTTATATAGTAGTTTACTGTGGACGAAAGTCCCCTTAAGCCATATTGTTTGGAAGAGAGAAAACGTCAGTAAATTATTTGTATTTAAAGTTCCATAGCTTCATGTTAATTGTTTGTTGATCCTTCAGATTATGTTAATACTTCAGTGTGTTTAGTTAACTTTGAATAGTTACAGAATCCTGCACACATGTGGATGCAACCAATGTGCGGTAGACACTTATTCAGGTGTACCCCATACTACCATGACACTGTAGTATTAGCTCATTAAACGACTATGTAAATACCAATAACTTAATTTTCGACTAAAAACGTTAACTTTAAGTTTGGTTAAGTTGTTTTCCGAAAAACAAAAATTTTCAAACATAAATTTTCCAAGACTATGGTCTTATTTGGTTTTCTTGTTTGTTTATTTAGATAAAATTAAGCAGATAGCTCATCTTCGCTTGGACAATTTTATTAACAATCTTAGCTCATTGTTGAATCATTATTCTTTTATTGAATGTTCTAATAAGCTGATATATTTTCGGAATGATGGTTTTGTAATCGTTAATAAGTTCGTAATGTATAACTTAGTAACCAGAAAATATGGCTGAGTTTTTTTAAAAAGTTTTTTTTTGTTTCTCGGAAAAAAACTTTAACTAATCTCCAGATGAAGCGCGTGCAATCTGTAATTTTTTTAAAAATTAAATTTACTGCTAACCAGGTTAACTCTTTGTATGGTATTTACTCGGCAATAAACAACAAAATATGTGTACTAATCAGGCACCTCTAAGTAAATTATGGAGCAATTTGTAGATTTTGCAGTTTGAAGCACTTTACTTGATTAATTTTTGTTGATTGATTTTAATATTTGAGTCAATGCAATAATTTTAATCACGTTATCGGTGTAAATCTTAAAAGCATAATTATTGTTTTTTTTTATGGAATTATTCTTAAATCTGTGTTTCCCTAAAACTAATCAACAATATTTATAGTAATAACATTAAAAATAATAAAACTCAACATCAATACAATTTAAAGATTAAATATTGGAAGTGCTGCGACGTGCAATATAAATTGTTTGAATCCCCTGAATAATAAATAGGATGTTAAGCGAATGTCTTTTAAATATTTCAAAGTATGGAGTTATACTTAACGTTATGTTTTCTTAAAAACTAATCAACAGCAATATTATAGTAATAACATTGAAAACAATTCATGCATTTTAAGAATAAATCCAGGAAGTTTTGCAATGTTCAATATAAATTGTTTAATTTCCCTGTATAACAATTAGAAAATTAAACGAATGTTGCTTAAATATTACATTATATATGTATTTTAGTTTAAATCATTCATGCATTAAAATCAAAACAAACACACTAAATCAATCATCAATTCAATGTTCTTGGATCATTCTAAACAAAATCACCCCCCCCCCCCCAAACAAAACAAATGTCGCTTAAATATTACATTAAAAAGGTATTTTAATGTAATTCTTGAAATGTATTAAAATCAAAACAAACACACTAAATCAATCATCAATGTTCTTGGATCATTCCAAACAAAATCATCCCCCCAAACAAAACAAATGTCGCTTAAATATTACATAAAAAAGGTATTTTAATGCAATTCTTGAAATGTATTAAAATCAAAACAAACACACTAAATCAATCATCAATTCAATGTTCTTGGATCATTCTAAACAAAATCACCCCCCCCCCCCAAACAAAACAAATGTCGCTTAAATATTACATTAAAAAGGTATTTTAATGTAATTCTTGAAATGTATTAAAATCAAAACAAACACACTAAATCAATCATCAATGTTCTTGGATCATTCCAAACAAAATCATCCCCCCAAACAAAACAAATGTCGCTTAAATATTACATAAAAAAGGTATTTTAATGCAATTCTTGAAATGTATTAAAATCAAAACAAACACACTAAATCAATCATCAATTCAATGTTCTTGGATCATTCCAAACAAAATCATCCCCCCAAACAAACAAATGTCGCTTAAATATTACATTAAAAAGGTATTTTAATGTAATTCTTGAAATGTATTAAAATCAAAACAAACACACTAAATCAATCATCAATGTTCTTGGATCATTCCAAACAAAATCATCCCCCCAAACAAAACAAATGTCGCTTAAATATTACATAAAAAAGGTATTTTAATGCAATTCTTGAAATGTATTAAAATCAAAACAAACACACTAAATCAATCATCAATTCAATGTTCTTGGATCATTCTAAACAAAATCACCCCCCCCCCCAAACAAAACAAATGTCGCTTAAATATTACATTAAAAAGGTATTTTAATGTAATTCTTGAAATGTATTAAAATCAAAACAAACACACTAAATCAATCATCAATGTTCTTGGATCATTCCAAACAAAATCATCCCCCCAAACAAAACAAATGTCGCTTAAATATTACATAAAAAAGGTATTTTAATGCAATTCTTGAAATGTATTAAAATCAAAACAAACACACTAAATCAATCATCAATTCAATGTTCTTGGATCATTCCAAACAAAATCATCCCCCCAAACAAACAAATGTCGCTTAAATATTACATTAAAAAGGTATTTTAATGTAATTCTTGAAATGTATTAAAATCAAAACAAACACACTAAATCAATCATCAATGTTCTTGGATCATTCCAAACAAAATCATTCCCCCAAACAAAACAAATGTCGCTTAAATATTACATAAAAAAGGTATTTTAATGCAATTCTTGAAATGTATTAAAATCAAAACAAACACACTAAATCAATCATCAATTCAATGTTCTTGGATCATTCCAAACAAAATCATCCCCCCCAAACAAAACCAATCTTCATTTAAATCCCTTTCAATATACCTTAGAGGAAATTTATTTAAAATGCGCACAAAAGGTAAGTTTTGACAGCATAAAAGAAACCGAAACAGGGTTAGAAACCTCCGAAGGGACTTGGACTCCTGTCCGATTGTTCCGATTCCGTTTCGCTTTTGTAAAAGCAAGAGACAACTGAATTAGGATAGTGTTCCCCCTTGTCGACCACGTCTTCCAACAAGATTCGTTCTGGGATTCTTATTGCTTAAAGTCCGATTCTACTTTAGCTCTCAATGAAAAGTCCTAAATCTCTTCTTTTATTGTCATAAGCAGGATTTTGGAAAACACTGACTATATTAATAACAGATGTTGGGGACCATTTACGAAAATTCTTGTATATGATTGGCATTTGGTGTTAGCGTTACTTATGTTAATGTATCAAATTTTTTTTCTTTCATATCGTAATTAAGGCATTGATCATACCAATAATTAACGAATATATGTTATCGTTAAGTCAATGCTTAAGTCATGCCTAAAACTTACAAAAGTTACTGAAATTTTGGAGATCCAAAACAGTTATCTTTAAATAAACTAAAATTTTAGGATCCTATGCGTGGGCCTATTGGACCTTATGAAGGATTAGGCAGTGAATTTTGCAATACCGTCTAGGACGCACATAGGATTCGACTTATCTTGGTTTATCTAGGGGTAGGGTATAGGGGTGTAGTTACATATATACTCCGGCCTGTGTGCTTGATCAGAGACCCGCTTATATAAGCCTTCGGCAAAAGGTATCCGACTACTTTTCAAACGTTAATTTCGATGAAAATGTGCAATTTGTTTTATTTTATTTTTAGATAATATGAACATTTATCTTTTCAAATCTGCTTTTAGTTTTAAGCTCCGTTGAGTAGAAGCTTAGATATGTGGATTTCAAAATAGGCATAGTGGTAAACCAAAACCGAAAGTAAGCTTAAAAAACATTAAAAAAAATTTAAACCATTTTTAAATAATTAAATTAAACATAAAAACATATTGCTAGAATAAGGCCAAAATAAAATTAATAATTTTTAATTTCAGTTTGGCAACACTGCAATATTTACAAACAGTGCCTTTCTGGTGTGCCTTTTTTGAAATTTTTACTTTGATCGCGTTTTCTGAAGAATTGCTTTTTCACTAACTTTGCCATACCGCTTTCGCTGTATCTCAAAATGGATTCAATATAACAGTCTGATATTTTATATGGTGGTTCGTTATAGTTCAGAGAATGTAATGAACTAAAAGCGTGTATGTATTTACATATTTTAAATATTTATTGATGAATGATTCAAAAATAACCTTGAAAATATTTGAATTTTTTATGAAAATTTACATTATACCCTGTAAAATTAAAGTTTTTTATAATATCAATTAGCTTTTAGTTCATTACACTTCTGAATATGCTGGTAATGTATTGTTAAAATTTAAATGAATTATATTGATAAACTTTTCTTCTACATTAAAAGCCGTTCCAGCAAATTAATGGTCAATTTTCACTAAAAATCGCTATTTTTGTAAAAAATAAAAATTTTACAGTTATAATTTGTGTTAAATTCATGTTTCAATAGTACATTTTACCTTTCCATTGCATTTACAGTTTATGATTTGGAGGTTTAAAAAAAAGTGCACGAAAGGTAGTCGGATACCACACAGATGGAATTTTACTGTCACAGGAGAAAGGAAATGTAACGGGAATCTTACCCGCACCCGTTACAGCGCGCAGACTGGTTTATCTAATAAGTACGCTTTCCAATTGATTCCGACGCTAAAGAGAGTAGTAAATAAAAAAAAACTTTAAAAAAAACCTGCAACAGTCTTTATTATGTAAAAGTCCCTAAAAATACTATTAATTTGCAGATCTTAGGATCATAGTTAAAATACATTACACTATTTAATGCTCTAGCTCAGATACTTAAATTTATAAAGCTTCGTATTTTGATTGACATTCATTATTAAGATTTAGGGGATATTTTCTGACAAAATTTGAGAATAAATTGTTGGAGATTATGACTTATAGCAACTGCTTATTTTTTCTTAGAATCGTTTCGTTTTCATCACTTTTTATCTAGTGTCCTATTCCAATTATAGTTTTAAACGATGGTTAATATCATATATGCTTATTTATACCGGAAGACAATTTATGATTTCAACTGGTCAGGAAAGCGAACGGGTCTAAAATAAAGATTTTGATGGCTTTGAAGTACTTCCGACACGGACTTTTTCCCCACTAATTTCAAGTTATGACCGACAATTTATTCTGAAATGATAACAGTTACATGCATGCATAGTTTAAGCGGGGTAAATATCTTATGTACTATGCTCAAAAATAGTTATTAAAATATTAAAAAAAATGTTAGAAAGAAGAAGTCCAATTATTCAAATTAATGAAGATCGGTCCCCGATCGGAAAATAAAAATATTATCGGATTTTTCCGAAAAATAGGGTATAATTTAATTTATTATTTTGTATATATATGGAAGTGTAAGAAAAAAACCCTGTTTATTAAAGAAAAATAGTTTTATTTTTAATGAAAAAGAAACACTTTTACAAGTTAGGCTTGCAAATTGATAAATGAACGACACCATTGAAGTTCGGATAGTGGTATTCTACTTTAACAAGAAATACTATTTTCTCGAATTATTGCCAATATGTTGTAACTTTACCCCGTAACGAGATGCTCCTCATGCACACAATTACATAAAGTGGGATTAAGGTTAAGGCACCTATGGTGAGTCTTTAATGAGCCGTGACTTCTGCAGCGACACTCACCAACGAGAAGATGCCGCGTTTAGATGGAAATGTGTGGTTTGAACGGGGCCAGAAATGTCCATCCAGGAATGATCCGCTAATTAGTGTTTGTTCTGGACTTGGGGTTTGGTTTACTTTAATTAGCTGGGTCGAACTCTAGGGAGAGCTTGGGGCTTGTTACTTTCGTTAGGTTCGTGTTCTTACTCTAGTCCGAATGTCGGCATTAAGGTTTCGCTTACATTCAACCAAGTTTTGTATTCATACTCTCTGTTGTTAGTACAGGTTTTAGGTACTTAGTATAAATGTAAGCATAAATGATGGCATGAAGGTATTGTTTACATTTAATTGAGTTTTGTATTCGTATTTTCCGGTTTTTGATAAAGCTTTTAGTTTATATATATTATTGCTTCATAGTAAATAATAGATAAGAGTAAATATAAATGATATAATATAATCAAAAGATGTATAAGTATTTTTTAATGAAATAAGAGTTTTATGTAAGCAAATGTAAGATAATTTAATTACATAATAAGATTAAAGTATAATTAATTAAATGCGTGAATAAATTATGGATTATTAAAATATCAGATAATGTAACCAAAGCGTATGAATTAAGGTTAACTAAGGAATTAAAAGAAAATATTAGAGAATTGAATGAAAAAGTATAAATATTAGAGAAGTTAATAAAAGTGTTGAAACAGTTGAATAAAAAAGTGGAGTAAGATAGTTTGATAGGACAAGATAAATATATTAAGAATAACCAAAAAATACAATCCTTCCACGATAACAAATGCTAATCTACGGATAGAATACCATTTGTTATTGTTAGGACATGTAACAAAGGAAAAAAATACATAGTGTTAAAATCCATATATATCCGACGGCTTCTCTGCTAGATTCTTCCCACCCCTAACTCAAATTTGTTTTATATACAAAGAAATTTCAAGTAAACTTTGCGTGCCTTCTTTTATTTTCTTTTGAAAAAATGAAATATTTTCACATTTTTATTTTTAACAGGAGTCATCTTTAGATGCGAGTATACTTCAGATATTTATCGATAAAATAAATTGGTCTTAGTTTAGGCTTGCATGGAAAATATTTTCTTCTGTACCACTATAAAAAGTACCTGAATCTGCACATAAATGATATATTTTCGCATATATAATACTAAAAAAAAGTACATAATATGCTAATAAATTAGTTAATATCATTAAATGTTTAAATTATTTTATGTTTGATTACATGAATTATTTATTTTTACCTCATTAGTTTTACAACGTTAATTTCATATCGTTTTGCCGTGTGTCTAATTTCTACACTTCATAGTATTAAGTGGTTTCTAGTAAAAACTTACAAGTGAATATACGAATAAAAATTCTGCGTAATACATTAGTTATTCTAAGAAAGTTGCAGAACACCAAAATTTCAACATTGTAACATACTACTAGCACTAAATCTCCTGGAACTTTTTAAAAAAACTATTCAAAGTTATAAAATTCACAGAAAAAAACTTTTAAAATGGAAACCTAGTTTTACCGAAAAAGAGCAGTAGTCTTCTCTTTAAAGGAAATTATCCTCACACAAACGAGCCTCAAGGGAAAAAAAAACACTTTAAAATAATACAGTAAAAGAACTTTTTTCTCTACTCGAACACAGCACCTGTTTTTAACAATTTTCAATTACGAACTTAACTCTAAAACCAAAGTAATTATGAAACTTTAGTTTTAGGAGGAAGCCAGCAGTATGGTAATCCAATCCTGGCCATCAACGCAAAGACAGATGTGATTTTAATTTCCAGGGAGTTCTATAATCGTAGCTTGATATAGTTGTATCTGATTATTAAAAAAAATATTTGTTTAGACTTAGGGTAGATGGAACCGACCCAGCAGCACAACGGTTAGGGAGCTAGGGAGCTTCTGGCTTCGGGTTCGAATCCCGGTAAAACATGGATGTTTTGTTTGTCAATAATTGTTGTTATTTGTCTATATGTTTGTGTCGTCCTTTTTTTGCGTGTCTCTTGTGACTGTGACACTTCTGGCGAGTAGGGCTATAAAGCCTATGCTCCTCCCTTCTAGATTCATTGTCATTTGTGCATTCATCGACATTTGTCATAGGGTAGATGGAAAGTGTCTTACATTACTTAGAAAATGTCTATGAGGTCTGAGCAAATACAACTGTGGCGATCGTCAAAGAGCTTGAAAAACTTTCGCTTTTTATCCCAGTGTATTTGGTATGGATACCTTTTCATATTGGTTTGCCTGTTAATGAACTGGCTGAAGTTCTTGCACTGGCTTACTGTGACCAGATTTTAGATGGGGAAAATCTGCACTGTTAAAATTTCAGCTCAACATTGAACCAAATATTGGTGAAAAATTAAGAACTTCCTGCAGATACACTATAAAATGGTTCAACCAAATATCACATTCTGGAAATAGACCTGCTTTCACGAAAAATTGGTACGACTTCTACTCCAATAGCACGAAAGTTCGATTCAACTTCTACTAACTGCAACCGACAATTTAACTGTTTGCTCAAAGTCAGGCGCCATGAGTAGTACGGCTTCTGTTTGAGAATTGGCTCGTCTGTGGCTGAGTGGTTATGACATCAGCCTAGAGATTCAACCATCTCAGGAGAGCGGGGGTTCGAATTCCACCTGCCAGCCATCCTATAAATCGGATTTCTTTACTGGAAATAGTAGAAAAATTATCAATTCATCACGGATGGACCCGAGTACACAGAGACAGACGTGCTCGTTTAATCTGTGGGGTCCAAAGTCCCGACGGCGTTAGCTTACGATGTACGAATTATCGGTTTTTTCACTATTGTTATGCATCGGGAAAACCTTTTTATGGTTCAACCTTTCACTATAGTTACGCGTTGGCAAAATCCCGCATATGGTTCAACCTTTCACCATAGTTACGCGATTTGAAGATACCGTTTTATGGTTCAACAGTCTACCAAATCATGGTTGCAGCAAATTTGAACTGTATTTTGGTTCAACCTTGAACTATAAGTTTTAACAGTGTGCTGACTTATACAGAGATTGGTTATATTTACAAAAGTACATCAATAGTTATCCTCAGAATTCAGTTTGTATTGAGATTTTTCTTAGTGCAAACTTTTTTGTACTGTTTTATTTATGATTCTTCTTAATAAAAACTATTTTTTATTGTATATTTTAAATAGCTTATTTTAAGAAGAAGCTTAAATAAAACTGTTTTTTTTTAAAAAATAAAATAGTTAAACTAATGTTATTAAATAAATTCATACTAGTATAAAAGTACTTCTGGAAAGCATAGAAAAGAGATAAACGAATATACATTTTTGAAGGGAAAGACTTTAAAATGGTACTGATTTAATTCTTGAAATTTTTTACTAGGTAAAAAAGTTGCTGAACAATTTCAATCAAGTTTTGTATACAACTTAAATCGACCATTCAAAGCATGTAATTTTTTTGGAAGATACAAAAAGAACACATGTTTTTTTTGTATCTCCTTAAATATACCTATAGAGTAAATAAGTTTATTTGTTACTTGAAAGGGTTACAAAGTGAGGTAAGAGTGTGTTTTTTCTCTATAGTTCTGCACTTTCAATGTAATTTTAATCAGTATCAGTTGGTTGAAGGTCATTACATTTTTCTCAAACTAGTACAATGGTATCGCTAAGCCCTGAAATGCTTTTAAGAAATCTAAGTGTTCGAATATATGACTATACTCTTATTTTACGTTCTTTCTTCCGAAATTTATGGCTTCGTATATTTTGCTGAGCTTCAACTTCCATTCACCGTGCCTAACAAGACTTAATTGAATTTTCTTCGCAATTTGCTTTCTTATTTTTTTCTTAAAGGAAAAAGGCCATTTTGGCCAAGGAGCCACCATAAACAAGTTGTATAAGGGTGTAGACATTTGCTGAATAAAAAAACCTGGTAGCAAAAAAATGTTCCATAGTTGCCTTGATCACATGTAAAATGTTTCAAGAAAGAAATATTTAAGATGAAAAAAAGTAGTTTTTGTAACATTGGTTCCTCTTATAGTTTTCTTTCATAAAAAAAGTCAATTGTCTCGTAGCATGCCCTTGTTATTTATTATTAAAGGAAGAAGAAGTTTAAATCAGTTGCGCTGCTGTGGTTTTTGTTGAAAGCAACGATAGCTATGCTGAGTTTTAGTTAGTAATTAAGTGTCAAGCGTTAAAAATTCGGCTACTTTCTGTTCGGTTTTTGGCATTTTTTTGTTTTAAAATTTTTGTAGGTGATATTTCTGTACACAAAATTTGTATTCCCCGTTTTGGAGAAGGGGTACATGTAATAAAGTAAAAATATGAAATATATGGTTGCTGTTTGCAAGTGTATATTCATGACTTTTTTTTATTTTAATCAACTATTCATTCATCAATATTGAATCAAAATTTAGAAATTCGTAAGAAATCATATTTTAGTATAAAAATACTTGTTTTTAAGCGTTGTTAAAGCGTTATTTATTTTATAATTGACTCCAATTGCCTTTATTTTAACTACTTTTAAGTACTGGATGAGAAAATTGGGACTAGTTAAGTGTGAAAAAAGGTTTTTGGTAGGCAAAAATGAAATTACTCACATATCTTGTAAGCTCATTTCTCAAATTGAAATTCATTTCCATGAGAGTTTTTGAATAACAAGTATTTCACATATCAAAAATTGCATAGGTTTGCACCTTTAGCCTTAGTCTGTAGCAAAACAAAGCCTTTTGGTTCTGTAACAGGCTGCCGAAATCTCCTTATCAGAAAAATTATAGATGATTTAATTTCATATTCATATCTTTTTAAAGATTTCAATAGACAACTTGGCAAGAATTGACAATTTATGAAATTGAGGGCTTCCTATGCAAAATTATCCAATAAAATTTATTTTTCCAACTCTACGGATTTTGTGCATGATTTTCATTGAATGTGTTTTGCGAGTGTACATAAGATCATAACAAAACAAATATCTCCAAAAAGATGTTTGGATAAGTAAAAAAATAACAATTTTTTTATTTAAATGGTCTATATTAATATATTCTAATCATTTAGATTGACAATGCAGCTCTTAAGCTATCAAATTAGCCCCTTAATAGTTTATTAAGAATAACTTATAAAATATTCTTCTACGTAAATATGTAGTTTCTTAAAAAACAATAAAATAACCCTGATTGATGAAAATCATGCTAGCATTGTATAAATAGGGTTACTTTTACTTTTTTAAAGTTATTTTACCAAAATTATTTTAAGCATATAAAACAGCTCAAATAGGATTTGAGTAGTCTAATGATACCTGCCTAAATATTAAAACTTTAACAGCTCAGTCGTAGATTTATGGGGATGTAAAAAAAATCTGACCTATAGTTACATATATATTTCCAAAATTTAAAATGTGGTACCGTTAGTTTTAAAAGGCCATATTTTTATCTCAATGTTTATGCATGAGATGCATAAACTATATGACAACACTGAATTTAATTGGACTTAAAAATATTCTTAAGAATTTTAGTCTTTCCGATCGCTCAATTAAATGGATTTAAACTATATTTATTTAAAATGTAAATAATTACCAACACATTCTTAAAACGTATTAATGCTCTTCAGTAATATTCTAAGTTTTGAAAATACACCTTCACAATACAAAAAGATATTAGAAATCTTAAGTTAAAGTTGCGCTAAAATATATTCACTATATTTCTAAGAAGTTCATGACTTTTCCAATTTCTTGATATGCATAAAGTCTTTCCTTGCCGATTCAAAATGGCTATAAGTTTAAGAAGGCTAAATTGTCTAATTTTAACACTTTATTGGCGATTCATATGAAAAATCTCTTGTGAAGTTTTAATCCAGGGAAAGCTATAACTGTTTTATTACTGTTGGAATACTTTTGTTCTTAACTTTAAGCCTAATGGTTAATAGTTAGTTGTTATAGTTAGTTTCCAACAAGTTTGGTAGATATACAGGGTGGTTATAAAATAACGCTCCCTATTCGGAGTGGTCTGTAGCTTGAATGAATAATCCGAATGCAAAAAACTTTGAAACACTTACTAATCAAGAAGGGGGACAAATAATGGAATCATAAAAAACAAACTCGTCACTTGACCAGATTTCTAAATTACGAGGCGTAATTGGATGTGTTGGCCGTAATTAGCCATAATTGGCTATGCCTCGTAATTTGATCCTTGGTCTAGACGAGTTTCTATTTATGATTCCATTCTTTTTCGAAAAAAGGAAACTTGTCTCTTGACCAGGGTTCTAAATTACGAGGCGTAATTAGCTGTGTTGGCCGTGATTAGCTATAGTTGACGACGCCTCGTAATTTAGATTCTGGTCAAGAGACGAGGCTTTTTTATGATGATTCTTTTTTAGGATTCCACCCCCCCCCCTTCTTGATTAGTAAGTGTCTCAATTTTTGATGCATTTGGATTATTCATTCAAGCTACAGACCACTCCGAATAGGAAGCGTTATTTTATAACCACCCTGTATATATATCTAAAATATGCTATCGGGCATTTTGAGAAGTTCGGTTGTTCTAAATCCGTACTGTAGCAAAACTTTATTATCAAAGTATTTTCTGCATAAAATGTTTCGTAATTCCTCGTGGAACTAAAATGAATGGTTTGCATATTTATTCGGAATTGCAAATGTGCTGGTATACATCAATCGTACTTTCTCAGACTGGATTGTGAGAATAGGAATTTATTTGTATACTCTCCCTGTTAAGAGAGTTTTGAATTTTAATCGTGTCTCTAACCAAAAAGTAATATTAAGAGTCAATCGTACCTAGGTTGATTAAACGTTAAAGTAAAATACATATCAATACAAAATCATTATTTCTGAAGTAATAGTCTTTTCTTTACGGCTAGAGATTGTCAGTTTTTTTTTATTACAGTTACATTTACTAATTTCAAATTTGATTAAAGTTTATAGTTTATATACTTGAGAAAATTAAACCTTATAATATTTAATAAAAGAATAATTAATAAAAAAATATTTAATAAAAGAAATTGCTCATAAAGAAAATGATAAAATTGTACACATATAAATGCCTGTGGCTTTCTTTTTTATAATAATACGGACATTCAATTCTAACTTTAATTCTAAAAAATAATTTAATATTTCTTTGTTCGAAAAGAATAAACCACTAAAATGAATTTTTTTAAAAAAAAATTTCTTATTCAAAAACAAAAAAAACTAAAGAAACTAGTACTCTATAAAAGAACTCGGGGAGTAATTAACATTCTTAAAAAAAGAAAAAAAACACTGATTTTAATTTAAGTCTGATTTTGCAGCGATTTACACGGCAAACCACTACAAACCAGCTTCCATTAAGGATTTTTTTTTTTGTAAAATAAAGAGAAAGAACATTAGAGAGGAAACATCGTGTTTTTAATTAAAACTAGAATAAATCACCAAGGGATTTCTCAGAAATAACCAAAAGATATCCATCCACTTTTGGTAAAGAAGATTATTTCAAGAGTTTAAAATCAGAATGAAGTAAAGACTTCGTAGAATTGCCCCACTGTGTATCTAAGCCGATTATTTTAATACTAGAAATAAAAAAATAATAAGCTTGGAATAAGGTGGTTTAAGAATCTCAATGTAAAAAAAAACAGGATTATGCTGGAAATATTCGGGTCAATTTTTACTAGTAATGTACCAAAAATATATTAGTAACGTTTTTTTTTAAAAAATTAGAAGCAGTCCTATAAAAAGTCAGTAACTTTCTTGGAAATGCCAAAAATGTTTTTGGAAGCAAAAAAGGGCATGGAGCCACTATTACTTTTAACATCTTTCTTAACCACGGGCTGTTTGGAGTAGTATCTTCAGGACTCGATCCACCAAACTTTGGGTCTTTTCGTTAAACTCCTTCATAACTGTGCGCTACGGGTCGGATCTATGGCTGCTTGTTGACAACGATGCATTATATTGAAGTACTTAAAGAGATGTATGTTAAAAGATTTTTCTTATATTTCTGAGAGAAATCAGAAAAGCGATGCTAACTTGAAAAATCCAGGAACGCGTGATATTTATAAGAGTTGAATTGCGAGTTATTTTTACAAGGCTGAGTTGAGATACTTCATTTTGATTCTAAGAAACAACTTCCAATGCTTTAGGTTTTGGTAAAAATATTATTCAAGAGAAACTCATTTAAATTTTTTGAAGCAATCAAATTATTCGATTTTTTTTAAAAAAAATATTTATAGTTAAAAAGATAATTATGGTTTTTATATTGCTTGTCATTATGGTTTGCAATTTAGTTGCTTTTAGCCAACAAAAACTAGAGGTTTGGTTTATTGAGTTCAACTGAGTTAATGAATACATGCTAGCTTACAATTATCAGAAAATAGAAAACTAATGAAATAAACTATTAATATACGCAGTTTCAAATTATTAAAATGTACAATCGTTAAATATTAGTAGCCTATTTAGCACTACTTGAAAGATTTGCGGCGAAATAATTACATATATTGGCCCAATGTTTGTAACTATCATTGCTCTTGTAAGTATTTTTGCACTTTAAAATATCGATATTTTTCCATGATTAGATGTTTTTAACATCTAATTTTTTTATAAGAAACATAAATTTGCATCACGTTCGACTGAAAATTAAATTTTGCAGGTTATTTCTCAATCATTTTAGATATAATAAAACTGATTAGCTTCAAAACGGTCTTCGGTATGCATCACATTTGGGTGTGGAATACGTGGTTTGGCGGCAAACAGACAGGGAGATAGACAGACAAATAGAAAACATAAAAAAATAACACACACTCTTCATGCTATAATGTAAGTATGCAATATAAGTATGTAAAGTAAGTAGAATGCCATACAAACTAAAAATATCCGCAGTAAATAATGAAACAAAAACATACAAGGTTTTCTATGAGAAATGCAAACGTCAAATGAAACATAAAAGTTATCAACAATAATTTACGACAAACAGCGATAACTATTAAATATGTTGGCATAGTCTCAACAAATTGGGTTTATAAAACTATTCAAACACAAAATCTGTCTATTTTTACTTTCTCTTTCTACTGAATGTGGATGGAATATGTGAATATATATGGTGTAAAGTGAATAAACGTTATAAAGTTAAAAGTTTAATTATTGCTATTAATTCCCTCGTGCTCATTTATTTGTAATTTTTTTTATCTCTTTCAACTTTTGTTGACGAGATTTCACATGGAAAAATCATTCGAATGGAATAAAATTTAAGAGAATCAGTTTTGACAAAGATGGATTAAGCTTTCTTCAAGAAAAAACCCCCACATTAACAACTACATTTAAAACACCCTAGCACGTAAGTAAAATATAAGAAAGTATTTCTTTAAGTTTTGCATTTTATGAGAAGAAACAATTCTTCAAGGAATGAATTAAAGAAAAAGTTTTCTTTCCTGTCATAAATCATATAATTTCCCATGTCAAGATTCAAATTAAAAAGTTGTTTCTCAATACTTTTCATTTTATTTTTGGTTTATGCATTGTAAAATATTATTTTACGATTACAGGATTTGTTTAGTTTTGTAATTGTTTTTGTTGAAAACAAAATGGGAATGTTTAACATAAAATACTAATTATGCATATTGTTTTCTAGTAGTATTGTGATTATAATTTTGTAATTTTTCGCAACCTTTAGCTTTTTTTATTAAACTAAATCTTATTATTCAACAAGTAATAAAAAATATAATAGGTTTGTCGATAAATATTTTTATAATTTTCATCAAATTATCAAATAAATAAGCTAAAGGTTTTAAAAACTAAAAAAACCCGACTTAATAGAATGATATATAGAATCAAGTGCTATTTTGAGAAATGTTTCAAATGCAAACTTTTACACTGAGTATACAAAAGTATAAAAAAAACCCATTCAGAAGCTTATTATTTCATAAGTAATGAAAATTATAATAGATTTGTAGATAAATATGTTCACAATTTTCATCAAATTATCAAATAAGTAAGTTAAAGGTTTTGAAAACTAAAAACACACACGAATTAATGGAGAAATATATGGAATCAAGTGCTGTTTTGAGAAATATTTCGAATACAAACTTTTACACTAAATTAAAAAAAAGTAATGGAATGGAATGCGTTTATTAAATGATTGAATTCCTACATTGATAGTTTTAACGATTTGTAAAGATATATAAAGGAATTCCATTTTTTACTATGATACATACATAGATCTGACATTTCTACATACTAGTACATATCTACATACATAGATTTGGCTGATACATAGAAGTACTTTATCTGATTATATTATTTCCCAAGAAGTTATCGAAAATCTTGAAATACAGTATTTGCATATTTCGTCGTGGATCGAAGTCAAGTTGACCACAAAAGAACACAAAGGGTATGTGCTCTCATAAAAATGGATATCCATGCATCGAAGAAACAGAAATAGTAATTCCCTACCTTAGAGCCAAAGGAGAGTAACTGTAGTTTATCTTACTCTAGCTGAAGTAACTGGATTTGCTTGGTATTAAAGTTGGAAACTGAAGATTTTTTAGCGAAATACTTCATTTAAAAATGCGTGTTTATCAACAATTTTTACTACAGTTATTTGTAATTGCACTTCTTACATGAATTTATTTATAATTTTCTGTTTGTAACTGTACTTTATTTGTATGTAATTTAAAATTCTTTAAAAAAGTGGAAGAAACTACATATTTTCTCTATTGATGAAATTGTCTAACTTGTAATAAGGAAATATTTTTATAAATGTTTAAAAGTAAACTTAAATTAAGCTATCAATCAAGGGAAATCAATAAATGTTTTGGTTGCTTTTACTTCTCGCTTCAATATTAAGTGAGCCTAGAAGTTTGTTTGATTTGTAGCAAGGGTCTCCTTTTCCTAGTTTCGTAGTTAGACTCTCTCTTCTATTTCTTTTTGAAGTAGCACTTTTCTGGTTCTAAGATATCGAGTTCTACCACGGCCAACTTCAATAACAAGGCCAGAGAAGCTCTCCCAAACATGAGCTTAGACGGAATTTTTGACGTCACTGTTCCGAGTGCCGAAGATCAAGAATCTAGTTCGGACGTATTCGGGACCCAAAAAATGTGGTCAGCCGTGAACGAGTGGTTCCGAACTGGTTTCGAGACAGGTTGTTTTTATCTTCGGAATAACGTCACTCGAAACTGAGAAGTCAAAATTTCCGTCCATGAGCGTGTTTGGGACAGCTTCTTCGGCCTTAGTAGTTGAGTAGGCCGTGGTTCTACATGTCGTTTCGTAGAAAAGAGCACGCGAATATCAGTATGAGGCTCTTTCAATCCATTTTAACTATGCTCATGCACAATTCTCAACAGCAAATGAGACCGAATGACCGAGGGTCTCCAAACCAAAGTGCCTCTGTGTTAATCTTATAGAAAAATATTTTATAAGCCACATTTAATTCGGTCTCATTTGTCCTTAAGATTACAGATTTTGAGAGGCATAGATCTCAAGGTTTACCAGATCATTGTAAAACTTTTTTTTCCACAAAAAAATAGAGGTCTTCCACATGTTCAAAAGATATTACTAATTTTACGTGAGTGTAGGAATACAACTTTTAACTAATAACTTTTTTCTCTAAAAATGGGACTTAGACCCCTGTATAACGAACCCTTTATATCTAACCACCTACTTTGAATGGAAGAGGCATCTCCAGAGAAAGCGATCCCTGTCAATAGGTTCAGCTTTTCCCTACTTGAGTAAATGAGGAGAGCATAACGCAGTCTTTTCCCCACGGCCGAATCGTATCATTATTTCGTGGCGGAGGAATTTGAATTTTACAAAATAGTGTTGGTTCGGCGGCATTGTAAGCGATATTTATGTAAAATCTTATTTTTTTATTGCTTGGGTTTATACTGCACCCATTGTCACGAGTACAGTAATGTGTAGTAAGGAAAAGACATAGATAATATTTAAACAAACTTAACTTTTAATAACTACAATAACGAACATACCTAACACATAAAACATAAAGATGAAAAGGTGTACAAGTAATAAGTAGCGAGAGATTATAAATTAATCTGAGTTTAAATAGGAATATGGATTATATAGGCTTATAGATTATATAGGCTTAGTGGATTTGATCGCATATCATTACGCTAACAGCCTGCTTACTTTACCAAGGGTGGGTTCGATTCCGACATTTGCTCTCTGTGTACTTTTTCTTTCTGTGTCAGTATAGGTACGTTTACATAAGCCATCGAATCCATGGAATGCCAAAATCCTAATTAGAGGGAAAAGAGGTCGAGCAGCATTTCTAACCCAAATTATAGTCTGTGGCCGAATCCATGGTATGAAACATCAAACCCTCCCTCATTGGAAGGTTTGTAAAACCCAACAATGAACCCTGCAATTCCGGTTCTGTGTGGGAGAAAATTCCCAAGAGGGAAAAATTGCTGAGTTTGCTCTGCTAAATTTGCTCTTCAATCCATGGATTTGATAACTCATGTAAACGTGCCTTAAAAAATTATGTTTGTGTCAGTCTTTTTTCTTGACGAAGGTTTATTAGCGGATCACGAACACAAACCGGAAAATATATGTAACTACCTATTAACATATCTACTTCTACTTATTCCACTGCATGCAACATTGTCAAACGAATTTAAAGATTTTGGAATGTATTCGGCATTGGTATGATTGGATTGAAGCCCCTTTTATTACGATTCGTTAGATGAGGCCCTTGAAAGCGCCGCAATGGGCAAAAGGGAACGAGAGCTTTGGACATTTCGAATGAATCGAATGGGACAGTCGTAGATTGTTGTCGTAATGAGTGATGCGAAGCCGTTTAAAACATTTTAAATTGGATTAACATCTATTAAAGAGGAATGAGGGTTTGCTATTTTCTACAAATGAGTTTTTATATTGTAAGACCAAAGAGTGAGTGGTAAAATAAAAGTGAGTAAATATGATTGGAAATTGTAATTTTCTTTAAACCACGATTTTTTTTAATATTCCTCAAAAATAATAACTCTATTTTACAGGAAAATGCGATTTTCGGTTAGGTTAATGAGATTTGTTGTTAGATTTTATGTACATAAAGTAACAAGTCCAGATTCACGTATCAACGCCCAGCAAAAACTAATTTAGGTACTGATACAAAATTATAGGAGTTTATTCCTTTCGTACTGAAAGCGTCATTTAAGAAGCGATTTTCGAAATTCTCACCCAAGAAGGAGGAAGGAGGCAAAACGTGATCCGATCTCTTTATAGAAATAGCATTGTGCAATGTTGTTGTTGTTATCGTGCCCATGGATATCCCATGGAAGATTGTTGCCAGAGCCTTCGAATAGGATGTAATGTTGTAAGAATAGGATTTCAGACAATTTTTAATTAAAAAGCAATTTTAGAGCGATGTAAAATTGTACGTACGAAAAATGAGTTGAATACGTAAGATTGCAATATGAACATTATTAGTTGAATTATTGTATTTATTTAAAATACTTTTTCGATTCTTAATGCTTAGTTAAATGAACCCGATTCTACCCCGAATTAGATTTATTTCAATAGATATTTAGTTAATTTTGTTGTTTAATGCAATACACATGAAAAAAAAACCCGGAACAAATTGAGGAATATTAATGTAGAGTGTGGAGTTTATTCTTCATAAAAAGTCGAGCCAGTATTCAGTCTGATATCCAAATAATAAAAAAAATGGTGCATTAGCAGGAGGAGAGGGTAGTTATAATATTCTGAATGGGTGCTAACCAGTGAAGAAGGGGATCGATCGCCATAATATAAAAGTTAAGATTGTACACAATTCACTGTTATGAAGGGTCTACCCGCTCAACGCCGGGTTTATCAAGCTAATAATGTACATAAGTCAAAAGTGGAGTCAAAGGTATTATAATTAATTTGCCAGAGTGTCAATCTGTGCCTCAGAAATTTTCCCATTCTGAACTGTGATTTCCGGAATAGTATTATGATTAGTCAAATTGATGCTAACCTATCCGGGTAAGTAGCATTTCAAATTTAATTCCAAAATTCGATCTGTAAGAGTATTTTATATTTATAAAAACCACAAAATTTATACCTTTTTAAATGTCATTGAATAAATTTTTTTAAATAAATTTATCCTTTTAAGAACAAGGGAAATAATTTGAGTTTACTTTGCATTAATTCAATAGGCGAAAGAAAAGGCAAATGTTTAATTTTGAGTGCAAAAATTAAAATTAGAATATAATGCAGTTATTTTTATTTGTATTTTTAGTGTATAAGTCTTTAGAAAAAGTTGTTCAAGGTTGCAATTACCTTTATAAATTTATTTTATTTATTGCAAAAATTAAAAAAAAACATTCTTAATAACTTGTTAGTTACCTGTACAAAATTTGTTTTACTAAACGAAAGTATCACTAAAAGAATTTTATACATATTTTATTTTAGTTTAGGTTTGAACACGGTTATTTAACCTCTTGATGATTGGAAAATATTGAACCTGTAAAGACATTGTTTTACTAAACGAAAATATCACTGAAATAATTTTATTCATATTTCATTTTAGTTTTAGTTTCATAAATATCTCTGTTAGTGTTTGTAGAAAGCGCAGAGTAAACATGATTTAATGCTAGTATGCATGATTTTACATTAGTATGGATGTATCTTATGTATAATTTAACTATTATGTTTAGGTAATATATTATATCAATATCAATAAATAACATTATATGCAATAAACCTTATATTGAATTTTTTTTAATTTAAAATTTGTAAGAAAGTCATTTCCTTATTTCTTTTATAAAAAGATTAGGTCAAATACAAATTATTCATTCAGTTTTCATGAACTATTATGTCACGAATATGATTTTTCTAAGGTGTATTAAAATTTACTTTACTTACAGTAATATGCGCATTAAATTAAAAAGAAGGAATAAAACGTGAAATCCAAAAATACAGTTTTAGAATGTACTTTATTAAGGGATTAAAATAGTATTTTAATTTAAAAACTAGTTATAAGATAAACTTTTTTATGTCTTTTATTTTTATTTCTTTTATTTGCTTAATAACACTCCATCGTATATAGAACAAAAGGCGGAAAACAAAGTGTGATAAAATCTAATTTTTTCTTTCTATTAATTAAATTTCAGTAACCAAACAAAGCCGACGTCATCCGATAACTAACTTTCATTATAAAAAAAATCAATACTTAATTATTTCAAGAAAATACTTCCACAAAAGAGCAGCAAATCTTTCTTTTAATAAATGGGCGCAAATAAAATTACCCGAAAAACCTCCACACAGCCATCGTTACCTTAATCCAAATCTTCTAACGCAAGTAAAAAGCCGAAGAACCAAATTATCTGCCAACGCGACCTCTACCGGAATTTTCTTTCCCCAGGATCCCGCATCTCGGAATTCCGGATAGAATAGAGATCTGCAGAAGCCGGGCTGCCATGGCAGCGGGTTTGGTCGTGACTTGTGCTACAACGCAATGGAATATGTGTAGTGCAGACGATATTGTACAATCCTAAATGAAGGGCAGGTATGGAACTTTTTAATGCTTTTTGTGATGTGTGGGAGGATTGGCTTGGTGATGCGATTGGGGGTGGGGATTGGAATGTTTGTTTAGCGGGAGAAAAGAAGTAATTGTGAAATTCGTTTAGATGCTTTGCAGAAAAAATATTTTGAAAAAAAAAAAAAACATTCGATGGTTTTTATTGACAAAATATTACAACATAATAATTAAAATGAATTTTAACGAAGAAGGTTTACTTTTAAAAATGTTACAACAAATAATTAAGCTCTTTGATCGAATTAATTTGAAGTTTTAAAATATTAGTTTAGGGATGTTTAATTATTTACTTTTATTATAACGATTCATTTAATTAACTACTTTAGAAAAAATTTATCTTTAAACAAATAAAGAATTTTTTATGAATTTCTTGCAAATGCAAATAATTAACTGCTCAATTAAGAATACACGTGTGAGTAAATTCATTTAAAGTGTTTATTAGTAAATTATTGTTTTCGATAGATATTTTTGAAAACAGAGAAACCTGTGTAATTTTTTAACATTTTCCATTTTGCCTAAAACTTCCTTAGATGATTTTACTGTTGCACGTTAAAAATTAAATTTGTTAAGTTCCTTTGAAGCCACAAACATGATTTGGATTTCAAATTAGAAAACTTTAAAATTACTATAGTGTTTATTTCTGGGGATTCTTAAGCATATAACGTAAATTTATGAAGTAAAACGCTAAATTCTGGGGGAATAAATAGTTCCCAAAATTTTATACCTTTATTTATTTTTCTCAAAACCCGATTGAAATGGAACGGGGAGATTTTATAAAGCTTTCAATATAAGTGAAATTTAAGCTTTAAATACAATTGTTGTGTTGGTTCCTTATCGTTTATCCGCTATAATATTTAATTTTAACTAATAGTTGTTTGATACCAGCTTATCGTTATTTACTATGTACTTTGAAAAAATCGATATAAGGGCCTTTTCATAGTAGTTTTCATAGTAGTCACAAAACGAATTAACAAAATCCTTAAAGATAATGTTTTCATTTGGTAAGGAAAGGGCTAATGTCATTCACAAATGAGTATTGTATGGGTTTAAGTTAAAATGTTAGGAACTACTCTTGAATTAAAAATCCTGCACTTAAATGAAGTGGTGAAACTTCTGACTTGGCTATAATCTCGATAAATTTTAGTTTACAATTATTTTTCACACAATTCCATATCTTAACTATATCTTCATAATATTTGTAAATAATTTATTGAAGTTGATAAATGGAACTTCAAACTTATATACATACATATACTGTTTAGTCGTTACTTAAATTTAGTTGTAAAACATAGGTAGAATATTAGCAGTAGTAAAAATTACAACATATTAAAAACTAGGCAATATAAATTTTGGTATTAAGATCCATTACGAAGTATTTTTACTAAATGCTGAACTAAAACTGCCTTTACTAAAATGAAATTACCTTTACATACTTTGCTGATTTCTGAAAATATAATTAAATTAAATATTACTCTTTCATGTCTGAAACTACATCTTATTAACTTAATCGTTACATTTTCAACAGATATCGTGAGTTACTAGACTAGCGCTTTAAGTGCTGCCTCTTAGTAAACTTCGGTTCGAATGTTACGGGTTGTGTTCTGGAAATGCAATAATTATACTGCAATTAAAATACAATATTTAAAAAAATTATAAATGCACTCTAAGGAAAACAACTTCGATAATCTTACCAAAGAAAACTGTCGTCTGGGTAATTAGTTCAGAACCGTAATGTATATGGGTTAATTCCATGCAAAATTATCCTTTCTGAGTGTAAGTCACGTTTGTAAAAAGTGGTTATCACTACAACTTTTAACATTAAATGAAAAAAAAAATGTGTAATATCTGCACTTATTATAACCAAATAATGAAATGCGCTTTATTTAGCTTTATTTATTTTTTTAATTAAAAAACTTTTGATCTCATCTTAAATCGTGACTTACACTACAGTTACATGGAATTAGCCATTCGGTATTATTCTAAATTGACACCCACCTCCAATTATTCTTTGCTGTAAACTACTCTTATTCTTTGACCTCAGCGAACCCGTGGAAGGTCTTCCTGTTTAAAGGACACAACCAGTAACATTCGAACCGAAGTTTACTAAGAGGCAGCACTTTAAGCGCTAGGCTAGTAACTCACGATATCTGTTGAAAATGTAACATTAAGTTGATGAAATGTAATCTTAAAAAATGAAAGACTAATATTTAATCTTTTTATATTTTCAGAAATCCGCAAAGTATATAAAGAAAATTTCATTTATTAACCCTTTCAGTCCCAAAAATTTACTACACTACAGAAACATCTAATATATATATATATATATATATATATATATATATATATATATATATATATATATATATATATATATATATATATATATATATATATATATATATATATATATATATATATATATTTCAAGAATTTTTTTTTATTTATTTTGATTTGTTTTTGCTTCAGTTCGGGTGTGATATTAATTATTTTTTCCTTCGATTTTGACGTACCAGGGCGAACGAATATAGAGGGGCTGACGTATCGCGTTGGAGCGACCAATCAGAGATGCAAAATTCCGTTCGTTTACACGTGTTTTCTCCGCGTAGAACATTTTAATGCTGCAAACTTAAGGTGTGTTTTGGTTTATTTTTTACAACTAAAACAGTTTGTTGATATTTTCTATTGAATCTAAAAAGTATAACAAAATAATATTGAAACAGTTTATGCAATCACATTCATTATAGAAATAATATATTTGAAAACTCAAAAATACTTAATTATACCTCTTTCACACCAATATGGAGCATAGGGCCTTACCTATTTTACTCAAAATAGTACTAGTTATACTAGTATTTTGTAGTACTGCTATAACTAGTACAATAGTATTACTATTTATTTGAGTACTATAATTATTTTATAATTAGTATTAGTAATATTACTGGTTATAAAATAGTTATAGTACTCAAAATTCAGTTTAACATTGAAAAATGTTTTAATTCCGTTACTGAAAGAGTATTTTAAGCATCCAAATAAAAACTAATCAAATTGCCTCCAAAAATGCAAAGTTGTTGATTGGAAAGTTTGTTCTTAAAATGACAATTGGATTATCGATGATTATGTCCCCACTCGAATTATAGTGAAAATTCGATATCGATAATTGGTACTCTCCAGTTAATGGGATATAAATTACCGAATAGAGGGTCTCGAAAGCAATCGAACAGAGGCAATCTCTTGTAGGCTTCGGTACTGTAGGTAAATGAGATTATGCCATTTACGTCTAGAATGATAATTTAAATAACGAAAAAGACACATTAACGCAATTTCAAGGTAAATGAACATGGTCCTTAATTTAATGAGTTTCTTTTATTGATTTCTATGAATATTCTAAGAATTAGAGTTTTGCTATGTACGATAATATTAAAAAAAAAATAGTTTAATTGCAGTCGTAGGCCGAATTCTTAATTTTTTTTTATCATGATTGAAAGTGTTTTTAAAATTAAATGAGCAATTGATAAAAAGCTTTTTTTAAAACCGTTAAAATTTTTATGTTGGTTTCAAATTCGGATTTTGTATCGTCACAAATATTAAAAGATTTTTATGCACAAGTTATAAAAGTATATCGGAGAGCTATCTCAAAAATTCAAAGGCATTTTTAAAGAAGCATTTAACTTGCGAAAACTATTAATTTCCATGTTCTAAACAGGAAACCAAGGCTACCTCCATTACCACAAGTTATGTGTCCGATGCATGTCAGTTATAAAGGTCTTAGCTTAAAATATAGTTTCAGTCGGCGATTTTTTTACCCATTTTCTTGGTCAAGTAATTTATTTGAAAATCTTTTTTTGTCCGAGTTTTTTTAGTGCGTTTTACGTTGAATACCAGTGTAGTGTTATTTTTCAATGAAGTATTGAAGTCTACGGCAAAGAGCGTTTTACAGTGTTTAGTGTTTGCTGAAATAAATAAATAAATAAATAAATAAATAAATAAATGAATGAATGAATGAATGAATGAATGAATGAATGAATGAATGAATGAATGAATGAATGAATGAATGAATGAATGAATGAATAAATGAATAAATGAATAAATAAATAAATAAATAAATAAATGAATAAATGAATAAATGAATAAATGAATAAATAAAATTAGTATCATAACGTTCTTCATTTATGGAAAGGAAATCTTTAGAAATCGATCAGAAGTTTGACATACCAGGCAAAAAAATTGTTTAAAAAAATTGCTGAAATGAATAATTTTTGTATATATTAATAAGGTATAACCTATTGTAATTCTGATCATTGCTTTATTTATTCATTAACAAAAACGACTATTTCAAAACGTGCGGCCTATGTATGCGTTTTTATCGATTTATCGTGTGAAACACTGGTGCCCATTCCTCAGTATATTGCTTTTCAAAAGAACGTTAGAGGAAAAAAAGTTGAGTATCGAATGCATTTTTCCTTTTGTTATCGAGAAATTACTTTTGCGAAAATATATTGGATAACAGAAAAAAATTCTTTTAACTGAATTCAAAAACTCGTACCTTAAACTAAAATCAATTTAGCTTTATTCTGTTAAGATTATACGATTATATATTATAAGATTCTACTTTTCGCAAAAGTATCAATCTTAGTTGGTTCTTGCGCATTGTCGTAAGATTTAACCATATACCATATTATTAAATTGTCTGCACTGTCTCTATATATTACTGGAAAATTGTGGAAGAAAAAAGTTTAGCTTCAAAGTTTTCTTTTTTAATATATATTATTCATTTTTTTTAAAGTTAGGGCTAGTATAGCGAATCCAATTATGTAACCGTATATTGGATTGATCTTTTTAAATAAGAATTTGTATTATATTCGGCGTCTGTAATTCAATTTGAAATGCTGAAAATTGGTGGCGACATTAGGACAGTGAAAGATTCTGGATGCACAAGTCTACTTGATTCTTCTTAAGTAAACCTTCGTTTCTAAATTTCTTCCAACCAATTTTTAAAATACATTTATTTGTGGAAGTCTTCGAAGCAAAATTACCGTAATCCGTTTATACTAAAGCATAAATGAAGAGCTTAGTGGAAGAAAGTGCTAAGTGAAATTGTTTTTTCAAAAATGAGATTTTTGTGTCCATGTGCAGGTTATTCAATCTTTTAAATATAACAAGTTTCACGCGTTTCATAAACTTCACTGGTAAAATAAATATTTAACTGTAAGTAAATTTATTTTTTACCATTTGAAATTGAAAGTATCATTTTAATCGATTTAAGTGCAAACAAAAAAATGATCATTTTCTTGTGTTCATCATTTTGTTGTATATCACGTTCTTCCACTAAGTTCTTTAAATATCTATTCTGCATAAATCGTACTTGACTATTTTTCAGCCATGTATAACCCAACCCAACGATTAGTATTTAACCCGAGTTTCAACTGTACAAGGATGTTACTGCGTTAAAATTTTGCAAGAATACTGAAAAGAGTAAAAATAGAAATCCGTATGCTTTCAAACCTAAAACCAATTTCATACTTTTGAAAGTTATTATTTTTACTTGGTGAAAAATTAAAATAGTTCAATGCTTTTGCCAATGTTAACTAGTTGATGGTAACTATCAAATCCCTCAATCCAAAAGATGTACCCCCATCAAACACTCCTCTTTAATTCCAATGTAATAAAATAGAAGATACCGAAAAGAGGTCCCTTCTATGAAGGTTAGAATAATTTGCTGAGGATTGGCGTAAAGCCGTCTAAAAGTCACCAAATCCATGTGATACACCTATACTGCCTTTTACATTATGAGATTTCAATACTACATTTTATTTCCTAAACATTGGCCTAAAAAACACCAATTTTGGCAGTTGCGCATTGAATAAACATAATATTTTAATGTTTCCCTTTGTATTAATATTTTTTTTTATCTACAACTTAACGCCAAACAATCGGCCAAACGCTCATTTGGGTGTATTTAGGAAGCGTTTAATAGCTTCAATTGGCAAACTGATTTTCCATAGGTTTTTGCACAGGCAGCCTCCCCATCTAATCGTATCCTCCATACGCTATCCGATATCCGAAGGCCATCAAATTTTACGTCCTCAACTGAATCAACGAAGTCTTCGTTTACGTGTCCTAAGGCGCTCATTTGGACGTTGCTATCTCACTTCACTGAATAGGGTGTGAGAGTTCTTCTTATTTAAGAAAGCTATTACTGTTAATGTTTGTTGTAATAATATAAAGAGACATAGAAAAGAATGTCTTCTTTCCAAATTGCGTTCCTTAATGTAAACTACTAAGTGCAGGGTATTGGTTTTTAGTCGATCACTATGAAATACTGACAAGATTTTTCTTAAAATTGAAAACCTCTCGTTGTTAGAATAGAAAAAAAGATGTAATAATTTTGTTTGCTAGTTTTCGTGTTAGTTTGGTTTCGACTGAAGTTTTTATTTTTGCACAAGTTTTCCACATTTCGTACCAATGCTCATTTTAGCATTAGCACGCATCCATATTTGTTCAATTTAACCTTAGGACTTATTAGATGTCGAAAATACTTTTCAATCTTCAGTAAAATGCATTTTATTGAAATTTATCAAAACTTAAGCTTTTATCTGTTAGAGAAAGTTGTTTTGAATTCAGGTTAAAGTCAATCCAGTTCCATTTGAATTTTAAAAATTCTTGCCTCAAGACAAAAAAAAACCTAAAAGTAAAATAACTTACAGGTGTCTAGTCTAAGAAACCCTCTTACATAACAGCTCAAAAATAAGAACCTATCGAATAAAGTCCTTTTCGATATCCGGCGGCCATAACACGTTTACGCCCCCAACCGAATCAACGTTGATTTCGTTTACGTGTCCTACCGCACCATTCTTGGTCACCTCACTCCACAGATCAAGGAGGTAGGAGCAGGTAAGGTATGTTATCGAGTTTGAAATCCAATGGAGATACTGGGTTTCTAAGTGAAGCCATTCATCACGTTAGCAAAGAGCCCAAACAACTGGAAATAGGGGATGGTTTGGGGATATTTTTTAATGTTTTAAATTCTGTGATACACCAAATTTCTGTTAGTGCAATAAAATAATTTATATTTTACCTATTTGAATAAATTATACCTTGTCTAGTCAGAATGTGAGCTTCTTCCCCCATCCCTTCGCTTAGTTTTTCTTCGAAATGGTATTGGCGTGTTTTTCCCCACCCAACTTGGGTGGGGAAACACAAACCCCACAACACAACTTCAAACGCGTTAGGTTAAGAAAAGCGATGCACCCCCCGTTTCCTAGAAAATCAAGAACAGGGATGAGGGAAGAAAGTCTTTTCGAAGCCCACATTCTGGCTAGACAAGATATAGTTCCTACCTCATACACAACATTCTGCATCAAGCCATTATTTAAATTGTAAATACTGATTTTTAAAATTTTTCTTAGACTTTCCCACAGCGACTAAGCCTCCTTCTATTGAAAGTTCTTATTAAAAAATACAAAATACACTGCTCATTTCGTAAAAGTATGAAATTCATAAGAAATACTTTCGATGGTATTGGCTGTAAATTTGTAGCGATGACCAAAAGGACATTCCACTCTTTTCTGGGGATGTCAAAGGTTATTACGGATGCGTTTTTTTTACCTATTATATCGATTTGGCGGCTTTTTTTCGAAGGCCTCATTTTTTCGCGCCAAACATTTTATTCCCAATGGCACCCCGCTCTCAACATCAACAAAGGAAGTGTGAGGGTCATCCGTAATGGTCCGAAGATGGGGGAAAATATAGAGAGTGGGAAAACAAGGATAGCTAGGAATTCTACGGGACAAAGAAGAAGTATCTGTCAGGGGCCAGGCGGAACGTGCCTTCTTGGGATATATAGATCCAACCCTTTTGTTTCTTTTTTTGCCTTGCTCGGGATTTCTTTGTTAGTTTTTGGCGGACAAAAACAAACCTCCCACCACTTTAGGTTTTTTGTTCTTTTCTTCGTGGAGGTTTTGTTTTCACTGTTGGCCGAAAAAAGAATGGATGTTACTTCTATACTTTTGAATCAAAGGGGTGTAAGTGTATTTTCGTTTCCCAATCTTAAAGCAGCTAAATAACAAAAGCAGAAAAATGGGTACCAAGCATGCTTGGGAACTAAATACTGGGGGTTCCGCGTGAGGCTGACCACCTTACCGGGACATTTGTCTAGCACCCCAAAGCCCTAGGTCACGAAAGCTGAAATGGGCATGGCAGGCCTTGGCCCAGTAATGGGCTATTGCGCCGGAGAGTTTAGTTTTTTTTACGCAAGCAGAAAATGATCTTCTTATTTATATTTTAATATTTATTGAATTAGTTTATGCATAACTTATTTTGAACTTGCAAGTCTCGTTTATCTTTTCTTGTAGAATATCAGCTTAGATGGAAATGGCAATCTTTAAATTGATTAGCTTTGAGAGGAAATGGACGTGGGTCTCTCAACTGAAGTGCTTTGTGGTAAGCCAATGAAAAAAACAATTATAAGCCTCATTTTCAGACTGCATTGAGTTATTTTGCAAACGGATTTGTTATGTTCTTACAGGGTACAAAAATCACACTTTTAAAATTGAAACGAATATTTTTTAACTAAAAAAATAATTTTACTCCATAATAGTTCATTGCATCAATATTAAAAAGAGTTTCTTAAAGTATTCAATACGGCCGGAGTAATGCAGCTTAGAAATTTATTGTTTTTCCATTGGATTAATGTAGAGTCACTTTAGTTTCAGGACCAATAATAATTATTTAAAGATATTTTATCATATAATTTGCATTTTTCATACACTGATTCTCCATTTTATTTCTATCTTATAAAAAATACCAAATAGAATTCTACATTATAAACTTTGAAAATTGAATATTATATTCATTTTTGTAGTTACCCCATCCTCGCTCTAAGGGTTGTTTAATGGTGGAGTTCTCGTGAAAAGGGTGGATTCCGTGATTGGTTGCAAATTGCCCAGTGTACCACTGCAAAAAGCCACCCAGGATTTATTCCCTAGGAGTCCTTGTTGTGGTTTATTAACTAGGATATGTGTACACTGCGAGAGAAAGAGTACACCATTGTTAGTGTTGTGTTGGTAAAAGGATTCAAGGCAATTATGCGGGTAATGGGTGTTGGAAACGCAATCGGGATGGTCTTTTATTGGAAGTGGTAATCTTAACATTTGGCATTAATCTTTGAATTAAACTTTCGTTTGTACTTTTCTAGTCTTCAAAGCGCTTCTTAAAATGAATTTAGTTAATAGGCAAGTCCATATTTTTTTTAAAAAATATAGTGTATAAATAAACTACAAAGTAAAACAATATGAATAAAAAATTTGCATTTAGTTACCGTTCTATGAATATAATTTTAATAATGGTAATAATGGTAATAATTATAATAATGGTACCCTGTAGGAAATATTTAGTACAACAGAAAGTAAATAATGCAAAATGTAAAGTAAATAGAATGTAAATAATGTAAAATGTAAAGTAAATAGAATGTAAATAATGTAAAATGTAAAGTAAATAGAATGTACACTCTTAAAACAAAAGAGTTAAATCAACTTCAGTTGGAGAAGTGCATTTTCGACACTGGAAAGGATTGAATATTAAATCAGACTGAGTTAAAATCACTCGTTTGGAGTGATCCTGTCGGAGGCTTAACACACAAAGAACCCACTCCTTCCGGGTAAGTGCATTTTCCAGACTGGAGGAGTGAAATTAACTCAAACTAAGTTAAAATCACTCGTTCGTTCTAAGAGTGTAAATAATGTAAAATGTAAAGTAAATAGAATGAATAATAATGTAAAAATGTATGAAGTTTTTCAAAGACTTTATTAATTCTATTGATAAACTACTCCAATCCTGATGGCAAATCACCCCAAATCTAACAAAACCCCTAGTACAGCCCCTAAGTAGAGCTTTATTTACAGCTTTTTAAATCATGAATATCTAGGCAACAATTTTATGTGAAAGAAGTTGAAAGCGATAAAAGCAGTAACAAAACTTGCTTTTTTAAGCAGTATCATAATTTCAAACGCATTATTTTCATTTACAAAAGTAATCATTTAATCTAATAAAGTATTCCTCTAAGTTCAAATTTTTTTTTTGTATAAACAAATTTTGTAAGCATCAAATTACCACTTTATGCTTTCAAATTTTCATACGGAACATTAACACACATTTTTAAAGGTATCGTTATTCTGTTTCGAAACTGAAACTGCTATCATATCACTCGAAAAATGAAATGGACCGGATAATGTGAATGCTTATCCACATTTAGATCCTTTCTTATACCGTGGTGCGTGTAGCAGCAGGTCGCTATAATAAGGTAGAGAACCCAAGAAATACTTGTTTATTTTATCTCTGTTACTTTAAATACGAGAAACGATATGTTCTTAAATTGTAAAAGTATGCATCAGTTCCAAGATAATTCGTTACTTTATTTTCAGTTAATTTGGGTATATTATCTGAAATAGTTTGAAATGCGATATTTTATTCAATATTCTTTCTTTTAAAACTTAATTTTTTTGTTTTGAAGTTGTTAATATCTGCAACAACCATTTTTACAAAAATAATAGTTACTCCTAACCATTCTAAAACATAAAGGAAGCCGAAGTATATTCTGTAAATATGAACATGGGGACGGAGTACTATTTAGACGCAGAGTCTTATATACTTGAGGACTTGGCACCAACTCTCATAGTTTGTAAACATTGAATTTCAAAAATTTAATTCTTTATGTTCCTCCTTGCACAAAGCTACATTGTAAAATAATGAGAATGTTTCTGAGTTCTTGGGACAGATACGGTGCATATAATTTTCTCAAATTTTTTTAAGTCTTTTAGAAAAAAACTTTCTGTAATATTTAGAAAAATTTTAAGAAAAAAATACTTCAACAATTCGTTTTAAAGATTTTTTAAAACTTTTTTCCTGTACAAATCTTTTTAATATTATGGCAGAAGGTAGGTGGAATTAGAACAATCGCATTCCTGTGTAGTTTTTATTTTGAGGGAGCAGATTTAACCACGAGGCTACAGGAGGATCATAATGTAGTTTTATTTAAACTTATGTGTCGTGTTGACAGAGATGGGATGGGACATTTGCACATGAGGCAGAGGTATTCAGCTTAACACAGAAACGTTTTACAACTGACTGGAAGCATGCCAATAATATGATATTACTATTCTAAACCTTAATCTTATATTTTCAGAAACATATCAGTGACGGCAAAAAAAGTTTCTGAAATTTCTTCGTTGTAATAAATGTGTCGTCTCAGTATCACTATACATACTTGCTACTGCTGGATACGTGCTGCGGCCACTTATATTCGACAAATAATGACTGAAAAAGGACATTATTGCAAACTATATATGGATTAATTTTATTGCACAGCCAGTTACAAAACTGATACCAAGTACCTATCAAATACTATAATTGAACAATTCGAAATTAAATATTTGGTAATTTAATTCCGGTATTTAAAAAAAAGTTTAGATGAAGGAGCCAAAATTGAGTCAATTGAAATGGGAGGGAATGTCGTTTGTTTGTTTGAACGAAGATAATACTTAAATTAACAGTAGCGTCATTGTAGGCGTGACCGTTCTAGTTAAGACGAATTAACTGCCGGGTGGCTTGTTTGTGTAGTTTAACACATCAGTTGGCGTCGCTTAAGGCGTGGCCATTCCAGTTGTCCATTGATGTTTAGATCGAACAAATCCACAACGTATTTACTCTATAAAAATAACCTAAAAATCCCTCCACACCTCCAGCCAATGCAGAGAGAGAACCAGCTGTTACTGCGCCCCATCACAATGGTGTGGAAATTACAGCAATCCCTCTTTTTCCGAAAAGCCCGGAATATCTGCAGAATATCCCAACAGCTTTTCAATGGCGGCTCTCTGGGTTTAGAATAATTTCCCTTCCCGCCGCTGCTTATCCTGGAGGGAAACTGCGATTTGATTAGGGCTAAGTAGCCCGAGTTTTCCTTGGGACAATATTTGTTTGAGGAATTTCGCGTCGCCCTTGAGGAGTTTCCATACGGTCGAATGATTAAAATGGGCTGTTAATCGTAGAAAAGGTTGGGTAGTTAGTAGTTTTTTGTTTTTTTGAAGGGAGAGTTTGAATAGGGAAAAGTTTGTGGTTAGGTTTCTAATAAGTTTAAAGGGGACGTACATAAATTACGTCACGCACAGAGGGGGGTGGGAGGGGTATGAACCAACGTGACGGTCCGTGACAAGGAGGGGGGTAGGGGTAATCGCTTGCGTGACGTAGCGATTCGGAAAATTCCACTTTTGCGTTGAAAATCAGTTTTACATTTAAAATGAAGTTTTTGAGAAAGAAATCTGAAATTGTTTTTATCATAAAATCATCACAAGAAACACTGTAATTCAGAAAGAGGATGGGGGGGGGGGTATTATTGTATGCTACAAAGTTGATATTATTATATTAGCCTCCTACATATTACAGACCTTTTCCTAAAGGTACTTCACAAAAAGCTAAATTGTGACACTATAATTGACCAATTTGAGGACTGGAAGCTACCTGGATGAACATCAAAAGCCCAAGAACTAGACAGATCCAATCAAACCCAAACCACCTTTTTTAGAAGACCTTTGCGAATGGCTAATTAGTGCTTGGACAGCGGCAATGTAAATACAATATCAGTCTATTCCTATGAAGAAATTATATAACTAAGATAATTTGCACTTTTTTCTTTCGAAATTAATTAAAAAATCTGCATTTTTTTTCCAAATTTCAGAAAGAAAGGAACATTTTAAAAATTAACTTTTTCTTTTAGGGGGGGGGGTGTAACAACGTGACGTAATTTTAGGGGGAGGGGTTCGATCAAACGTGACGCAGCGTGACATAGGGGTAGGGAGGGGTTTAAAAAGTCAAAATTTTGCGTGACGTAATTTATGTACGACCCCAAATTAGTATTTGGTGTTATTTGGAAATAGAGGTGTTACAAGGTTCGGAGCTCAGTGATTTTATGTGTTCTTGAATAATTAAGTTAATAGTTTTTATGGCTTGAAAACAAATTTTTTGAAAAACGTAGGAAAGTTATATTAATTAAATGATTGTATAGATAGATACATTTTTAGTTTTAAGAAGTTTAATTTTTATAGAATAACCATATAGCACTGCTATTTTTATATGTTATATTGTACTCCATACAAATTTACAAAATCAAATTCCACTTGTAAATGTTTCCGTTTTATTATTTATCTAGGCATTTGATTTGTCAAATAGATCTTTTCATAATATTTTGATTTGCCGTTCTCTTAACAAAGTATGCTACATATACGTTAAAGCGAATATAACCTGTTTGAATTGCTTTAAAACATACGTTTATTTTTCAACTATTGGCCAGACTAAGATGGTACGAATCAAACTCACAGAATGATTGTTTTTTTACAGATGATTCATTAAACGTACAAAAAAATCATGTTCCCAGGAATATTTTCTGGTACTCTTTCCTTTCGAACCAGCATATCTCTCCCAACCGAATCTTTGGCAATAAATGGAATTTTCGGGTGACAAAACACAGTGCACACATTTAAAGGTTCGCATTGCAAATATTCCGTCTTGCCGTGGCTGTACATTTTTTGGCGACTTTATCGATTACGGCAACGAAATGGAAAAATACCTTTGTTCTTGAATGCTTGTATTTTCATAAAAAATTAAAGCAAAAATTTTAGTAAGAAATTCTTGTATGGACGAATAATTTTTTTACTATTTAAAGTTTAAATAATACAAGCATTTGTAGCATTACTATGAATTGCTATGAGCACGGAACCTCCAATTTGACTAAAGTTTACAGCCATGACATTTAGTTTTAGCTCTATTTTTCCCTAAAGTTGTACAATGTAGTTAATTCCTTATTTTTGATCTCATTGAAAATCATTACAAAACTTTTCTAAATAAAGAAAACAAGATTTTTTTTCTTTGTTTCACTTTTGGGGCCCAATTTAAGATTTATTAATCTAGGTTAAGTTGAATGCTCAAGTCATAAACCCAGAACAACTTAACAAGGTCTTCTGCGTAAACTCTAACAGTATCCAGTCTCTTAATGTATCATTGGAAGAAGATAATTAAATATAAAGTTGAAGAGGAGGAAGAGAATAATTATCCTTTAGACAATGCCTAGCAATTATCTTTTTAATTAAACACTCATCCAACTGTAAAGCTAATAATATAATAATACAAGACGCAAGACTTTTTTGAAGTTTAAGGGTTATTATACGTTTTATGCTGCCCAGGTACAGATTAGATGTTATTAATTTTTAACTTTAAAATAAACATTGAAAATTTAAAATAACGCCAAGGTTTAATTATTATAGTTAGTAAGTTCAATTGTGCATATATTGTTAACACAATTCGGGAAACTTGATATTATCTTACTGACATTTTCAAACCATTATTATATTTATAGTTTAAGGGCAGGCATTTATAGTTAACACAATTCGAGAAATTTGACATTATCTTTCTGACATTTTCAAACCATTATTACATCGTTACAGCAATTATAATATGCTAAATAACGTGTTAAATTACAACAGTGACTGTTAATTCAACATCTACGGATGAATCCTTTAAGATTATTACAAATGGTGATCGTGTGTCAATTCCCTATGTTCTATAACGGCAGTTATATTAGTGAAGGTGGACATTAATGATAAACTAATGAGGACTAGTTATACTTATTCAATAAATACTAAATCAATAAATAATTAGCGTGATTAATTAATAATAAAAATGCAAATGTCTAGAAGCTTTAACAAATTCTTATAAAAATATATCTATAATAAATGCATTCATAATTTTCAATGAAATATCAAACTTAAATGTTAAACATAATTCTCGCCACTAACTCATAACGAACACAACAACGTTACAACAATAGTGTTAAAATTACAACAATGTATAATACCGGCTAGTCCCAAGACAATTACTGTGAGTTTATGAACTATAAATCCTTTGTGCACATTTCTGAATGCCCGTAACGTAAATTTATACCGTTCTCTAACGTGTTATCTCTCTTTTATTAAATCCACAGAATTTTCGTTATCATTAATTCTGAAAAATGGGATTTGCATAACAAAAACCAATTAAGTATACATAACGAATATAATTTTTCTCAAATAATTTGTAACATCTTAGAAATTTTCATAAAATACGTATATAAATAATAAAGAAGAGTATTTGTGTGCTAAATGAAATAAAACTTGAATCTTTAAAATTTTAATTCTTTAATTAAATAAATTCTGATTGTTAATTCAAAATGAAAATCTTTTTTCCAATTTGTTCGCTGCAGCTTCAATTGCTTTTTCTTCGTTTTGTTTATTTTTATGTGTAAAAAGAAAGCTTATGGTTTATTGCTTCATTCAAATTTTCAAAACCCCACTTTTATTGCAATATAAATCATATCTTGATTCGCAATATAGTTGTGCTTAACGTAAATAATGTCTGACGTAAAGGATTATTTGCTCATTGTTTGTGGATGAGCTTTTTTTTGGTAATTACTTCTGCTTATAGTTTTATATATATTATTTATGAAATAAAACCAATTTTATAGGCACATTTTTAAGAACGATAGATTTTTTAAATCATCGTCATCTCGTATTAAAATTTATAATTTATTTTGATTGCATCAATATTTTATTTTAAACCGTAATGCATCGTCTGACACACAGGATTATTCTTCTGTATACATTGTTGAAAACAGCTGAATTTATATATTTAACAATGCATACAGTTTCAAAGGTTTGTATATGGAAAAAATAAGCAATTTGTATAAAATTAAATATTTTTTAACCCACTTTTGAAATTCATAATTTTTTAATTACATTGTCATACACTTAACACAGAGAAAATCTTAATTCGGAGTATCCATACAAAATTTCCTAGTTTTAATTACAACAAGTTGTATCCTTAAAATAGAAATTTTGGAAGTATATTGATGTACCTTTGTCATATTGTTAGATGCAGCTCATTTTTTGTAACTATTTATACTGTATACAAGAAGAAAAAAATCTTTCTCCATTACCTCTTAATAAAATTAATAGTTTTAATAACGGCAACGGTGGATTTTTAAAGCAAGCCAATCCGGTCTGAAATGGAGCATATATACATATTTTTGCAACATTGTTAGACTTTTCTCACATTTTGGAATTAGTTAATTGTTTCTTTTCTTTTTTTTAAATATTTCAAAACTGTATTATATCTTTAATCAAATTCAAAATTTTAATTGCAACAATGTTGTATATTTAACACAAAGACGGTCAGAAATAAAGCATATATACTTATTTTGGGATCATTTTTAGATATAGTTATATTGTTGTAATTAGTTTCAGTGTACGTAAATGAATTAAATAACCTTTTTATATTTATAAAATTCATACTTTTAATAACAACAACGTATTTAAAACAAAGATGGTCTGAAAAAAATCTTATATAATTATCATTGTTAGATGTAGCTCAATTGTTGTAATTAGTTTCACTGTACCTAAATGATTCAAATCACAATTACATCTCTATCAAATTCATACTCTTAATTATAACAATATTTATAAGACTAAGATGATCTGAAATAAATCTTATATAACTACTTTGCGAACATTGTTCGATTTTCTAAAATTTTTGTAATTAGTTCTACTGCTTTCAAAACACATTTAAAATCATAATTACATCTTTATAACGAATGCACAATTTTAATTATAACAATGTCATATACTTAAGACATTTTCTGTCAGTTTTAAAGAGTGATCCTTTGTGCACATTGTTACCGTCAGCGCATAAATTTCCCTATTCTCTCAAGTGTCATCTCACTTTTATCCAATGGGATGAACATAGCTGATGATTAATGGTGAATAGATCAGCTTGTGATTTATCTTCGTTTTAAAGGGATAAATATGTCATATTCTTCGCATCATATATTCGCGTCTCAATCACTGGATCGAAGTTTTGATACGTTATTTTTTTATTTGGTTGACACTAGAAATTAGTTTTAATTTGTTTCATATTTCTTCTTTGCTTTTCAAAAGATGTTAGTGATTCAAATTATTCATTATAAATTTTAACGTATAAATTTTGCTTCAAGAAATTGCCTTATTTTTCTTAAAAAACTTTTTCAACTTAAAAAAACACATGTTGATAACTTTTGAAGACACTGAAAACTTTTAATAATTTTTAAATTTTCTTTAGGAAGTTAAAACATTTTTTAGAAGGTTTTAACACTTTTAAAAATATTGTTAATGATTAATGGTGAATAGATCAGCTTGTGATTTATCTTCGTTTTAAAGAGATAAATATGTCATTATTCTTCGCATCATATATTCGCGTCTCAATCACTGGATCGAAGTTTTAAGGCGTTATTTTTTTATTTGGTTGGCACTAGAAATTAGTGTGAATTTGTTTCATATTTCTTCTTTGATTTTCAAAAGATATATTGATTCAAATTACTCATTATAAATTGGAACGTTATAAATTTTGCTTCAAGAAATTGCTTTATTTTTGTTAATTTTTTTAAAAACTTTAAAAAAAACATTTTTATAACTTTGAAGATATTGAAAACTTTTAATAACTTAAAATTTTTTTTTAGAAAGTAAATTTTTTTTAAAGAATGTTTTAAAACTTGTAAGAATATCGTTGATGATTAATGGTGAATATATCAGCTTGTGATTCATCTTCGTTTTAAATTGATAAATATTACATTATTCTTCGATCATATATTCGTGACTCAATTACCAGTTTTCCGAATCGAAGTTCTAGGACGCTTTTTTTTTATTTGGTTGGCACTAGAAATTAGTTTAAATTAGTTTCATGTTTCTTCCTTGATTTTCAAAAGATATATCGATTCAAATCTTTCTTTATTAATTTGAACGCTCTAAGTTTCGCTTCAAGTTTGATTAAATTGTGATAGATGAAATTTCTTTATTTCTGTTTAAAACTTTTTAACTTTAAAAAAACATTTCTATAATTTTTTAAAGATATTTAAAACTTTTATTATCTTTAACAAACTTTTTATAAAGTTTAAAACAAATTTTGGAAGGTTTAAAAGCTATTTAAAAAAATTGTTTATCATTAATGGTGAATAGATCAGCTTGAGATTTATCTTCGTTTTAAAGGGATACATACTCATTATTCTTCCTATTATATATTCACGTCTCAATCGCTTTCTGGACGATATATTTTTATTGGTACCTGAAATTCGTTTCAATTTGCCTCATATTTCTTCTTTCATTTCCAAAATATATATTGATTCTAATTATTCATTATAAAAACTTTATTTTTTTCGCTCTTACTTAGAGTTTTGTTTAATTGTGATGCATGGAAAGCCACATGAATATAGACTGTTAACTTTAATTTGAACGTTGCTCTTTCCACTCAATATGCCATATTTATGTGTTACACAACTTTTAACGTTCTGGTTATGACAACATTAAAATGTGCAAATATTAATCTGTTTACTTCAAATTTCCTAACCAATTAAGCAGTATATAAAACTCAAAATATGATAATTTTAAACTTTAGGTTTATTCTTATTCGCCAAAAATCCACGAGCTATCCACAACATCTTATTTTATTTTCCTAAAAGCTCATTTCAAATTCTTCGTGAAATCTTTTTGTTATCTTTGGAAAAAGAAAGGAAATATTCTTGTAGAAATAAATATGTATGTTTCCATACATAAAAATATGCAATGATCAGACCCTAACAACGTTATGCAAAACCCTTTACTTTTTCCATCTCGCAACTTTTGATATTTTATGGCCGCCGGATTGAAAAGCGTTGGGGGACTTTTGACTTTTCAATGGCTGCAGCCTTAAGAGCCTTAAAGGCTCTAATGCGAAGGCTGGGTTGCTTTCCTTTGTCTTGAATGGGATTGGGGCGTTAACGAATGCTATTTTGAAGTGCTACTTCACCCTTTTAAAGTGCGGGATCGTAGCTCTCTTTGTTCTTTTATAAGAAAACGTTTATTGAGTTGAACAATGGGTACTCGGAAATGTTGTTCTGGAAGAGACTTATTCACCTTTGAATTACTTTTTGCATTTTGTGTTACATTGGTAAGGAAGTTCGATGCCTTGTACTAAATCGATTTTGCTGGTTTCAATCGATTCCTTCGCTTTATTTTCAAAATAGTGTTCCATTCTTTCATTGTTGTCACTATTGATTTATTTAGAGAAGGTCATTTTGTTATATTCATTCAAATAGAGTATAATTTAGCAAAACTCCAAATAAAGAAACCTTTCACAGATGCATCCTCAACACATCACTTAGTTCTGCGAGTGGCAGTAGAAGGATGAAAACGTCCGTTTTTTGGTTCTATTACCATAAAACTACAGAATCATAAAAATGAAGATTTGTAAATTAAATTTGGCGTCAAATCCACTTTTTTGTTAGGAAAAAAATCCATATGAAAAATGTATTTAGTTTACGTTTAACACATCCTTCCATGCAAAATATTCTAATAATAATATCTCTGGGGCTTATCCTTGGCACATAAAAGAAATCGATAAAATCTTTTTCAAAAAAAAATTCTCCATATCGGAACAAACAGTATCAAAAGAAACCTCCGAAAAAAAGTTAATCAAATGAATCAAAACCTTTCCTTTCGCAAAAAAGACGAAAAACAGTGCCATTCCACCGAAAAACCGAAGAAAAAATCTAATAAAAATTCCCCAGCCCATGCGAAGACTAAAACAATCGATGTCCTTTCTTGCATCTAATGGAGTTCTCGGTCCCACACTTCAGTGTTTGCCGAAGTTAATTGGGAGTCCGGCTACTCTCTTTGTGCAGGACTCACTTGTTTAATTATGCGTCTCATGGTGTGTCCAAAAAAGAACTTTTTTCTCTCGTTTCTTTGGACTGGAATCGGATTTGAAGAAAATATATGTCCAGGAGGAATTGTGTGATGTGTTGAGGATGCATCTGTGAGAGGTTTCTTTATTTGGAATTTTGCTGTGGTAGAAATGTAGTCTGTAGAGATGTTTCAGCTTATAGACTCTAGGATCAAGAAAATATAGTTTTACTCAATAATGATCAATGATTTTTAACCATTTCAGCCCCAGTGATGCCATTTGGCATCATCATGTTTCTTATCAAAATTTAAAAAAATAATAGGGCTGACATCTATTGTGATTAATAAAAAATATTTTCTAATGGAAAAGGTTTGAAAAATCTAATGCTGTGCTCTTTGATATCATAAATGGCTATAGACGATCATTACTTTTTTTTAAAAATGATGATACAAATTGTCATTTGGACTGAAAGGGTTAGAATAAAGTTACAGTACCATCACTTATCTGTTTGTAACTTGCGTGAAATAGTGATATCTAGTTAAAAATTTGCACGATGTATATGCATTAAAAATTTAAAATATTGCATAATGCAGAATGTTTGAATTAAATAAGCATTAAATTACATTGAAATAAATTATGAAAAAATGAAACTAAAGCTATCTCTAAATAATCGATGTCCTTTCTTGCATCTAATGGAGTTCTCGGTCCCACACTTCAGTGTTTGTCGAAGTTAATTGGGATTCCGGCGACTCTCTTTGTGCAGGACTCACTTGTTTAATTATGCGTCTCATGGTGTGTCCAAAAAAGAACTTTTTTTCCTCGCTTCTTTTGGACTGAAATCAGATATGAAGAAAATAGATGTCCAGGATTAATTGTGAGGATGCATCTGTGAAAGGTTTTTTAATTTGGAATCTTGTTGTGGTAGAAATGTAGTCCGTAGAGATGTTTCAGCTTATAGACTCGACTCTAGGACTAAAAAAATATATTTATATTTAATAATAATCAATGATTTTTTTAAAAAAAGTTTCTTTCAGTACCATCACTATTTGCTTGTAACTTGCGGGAAATAGTGATATCTAGTTTCTTGCAGAAAAAGTTTGCACGATGTATGTGCATTAAAAATGTTAAATATTGCATAATGCAGAATGTTTGAATTAAATAAGCATTAAAATATATTGAAATAAATTGCGAAAAAATGAAACTAATGCTATCTCTAAAAAAATCGATGTCCTTTCTTGCATCTAATGGAGTTCTCGGTACCGCACTTCAGTGTTTGCCGAAGTTAATTGGGAGTCCGGCGTCTCTCTTTGTGCAGGACTCACTTGTTTAATTATGCGTCTCATGGTGTGTCCAAAAAAAACTTTTTTTAGTTTCCTTGGACTGGAATCTGATTTGAAGAAAATATATGTCCAGGAGGAATTGTGTGATGTGTTAAGGATGCATCTGTGAAAGGTTTCTTTATTTAGAGTTTTGCTGAGGCAGAAATGTACAGGATTAGTCAAAATGAATAGGGCAGTAGTTGATAGGTTGATAGTTTATCTGCCCATGCGTAGCTGTAGTTTGGTTTCAATTAATATACATTCGCCCAAAAATAGTTTTCTTATTGCCCTATTCATTTTGACTAACCCTGCAGTATGTAGAGATGTTTCAGTTTATACACTCAAGGATTAAAAAAAAATATAGCTATACTCAATATTAATCGATGTTTTTTTTTTAAATTAAAGTTTCAGCACCTTCACTATTTGCTTGTAACTGGCGTGAAATAGTGATATCTAGTTTCTTGCTGAAAAAAATGTGCACTATGTATTTGCATTAAAAATTTAAAATATTGCATAATGCAGAATGTTTGAATTATATAAGCATTAAAATACATTGAAATAAATTGTAAAAAAATTAAAACTAATGCCATCTCTACAGCAATCGATGCCCTTTCTTGCATCTAATGGAGCTATTTTTATCAATGACATGGATATATTTATATTAATAACAAGCCAAGATTTCAAAAGCTAAAATTTTAGTACTAATATAAATGGTGAAAAAATTGGAGCCAATGAATGTATGATGAAAAAATATGGCTGATGTATGTAGATAAAAAAAAGATTACATAATGCACAATGTTTAAATTAAATAAGAATGAAAATGACATTGGTTGAAATTATGAAAAAATATAAGTTCATGCCTGGACTAAAACAAAATAGGTATTTTTTCTTTCATCCAATGGAGTTCTCGGTTCCATATTTCATTGTTAAGTTAATTGGAGGCAGGCGTCTCTCTTTGTGTTGGATTGGCTTGTTTAATTATGCTTCTCGCGATGTGTCCAAAAAGAACTTTTTCTGTTTCTTTGGATCTGATTTGAAAAAATGTTTACGTCTAGGAGGAATCTGGAAAAAGTTTTTGATGTATTTGTGGTAGTTTTTTTAATGGAATAATTGTGCCGGTCGTTGGGAAATAATCTCTAGAAATGTTTTTTTTTTCAGCATAAGATTAAAACTACTATTTATATATTTATTAGCTGAAAGATATTTATTTTTTGAAATAAACATAATTTTTAACTTGCATTAAATTATGCAATCCTGGTTGATAAAAAATTCTGGCGGATTTTCTCGTTTCTTTTCCTGTTGGAATTTTTGTTTTTTTCCCGGGGGTGGTAAATGTGTGGTGTATACCAGGTAGGTCAATTTTTCATACGTAGGAAATACCTGCTGCAATTTCTTTTAGATAAAAACATGTTTTTATCTAAAAGAAATTGCAGCAGGTTTTGTAAAATGTTTTATTTCATAGGCCGTTTCAAGATTCCCAAAAACTTTTCATAAATAGTAAAAGCTAATTTTTTTTCATATCGATATGTAAAAATGCGAATTCAATTCAATATTTGGGGACTGAAACTGGCATAAATGCATTATTTAAATATAAATTTAAGAAATGTAAAATGTTTAGGCCTCGATTATAATTGAAACTAGATTCATTAATCTATGAATGGAATTTTGGATGGAGTTAAATATGACAATATATTAGAAGAAGAGTAGGGAATATCTTATAGAAATTATTCAAAATTATATTTTTCGAAGTATGTCAAATTTTTCCTAACATATTCTTTGCAAAAATGTCTAATAAGAAAATAAGGACTTTAAATTTTTGCTTGCAAGATGTATGCCAGAAGTTTGTGCAAGTCAAATCTTTAGTTATGTGTAGTAATTTCATGCCCGATCCAATGTAACATCTGAAGTTTTGACTCTTTATTCAACCACGTCTTGAAATTCTAAGGTCTGTGACCAATAGCCTACGTTTTATCTTTAGTTTAACGTTTTTTAAACCAAACCTTAAATTTAAAAAAACACTTGCTTTGTCCTCTTAAATTTAAAATTTTGAAATTTATAAAGCTATACAATTAACAATTTGATTAGATTTATCGAACGGGCGCAGTATTTGCAACACAAAGATGTTTAAAAAAGATGATATTGATATATATTTTCTAAATACAATATCTACACGTTGTTTTTGCAAACACTTAATAATATTAATTTTGTTGCTGAATTTTTTTTTTCCAATTTTACTCATGTATTCAGTTATATGTTCGCTTATTTGACGTTTCTATCATTTACATATGTAACATTGATATCTTCTGACATTTCTAAAAGGTACATTGATGATATTCTTCTTTAAAATGTCTCTTGAGAATATTTCAATTAAATCGGAATAAATTGTAACAGAATGCCTAGAAAATGCCCTCTGAGGCCAGGATTCATTTAAAGCGAAACTCAGAGGTATTGGACAAAGTTTTATTCTCTACAATGACATACAGTATTTCCTATTTGAAAGTAAGATATATTAGAAATTTCGTATTGTTGTGTTATCCAGCTCGCGTACAATTTATTCTGAATGTAACTTAACAAATTTAAACACACTTCAAGTCTGAAGTGTTATAATTCGTAGAAATTATAACAGAATATAATTCGTAGAAATTATAACAGAATATAATTCTTAGAAATTATAACAGAATGCCTAGTTTTAAGAGTATTTGTCAACAATTTCAACACTGTATTTAGTGAGTTAATTCCTAGAGTAAACCTTTAAGATGCGTACTTTTCTTCCAGGTTATATACTTAAACCAGCAAGGTCCGAATTTGCTTCAGTAACCTTAACAAAATTACACCCAAAGGGATTTTATTCAAAATAATGTTATTATTGTTGATGAGGATTTATAAAAAAATTATATTTAAGATGTTTAAGTAGAAATAAAGGTAAAGTATAAAATATTAGTCAATGATAATCTCCTATTGAAAAGTTTAATCACCCCCGTTTTCAACCAAAATTCGATAAAAATATAATTTTTCTTATTTAAAAAACTTATATGATCTCCTTAAAAAAGAATATATAAAGAATTAATTTAATAAATCTAATAGAACAAAAATAATTTTTAAATACAAGTTTATTGGGTGACTCCTAGCATCTTATTATTTTCTAAAAAAATAAAAGTACCTGAAAGTAAAATAACTTAATATGAAAAGTAAACTTTCCGGTTCGAAAACTATTTCTCCTAATTGATCGATAACCGTAAAAAAATTGCCTATTTATTATTTAATCGACGAACCATTTCAGAATTCTGTTCATTTCTTCAATTCCAATATATACGACAAAAATTTCGATCCTTTCATTTAGTTGAAACGTTCAATCAAATAAATAAAATGGATGATGAACGTGGAAAAAACCGGAATAACGACCCATTTTCACATTTAGATTCACTCTTTTATACTCCATAAATCTCCCCCACTCGAAATTACCGTTCTTTTCAAGGATGCCAAGAAGTTAACTTCATTTGATTTTTACTTGTATTTTCAAATTAGTAAGAACATTTTGTTAACATATAAAATATTACATAAAATTTAGTTTCATTTCATGCATTGTTTTAAATATCATTTTCTTTAAAAGTGTTATACTAAAACCGACCTTAAGTTTGCAGTATACAAATGTTCTACGAGAAATAGGGTAAATAGTTCTCATTTTTGAGTGCGAGAATCGAATACAAAAAGTTATTTCACATTCAATAAACAAATTGATTTGTTATTTCAAGACATAAATTTATTATTTTTATAAGTTAAGCTTCAGTTAGGGTGTTATTTTAATTATTTTTTTCTTTCGATTTTTGCGTAACAGGGCGCATGAATACCAGGGTCGAAAGGAGCAGCCAATCAGAGTACGTGAAATTGCGGCGCCAGCCGGGTTGTTTACCCAGTTTCCTCCGCTCAGTACATTTCTCTGCTGCAAACTTAAGCTCGGTTTTGGTAGTGATATTGTTTTTGAGACATAAAAACAACAATAAGATTCGTATATTTAATTATCGTTATTCACTTAATTATTTCTTACATTTACAGTTTGTTATTTACAATTCTAACAATTAAGCTAACATTGCTTTGGCTTTTAAGATGTTGCAAATTTTTTCATTTGAATTCGTGTAACCATTTCAATCCCAATATCAATTTCGCATCATCATTTTAGAAAGTTTTCTGATCGCATAGCCATTTATGATATAAAAGGAAATCATTCGATTCTTCAAACTTTTTTTATTAGAAAATATTTTTTATTAATCGCAATAGATGTCAGAACTTCGGTTTCCTTGTTTAAATGCATCTCGTTGATAGGTATATGTTTCGCGTGTGTATAAATTTATACTCTAGTTTTTAATTCTTTAAATTTCAGAGCATACACATTATATATTTAGTTGGGAAAAAAATCAAATATGAGATTATTAAGATTTCAAATTAGCCCTCTGAGTTATACAGACGTATAAACCAGTCACCCTACAATCCGATGTTTAAGCAACGCACATAATTTTTAAAAATTTAGAAATGGATTTTTTTATTTAATAATTTAAAGCACTGAAGATGCATTTTTATTACCATCTACTACCGTAACATAATTTTTTAAAAAATAAAGAAATATAATGTTCAGTTCAAATTTTCAATTAAATCTCATGTAGACAGACAATTTGCTTATTCCTCAGATTGTTACGGATCATAACATGGCATAACGTAACATAACATGACAAAACGTGACATAACGGGACATTACATGACATAGAACAGCAAGCATAGCATAGCATAACATAACATAAGAAACATGTAGGAAAAACAAATGCCCTTCGACAATAACACCAATATATTTCATCCCCTTTTTCCCCTTGCAATCGTATCAGCACCCCTTCTCGTCAAAAGAAATGAAACAGAACAAAACACTAAAAAAAATCAAGAAGGAACGGGTGTACAAACCATTCTCTCCTAATGATGGCTCATTTCGAAAGAGCTAATTTTCAACAGTTTCCTCAAAAGAGGAAGAAAAACTTCATTAACCCTCGTGAACCTCGCATTCATGTCTCATTAGCATAACGATAAATTTCTGCGAGATATTTTTCGCTGATAACGTAAAAATAAAAAATACCTAACTGATTGGAATCAATGGGAAGAAAGTAACAATGTATAGTGATTTCTTTTGTTTTTATCTGTGTTATTGTTGGCGGTGTTGTTGTTTATGGATTAGTTCTAGGGAGAAATATGGAAGCGTTGTGTTGGTTTGTTTTTTATATTAAAGGTGTTTTCGAGAAAATAGATAAAAAATTGGCTATTAACCTTGTCATTCAAACCTCATTAGCCATAGGATTTATTCTTCTCATAACATTTGAGATATCTTTCGACAATGAAAGGAGCTTTTAGGACTATTTCTTTTATTGAAATATACAAATAAATGAAAATAGTAACCATGTTTTCGGTTCTTAGTTCTTATATTTTATTTAGAATTGAGGTGCAGACATTGAGAGATTACTTCTCATGGAAAGTTGTGTTTGAATGAATAATTTGATGGAAGTTGGGGGTGGAAGAGTAGGTGTGATTCTATTGAATAATTAACTAAAAATTTTATAAATCTTAATTGAACCTTTTAAAACCCTCAATTTCTAATGTTTCATTTGTTTATGGGTTATCCCTGGATAAAAGTTTTATGTTTCTCAGAAAATATAAGCTTATATTATAGAATTATTTTTGATTATAATAGATAATTTCTCGAGAAATGCTATAGTAAAAATAACAAATTTCCGTATTCCTCTATTATTTGAAACACGATACATTTCTTCTAATTAATTCTTCACTTGACTAAACACAAATATTTGCTTGCTTGAAATGGCACTGGTTTTGGAAATATGGTTCAGATTATTTTTTAGCACGATTAGTTTCCTAAAATTAATGCATTTGCAAAAATTTAATCTAATTACTTTAACTTGACGAAACATTAATATTTGCTTGCTTGAAAGAGCAACGAAATAATATTGCTATTTAACACGGTATTATCTTATATGAAACGAAATAATTGTTATTAATGCACTGTTCCTATTGGGGAAATATGGCCTAGATTATTCTTTTTTGAAAGAATTAGTTGCTAAATGTTAATGGGAAAAAATAAATTACCTACTAACCCTTGATAAAATGATCAAATTTATGCCTCATTACGGGAAAATTTCTACAAGATGTTTTCGAAAAGAAGCGTCAAAAATAAGAAAGGCATGACTTTTGGATCCAATGAAAAGTAACAATGTTTTGATTTTCTACGCCATTGTCTTATAAGAAATGGAGGCGTTGTTATTAATGGATTATTTCTCATGGGAAATATGGTTTGGATGATTGGATCGAGGATAGGGGAGGATTATATTGAACCATACGAGGAAAAGTGACACATCTTCCATTGAATTAACATAGCAGATACGTCGTTTTTCTATGCTCACTTCTATATTGTGTTTGGCCCCTTAGAGTGGATAGAGATGATAGAATTTGTGCAGGGGAATGAAATGATGTGGAAGAATAAGGTTGAACTGAGTTATGACAAGTGTTACATAGGGAGACAAAGGATGAGTCGTTTAAGAATTCTTTATCTGAGGTTTAAGGAGCTATTTTATAGGTTATTTTATGTTTTTTTTTTGCTGTTTGTTAAAGAATTAGCTCAATTATTTGTAATGATCATTATTTTTATCTATTAATTATTATTTTGATATTCGTTTAGAAAAAACACTACAACTTCTCTCTTGAAGGTTGGCCGTCTGTACGTTATTCACATAAATTACATTATTTTTAGAAACCGAAACTTAATCAAATTCCTTAAACAATCAACGACGAATTTGTCAATATCTGCTGCCACCTACATTTCCCAATAAAAACTTTCAGTTTTTTTAAAAATTTATCTTTCGTGGAAATTAATTTGTCCCACATAATTTCTTCAGGACTATGGTTTTCATTTGTCTTACATTTCGTTTATTTTGACAAACTAAAGCAGAAGGCTAATTTTCACCAAATGTTTTGAATAGGTCAGAGTATACTAAAATTTTGTTTTTTATTAAATTCCCCTAGAATTGTGGTGGTTTGTGTTTTTCAATTTTGTATCGAAATCAATCCAAATTCGAAGTTCTGTCAGAATACTAAGTTGTACTACATGCCAATGTAAAACATAATTAAGTTTTAAGTAGATAACCAACACTGTACCTAATATAAATATTTAGTTTTGAATTTTTAATCAATGGAGTCTTAGCATTTATATAAATATCTATGCAATGTTTTTTTTTAAAGTTGCATATCAAAGGAATGGAAAACTTAATTATATAAAATATAAACATTAACAGTTATGAAATGAAATAGTTATTGTGTAAAATATTTGCATATAATGAATATAGTGTTATTTTTATTCACTATGACTTTATTTCATAACTTAAAATATTTATTCAAAGATTTTATTTAAAATGAATCTAATAATTATTGTAATATTTATTTAAGGTTTGACTACTTTTAACAATAGTGACGGTAACAAAGATATTGCGGCAAGAGAATTAATGAAAAGAAAATGTTTTTCAAACACGCCTTATACGCAATAAAGTAAATTAAGGACTTTCATTAAGATTAAATTAAGGCTTTGTAAATACCCAATTACTAAGTTGAAAGCTTAAATGCCATGTTTTATGAAAACATACTTTATTCACTACTAAATTCATAATGTAGTTTCGTATACAAAATAATGTACTATTGGAGAAGTTGTGTGTGTTTTAGATCGATAAACATTCAAAATATTTCAATTAAAAAACTGTTATTCATTAGTATTTCATAATCAATTAAACAAAGCGAATGAATAAACTAATTTATGAAAAGATTTAATGCACTGTTAAAATATGTAAGGAGGAAAGCAATATAACATGAAAACAGCAATACCCAAGTAAAAAAATTTCATCAACAATTTTGTTACAAAGTATCTTTTCTACTACAATAAACTTGCAACTGAAAAAATTAATAATTATATCCGTTTATTTAACAACAAGATGAATTTAATTATTAACTATCTCAAAAACATTCTTAATTTCATCCGCAATTCAAAAAAGTTCCGAATGCCGTTTTCCAGAAATTTAAAATATAATCTAGTCATGAATATTCAAATTAATCGCAATACAATAAGTTCTAATGATTATAACCCACAGCTTTTACGCTTCAACGGAGGCCGTAATTAATGTTTAACCATCAACACCGTATGCAAAGAAAACTTATCTTATTTTTGGATATTCATTATTAGCTGAGCAAGCAAGTTTTTTTAAAAATATTTTTCGCCATACTAATTCACGACAAAGGGCTAATGAACTTGAATAATTTTGGTTGGGTGAACTTCTCGAAGGTGGGATAAATTAAGAATTCTCGCATACGATGAAGTGGTTAGAAGGCGTGAACTGTTATTAGACACTAGTTTTTAGAAATGACTTGATTTTTGATAGGTATAAAATGGATTATCATTAACAACGTCTGTGTGAACTCCGTTATAATTAATTAATAAGGATTATTTCATAAGGATGAGTAACATTTTTTTCACAAATTTTTGAAAACTGATCCTACGAAAATAATAATCCAAACAACATTTAATTAATAAACAACGAGTTTGTGGACAGAATTAAAAGCTGTATTTCCGTATAAAAATGTTAACTTCAAGTCTTTTATTCTTCATTTGTCTCATATTTTGTTTACTGAGATAAACTTAAAGTAGAAAGCTCATTTTCTTCTGGTAAATTGTATCGTCAAATATCGTGAATAAGTTGAATAATAAGATATAAGATAATAATAAGATATAAGAAGGTAAGCGTAGATAAACTTTAAGCGCTTCTGAGCCAAACATTTTTTTATGTCATCTACGTACGATGGAACGATGCATTATACGATGCATTATATATAATTCAACTATACCTGGGGCCTTTTCTCTGGGTGTACTTTCCTTTCTCTGTGACTGTAAATATTCTTTCTGTGTCTGTCTTACTTATAATCGGGTCTCTGATCAAGCACACAAGCCAGAATATCTATGTACCTACACTACCCTCAACTATACCTCTTTAAAATTTAATTTTTTTCATGCCTATTCTATTTTAGATGTAACCGAAGACATAGTTATATCCATTCAATAGTCATGAAAATGTGACCATTATTTGGCGAAACGTGAATAAATGACCCAAAAAGGAATGCAGAAATGACTATTTAAACAGAAGTGGGGCTAAATAACAAGGATATAATGCATCTGCTTCTGCAATGTAGTAAACATTTCAAGACGCGAAATGTTTGGATGTATGGCTTCGTAGTTTAGTCAGCGAGAAGCTTTTGGAAGTCAAATTGCTGCATGGCTGACCAAAGAGGCCCTTTTCTGGCTTACTTAACGATATGGAGTACGATCAATAAAGGACTTCGAGAAGAATATGCTAATTTTTGAAGAATTCTCAAGGCGTCTTTTAAGTCTGAGGATTCTTGAATCTTAAAGATTTCGATGTAATTAAAACTATGCTCAGCATTTTAAACTAATGAGGTTAATTGGAATATACTTATAGTTTTCTTTTTTAAAATTTATTGACTAGCTGCAGTTCGTTTATAAAACTATATTAACTGTTTGTTTTAGAATAAACTTTTTTAAAATCATTTGCTTTCAATTGAATTTCATAATATATCATAAGTAATATAATATAATTTATAGTAAGTTGCTTTCGTTCAACACTTGTTTAGTCGAAAAGTAAGTTTTTTAGTTTTCCTGAGAGAAATCGTTCTTTAGAACAGTTGAATTTTTTAGAAACCGTATTGGATACGTCTTTGTATAATTATGCTAGATAAAATTGTTACCTCTTTCTTAAAAGAATCCTCTTTTAATTTTTTCATACCCAAAGTACTTTTAACATAATTTTTCAGGTATATTACTTTTCTGCGTTTTTGAAGTGAGCAAAGTTTTGAAAATTAAATTTCTGTATCGCTGCTCAAAGTTGCCTTTTCAGCTTGTTTAGTGATAAGCGTATTGTAGCATGATATATTGTATTTTTATACTAGAAATAACATTTTTCATAAGATCTGTCAAGGCCTCTTCGTAAATTACGGAATGTTTAGTTTATATATTATAAGAGTACGATTGAATGCTTGTGTAGTCTTAATAAACAGTCTATTACTAGAATATTTTAATAAAATGTTTTAATTCATAGATTCTTAATTTTATTAATGATTTATGCATAAAAATAAATTCAAAAAATAATGTTTCGCAAATTACAGTTTTTTTAAAATATTACTTCTTAAAAAGAAAGAAAACATTGCACAATGAGAATGCTTCATTAATGGAGAAAATGTTTATTAGTTTTTAAAAATAAATAAAATTAACAAAATATTTTTCGTTGGAATTTTATTTTGCAACATTTAAAAAATTGATTGATATTAATTTTTTAGAAGTTTATTCATTTTTATCAAATGAGTCTAACATTTGAATTATTTTAAGGAAATGGGTTTAAATATTATAAATTTTAATAAATGAGTAAGCATATTTAATTATTTTATTTAAACTATTTATGCATTTAAAAATATTTTGGGGATGGTTATGGAACATATTTACATCGCAATTTGCGTTTTGGTTTAGTTTATTACTGTCTCATCAAACTACCGTCAATAAGTTCCATTAATAAGTTGGGAAGTATAATATTCTCGCTTATTGAGTATGTACGCATACAAATAACAAACACTAATATCCAACATCAGGACAATAGTTTGACAATATTGGTCCAGTTCACTGTTTATTTATCAGTGTCTATTGAAGCTTGTTTGTTATGCTAACTGATAGATAATCATTATTATAGGCTTTAAGCAAAGAGTGAAGTGTTAACAGTTGTCACCGTAGGTTTCAATGTAATGGACTGCAATTTCATTAACCCTAGAAATAGAAATATATTTCTCTTTTGAACAACAAACGGGGGTAAATATTAATCCCATGCAGTTTTTGCTTGAAAAATAGATCGGAAAGCAGTAATTTGACATGTTATGGACATGATTTTTGGGGTTTCATTATATGCATTTTGTTTGTGTCATTAAGTACAACATTTATTGTCGTGTTTTTTCAAGGAATTTTGAGGGGCAAGTAAAAAAATTATTGAATTTCAAGTTATGAAAAATCGATTTATGTAATAGTCCATTATGTCATTGATCAGAAACCTAAACCTACCTGGTGTACCGTAGTTTGTAGTTCCAGGCAAAATATCTCCTTTTGATTAGTTAATGCATAATTGGGATGAGCATTTTGTCGCATTTTAGTTTTTATTTGATGTGTTTATACTGTAAAAATATGTTTAAAATGCACTATTTCCGTCCCTTCTCTAAGAATTACAGAACTTAATCTTAAAATTTCATCGCAATTGTTAAAGACTATTTATCTGTAACCACCGATGATAACAGACTACGTCTGTTTAGAGCAGATTTTCTCCGTTTGTTTCTGACAAAATTATTATTTGAAAGAAACTAACGGCATCCATGATCAGTGCGTATGGCTCCTATAATGTCGAACAGGGTTCTATATGGATGGGGGTAAGAACATTTCTGTTATGTACGCGAAGTTTCAGTGTAGTATCGTAGTTTTTGGCAGTTTTGCTATCACAAAATTTCTGTAAATGTAACAGGATTTTTTTTACTGTGTGGTTCAAAATGTTATTCAATTGTGGACTAAATTATTATATTGTATGTTCTAATTATTTTAATTGTTTAAGGCTATAAGAAAACTACAGGGAATTTTTTTTATGAAACTAGCCTTTTTTATGAAAATTTTAAAACATGTATGCAGTTTGGATTAAGCCTTAAGTAGTTAGACATTTAAATGCTCTCTTTTTAGAAATTACTGTTTGAAAATATTTAATGGGCGAATAATTTAAAAGACTCAAAATAGATCTTGATAATGAGATATTTTTGGTATGCCTCACATCTATGCCTCATTAAATTTTCTAATAAAGGAGCTTCAAATTTCTAGCTAATTGGTCATACTTTCAAAACATGGAAATCCTTCTTTCAAATTTTCGAATGCTTTAATATTTGATAATTATTTAAAAATTACCTTTTAAGCATCTTAATTAAAGATAAATTCTATATAAAATATATTATGTCTCCTTCACCAACCAAAGACCAATATCCCATGTTAATATAGTAGGCATCGACTCTTTTTCCACTAAGTTTCATCGTCACCAAAATTATAAACAAAGCAAAGTCTGAAACGTCAAACGTCTCTTCTCAACATAAAGCCAAGTTAATTAGATTAAATCCTCGAAGAGGGCTTGAGAAGTCCGGCGTTCTTTCCTGCATAGTCCTCCAAGCTGCCAAACCCTCTAATTGGGGGAAGGGAGTGCCCCCTCCTAAAAGCAGCGAGTCCTGTTCTATACAAGATCAATAATTCTCGTCACTGCGACTGTGACTGTCCCCCTTCCCACCAAGAAAAGGATGGGTAAGGTGAAGAAATAGCAGGGAGTTGTGTTTCCCTTGTTGGGTTTGATCGAATAAAATGATTGAATTTTAGGATATTTTTTTCTTCACACTGAATTCAGAAACGTTTCTGAATATATATAACCAGCCCAACGAGGTGCATGTAGTTTTCATTAACGCTTACGAACCTCTTTTTTTAATATTTAGAAACATTTTAAGTATTTAAAAAATAAAAATTTCTACTTTTAATAGTAGATATATCATTTTAGGATGATTATTAACATGATATGTGCTGGATAATTATTTATAGAGACATTTTCAAGTATTTCAAAAAATATACTATTTTCCAGCGATATCCCAGTTACAGCATAACTGGAAGTAGGTGGAATTCGAACAAACGCATTCTTGAAAAGCTTCAATCCCAAGGCAAACGCCTTAAACGGCGACGGTAGGACCATTATGGTGTCTTCTTTCCCATTTCTTGCTGAACAGGTGATCAAATTTCAGTCGTAAAAAGTGTGGAACGCCAACGAGAACAGGTCTGACTAGTGCTGAAAATTGCAGGGGTATGAAATATAACATAAGAGTGTAAAGGTCAAACGACACCTTTTGCGAAGGTGTCGGTTTGCGAAGCATATAATAATCCACAATGTTTAGGAATTTGATAGTTTTCAAATATATCGGTCATGTTTCTGATACATTTTCAAGGAAGTTACTGGTTTTATGTGGGACTGTTTGCATTGTTTTTTGGGGAAAGACAGCTGATACATTGGTTTTGTTAATAGTGCATTTTTTTTGATATTTCCAACCAAGTTACTGGTTTAACGAAGAATTGTTTTTAAATATTTTGAGAAGGGCTACTAATATATTCTTAGATAGACTACTGGCAAACATTAGACCAATTTTCAGCCCAAAATTTATTTAAAATTTTTTGTTTCTGAATTTCTTACAGTCATATTAAATTAATACAAAATACAAGCTCAAAAATTGTTGGCCAACAACAGACAAAGGTCCAGCAAGGTTGGTCCGATTATCAACAAATTATTTAACTGGACGAAAACTCCATTGAATAAGAACTTAAACACATTTAATACCACCATTTGTAAAATTTATCAGTCCCTTACAGATGAACAACAGCAAACAGTATCTATTCTCGATAAAAACTAACACACTTTCTAAGGCCTCGCTATTCATCGGCTTTCTAAGGCCTTGGTTGGCTGAATCTTCTTTATGCCAGATCAGTCTTGCAAAGGCCGGACACTTTGCAATTGGGAAAAGCTTCCTTTTTTTCGTGACTTATATCGAGCACAGAAGCTTCTTGTGGAAAAATTGATACTGAAGTTAGGAGAATGCTCTCCTGTCATGGGATTTGGCGAAAAAAAGGTTTATACAGAATGCTACGATATTGCAGATGTGTTTTGTTTCGCAATAAATGGGACTTTATTTTTGTCATGTATTAAATTGTTGACTCTGTTTGCTGGATATTGATAATGACACTTTTCTAATGTTTCTTTTTTGTTGTTAATATTTAATAAAAAATATATTTTATTATAAATAAATCCTTCTGCTTACGAAACTGGCTCACATATATTTTTCGAATCAATATAGCTTAATTTTTTTTAACGGCTGATGTCTTATATAAAGGATTATAATTCTTTAATATGGCATAGGTTTTTGAAATTGAGATTACATAGATTTTTAAAAATTAAGACATTTTTAATAACTGTATCATATAAATTGCTATTTTGTGTATTAACTGTATTTCTTAAATGTACGTTAATAGTTTATTTTAAATAGTAAACAAATAGGTAAATGCTATTTCGATAATAAAAAATTATCTTGAATTGAATGAAAAAAGGGCAACTTTTATAAATATTTCAATAAGTAGTAGAAATTTATTGTTGTAGGAACTAAAAATATTAAAGTCAAATCATTTCTTTCTGCTCTTTTTTGAAAAAGAACTTACTATCAAATACATTGAGCTGGTCACTAATAAATCTTTGCTAAGTTATATTTTCCGTCATTTTAACAAAAATACTATTTTTAAATAATCTCTACTACTAACTAATAAAGTACCACGTTGCGTACAATGTCGCACTTAGCGTTGGGTGCCTATTCAGATGTCTTCTGACAGTGGTTCTAAATTAAGAAGCCCGTCTCCAATAGCCTTCGTGTATCTCCAGTGCAACGATAATTCAAACTAAAACTAAAAAAAAAAAACCAAAGAAAGTACCAATACCAGTTTTTTTGCGAAGCATATAATAATCCACAATGTTAAAAAAACACACGTGACATCAAAAATACAACAGGCAATTCATTTTAATAACTTTTATAAGTCGTGACTTACGTGTTATTAAAATCTCTAAAAGTTCAAAACAATGCAATAAGTCCGAAAGTAGTTTTTAATGTCTCATATGTTTTCTTTTTTTATATTATATGTCATTCTTCTTCTTTGTGCCTCTTGAGAGGTTGTTTTATATCAATCTTATAAAATGACAGTTCGTTGCACTGTATTTTTGTGTGTTTTTTTCTTAACATATTATACTTTGTTAAAGTATAGTTGAAGCGTTGAAAACTTATCTGTCGTTTTCGATCAAAAAGTTTTTACTTGAGCTTCTCTTTAAAAATGCTACTATAAGTTTTATATTTTCTCATTTTGGCTTTGTCAATTTTACGTTTACACCATAACAATGCTTAGGTTTTATATGGGTTGTTTTTTCTGTCTATCCGTCCGTCAACTACTGGCATGTGCCTGTATAATTGTATCTAAAGTTCTTTTCAAATTGTATTGCAAGCATTATAAGAATACATTTTATAGTAATATAAAAACTACGAAATATAAAACACTAACTTATTAATAACATAGCTCAATTTGATCAATTTATTTTTTCAATAATAATGTAAAATAGCTCATATTTACAGAGTAAATGTCTTTATGACTCTTTTTTTTTAAATTTTTTTCGTCGTATACTAATTATTATCTTTACTACTGCTTTAATAAGAAAAATATACTATATACTTCTGTTTTTAATTATTCTGTTCAAAATAAAGCTTCATCTAGTTCAATATTTTTTGCCACATTTAGGAACAAAGTTTCTGAAATAAATGCAGCAAAAAATATTAAGAATTAATTATGAGAAAGACATTTCATTTAACTGCATTTATTTTTCAGAAAACTGGAAGCCATTAATTTAGCTTTGTTGCTCATTACTCTTATTTTATTTTATTTATTTTATCTCATTTCTTTACCTTTATTAGAACAAACTAAGATACAAAATTGTTTCTAGAAATTTGTTGTGATTTAACAATCTTTTAGAAATGTCATCTAACCTTCCGCTGTTTAACAATTATTTATAAATTAAAATTAAGGATGTATTTCGAATTTATCTACATATAAATATATATTTGGGAAAATATTTTTTTTTTATTTTATAAACATTTACATTTTTAATTGTTAGAAGTGCAAGTAGAACAATTTAAGTTCTACTAAATGTTTTTGGTACTGTTAGTTTGAAATAGAATATGGAAGAATACATAGAAACTGATATTATACACAAAGTATATAATATAATATTGTCTGCGACACAAAAAATTGGGGTTAATAATCCTTCTATAGTCTCGCATTTTAAAATCACTTTGAAAAAGTGCAATTCAAATAAAAGTTTAATTCAAAACTTCAAACTTTTAGTCTTAGCTACTTAAAATTTTAAAACACAGTGTTTCAAGCGATAAACATTACTTTAGAAAAATTGACAATTAAAAAACGACAAAATAAGATTTAAATGGAGTCAGAACTTGCACCATATTAGCATAAAATAAATTGACTTATTTGAACTCCAATAATTAAGGCATTATATTATTAGAAACATCAAGTGTTTTTCTAATTTGTGAAGCTCTTTTCAATAACTTTGAATGCTAAATAGCAGTTTTAATTCATTTTAATTCCACATGAGTTAAGTATCAATGGCATTTTAAAGTAAGTATTGGTCTGAATTCTCCGAATGCAACTAACAGTTAGGATACTTGTGTTTACTTTTATGCTTAAGTTTATTTTAAGATGAAACAAAATCTTTTATATCATTAAACGCTCACTAAAGCTTGATTGGGACGCAGAAAAAAAATATTTTAAGTATTTTTTCAATGTTATTAAACTTGTAAAATATTTTGAGTTTCCTTTTAAACGTATCCTAATAGGAAATCAAATTAACATTTCAAGTACCGGGAAATTAGTTCTATCAATGGATAAATAATTTGTAATTTAGTGAACTGAATCTTAATTGAACTTCTATGGTTAGGTAAATGTATAGATATATCTATACATTTACTTATCTATCTCTTACTTACTATACATTATCTATGCATTAATTATATAACTCATTTACATTTAATCAGACATCGCGAAAAAAGAAAAATAGTTGTTTATTGTTAGAAAAACAGTTGTCAAAGAGGTTCATGGCCATTCCATTATCTTTCCTTATCAATTAAATTTGAATTTATGCGAAACATAACTGAGTACAACGATATTTGAGAATGATTGAGTTAAATTACTTGAGTTGCGATAATTTCATTTTCTATTCGTGCCTGGAAAGCGAAAATACGAGAATACGCGAACAAATTGTCGTAAAACGTTTTTAATTTATTCTCTCTTCCTTAACGACCAGACAAAAATTTAGAAATTTTATTCCACTTTTGTGAGAAAAAAAAAGTGATTTTGTCGAAAACGTAATTTTAAATGGAAGTACTGAAAAGTTTAGTTCACGGTAGCCATACTGAAAACTTTCTAAAGTAATAAAACATTTATGGAAATAGGCGTGTGGTAGAATCTTAATGGCGTTTTTGTTCGTAGATTTTTTTTTATAGTTTTAGAAAGTATGGCGTAATGGCATCTCTTGAAAAAGATTTCTTTTTTACTTTTTGAAAGGTAACAAAGGCAGTATTTCTTTTTTCAATTACTATAAAATCTGGGATTGATTTGAATAGCATGCGGTTTTTATGACTTACGTGACTTTTAAAGTAGCAGTAAAAAGTGTTATTTTGCCATTAACAAGTTTTAAAACGTACATACGTCTAAGAAAAGTTTCTAAACGTGCATAAATATTGAAACATTTTCTTTACAATGGTCCTAAATTTGAACAGTTCGAAATGGATTTTCAATTTTGGGAATAATGTTCGCAATATTTGGTGAATATCATTGGTTTACAATTTATCCGAATACGTCTTTCTCAAAATTGAGATCACAATTGTTTTTTTAGAATGATTTATAATTATAAATTCGACATGGCTTGAATACACAATGTGAAAATCCACGCTTAGTCCAGAACAGTATGCGTTATGCAACTGTGACATCCTTAACTAAAGACAAATTTCACCTCTGATTACAAGAAAATCCCTTTAAGCCCGCTTGACTGAACATGCAAAATTTTTCTTAGCTCATTTTTTAAAAAAATATTTTTAGTTATGCATGTGTTTTGATTTAATTTATTCAATTTTTAATGGTATGGAATTTTCCTTAAAAAAAACTATGTGGGCATTTTCGCGTTATTTTGTGAATACTTTTATGCAAAACAATATTATTATTATTAAGTACTTTTGCATAAATGCGTCACATTTAATTCGTAACACATAAACTGATATTAGACAAAGTACAATAATGTATAAATTGACATAAAATAATGTATAAATTTACTTGTGTAACATTTAACATTGTTAAATGTATAAATTAACATGTGTAACATTTAACATTGTTAAATGTATAAATCAACATGTGTAACATTTAGCATTGTTAAATGTATAAATTAACATGTGTAACATTTAACATTGTCAAGTGTATAAATTTACAATGTATAAATTAACATCTAATTTATACTATAATTTCAACTTAACAAGCCTGATAAATAAATGTGTGTGTTTAACTTTTCTATATTTTGAATTTCTTTTTTACTCATAACTCTCTAGAGTTTTGCATGTAAAAAAAAGAGATTGCAAACTAAGTTTAAGTTATGTGGTAGAAGGCATCAACAGTTTCTGAATACATAAATATTTGAATAAACCAGATTTATGTCTGACGCAGATATGAATAATTTTTCAAAAAATTGTTTTGAAATGCATTTTAAGAGAATTGATATATTTTAAGGTAACTTTATTTTAACCAATATAATAAAGAGACCCTTAAAATTTATTTTGTATTACACAAGGATTATTGAGAAGGATTTTTAAATCATTATTTAAATTGTTTTTATAATCTTTTTAGATGTTATAAACTGCATATCATTTAATGAATGCAGAAATTACAATTTTTCAACAATGAACATTACACACACAGTTTTTTCTGAACCACACGAGCAACAATTGCAATAAAGTACGCATTGTTAAAATAAAGAAAGTTTAGTTGCAAATATGATATGAAGTTTGAATTTTTAGTTTATGTTTACTTATAATGCTGTTTCTCTTTCATTATGGAAACATATTTTTACATTTTCGTAATTTTAAGTCATAATAAATCGATGGTTTTTATTCGTGGATAAAATTTTCTTTTAAAAATTTAAAAAATATTTGTTTCGATTGTTTTTATATGGATCGGTTATTTGAATAAGAAAATAGTTCCAAAAATTCGATTTTAGAAAGATCGAAATTTATTTTAAATTTGTTCTAAATTTTTCAATGACGCACTCCTTACGCTAATTCACTACTTAGTTACTTTAGATAAGTTATTTTTACTAAAAAAATACTTCAAAGTTGAAAGTGGTGAAGTTTTTTCTTAATTCAAAGAAACGACATTTTGTAGGGTCAAAAACCTAAAAGCTGATTTCAAAGCAATGAGATGATCATTTTTTAACAGTTAGCAGTTAAAATGTCTAACAATGCAATGGTAATGACAACTTATCCTTTTAATGTTTAAATTTAAATTTAAAGTTTTCGTGCATAACTTAAGCATATCTGGAATTTAAATAATATCCTTATAAATTATAAGAGGATTTCATCTTACACAAATATTATTTTTAAATTAAGATCATTGTAGTATAGTAATGCATTAATGATGTTATTGTCAACACATTTACATATTAAATTAAGAAATAATAAAATAATAAATTGATTACCAAAATACTACACTGCTTTCTGCCAGTGATGTCTTCGTGGCAGGTTTTTGCAGAATTTTTTATTATCTTTCGGCATATTCTTTACAGAAGTCATCCTACTTTGAATCAGGAATCATCTACAAAGAGTTACCTTCTTATTCAAACTAACGAATATTCTAAAAAGTCAATTTAACGCTTCAGCGCTCACTTTTGCTTTTTTTTTCTGTCAAACACGTGTACATGTAAAGATAATTTTAAGGGAAAAACGCATTTCAAAATTTTTGGAATTATTACTTTATTCACAGAACTGATTCATATTTACCAACTTAAGAAATCCTTGAGAATTCTTAAACAACTTATCGGCAAAAGATTTAAAAATTTTAATATTGAATAAAATTTTCTATTAATGCTTAAATTACGTAAAGCGCAGAATGTAAACTCTTCAGTAAATTTCCATATCTTCTTTTTTTTTCTCGTCGTAACCTTCCATCGTACCCCTAAAAAGTAAATATTTTGCATTTCAAAGAAATTCTTTCAAAAACCCTTCAACAAAAGTTGTTTACATGTAAATATGCTCTTGAAACATTTTATACAACAGGCTTGTTTCGTATTTTCCTGCAAAAAGTTGCGCACAAAAAATATATGACTTTTAGATCTGGTCATGCATATAAATTTACGTACATTTCTTTGGTTTATGTCAACAGGTTTTCGGCACTACGCGTTTTTAATTAGTAACTGAAGTGTTTCATGCGTTTTTTTTAATTCAAGTGTTTTAGAAGTGAGTATTTTTAGCCGTAAAATAAATTAGTTTGTATTTTATTTAATTCGAAGCACTCTGAAAGAGCTTTTTTTTAATGTTCAAATGAAACATTTTACTTTTAGGTTCAGTTGAAAATCGAAAAAAAAAACTAAAAACGCTAGGATCATTGAAAATAATTATAAGAGGTATAATTTAAAAACTTTATTTTAGAGTATTTTTAAAAAAGAAAAAGTATAATAATACCATCATGATAAATGCGATGATATAATGATAAAATGTTAATGATATAGTTTAAAAAAATATTTTCTTCTATAAACTTTTAATTACATCTTAAATAAAGATGTTTCTGTAAAAATTTGGCATTTAAATTCATTTTAATTCATTTGGAACGAGAGGAAACGGGAAAATAAAGTGGAATAATACTTCCGTACTCACAAAATAGTTCGAATAAACTTGTTTTCCTAACAGCTGATGAGTATAGAAAAAATGGAACAGTATTTTTCTTACTTTCTGCTCAAAATGCTTCATTGGTTTAAAACTACATTAAAATATTACTACAGAATTGATATATGTCATAATAGCAATAAAATAATAATAAATAACAGTTATAAGAACAACAACGACAACAACAAAAACAACAACAACGACAACAACAAAAACAATAACAATAATAACAACAACAACAAGAAGTTTAGTTTCGGAGTTATTTGGAGTGATTTGTTTCAAAGATTAATATTTCAACAAAAAAGATATAAATAGCAAATACTCAATAAAAAAATTATTGCCACATTTCCATCCACTAAAGTCCATTTTGAAAGCAATAAATTTGATATTTAACATTTTTGAGTTAGCATGTAAATGCAATGGCGTCGTTATGGGAACTTTGGTAATTCAAGAAAACTTATTGCTTTTGTATAAAATATTTTATTCTTTTCTTTAGTTAAGTTTCTATGCGTTTGAATTGACTACTTACAAGCTCAGATTCAATTATAACATAAGACAATATTTACTATAAGTGCTTTTAGTCAATCTTTGTGATGTATTTCTGGATGCTGCAAGGAAAAGTAAACATTTAGCGAAGTTTTTTTTAAATTAAACTTGTTGCAAAATTGGATACTAACGGTTCTAACTCGCATGCTTAAAATGCATCAAAGGTTTCCATCTGATGAGACTGAAATACACAAAGTTGGTTGGTTGGTATACAAATATTTTCAGGCTTGTGTGCTTACTCAGAGAACCACTTATAAACCTTCGTCAAGTAAGACAGTCACAACACACACACTCACATGCACACATATACGTTACAGATGCTGCCATATATCGCGCGCCATCTCCACAAATTTAGACATGTCCCTGAAGGTGAGGGAAATAGTCTCCAGGAACCTGTACCCGTGGAAACTGCGCAATGACCGCCCACAGGACTTTCGGACCCAACAGATTTAACGAGCACGTACTCCACTTATACTCGGTGGGTTTTCAGCGACCAGGACTCGATCTCGGGACCTTCCGATCCGTAGACCGAGACCATGATCACAGGGCGCCCCACAGTCCAAATACACAAAGTACTTTTAGTGATTTTATTTGAAAACAAATTCTTGAGGTTTAGTTTCTTTGAGTCAACCTCGTTTTTAGGACTCAGTACGAAATTTTGTAATACTTAAACGTCACATTCTTTTCGTAATCGGAATTATCGCAAAGAGTTTTTTTTTTTATGAAAAGTCAAAAATATTTATCCTGTATACTAGTTGCTGAAAAATAATTTAGAAGGTGCCTAAATGATCTCTAAAATACTGGAATTGAATCTGCAAATATTCTTAGCATTTTACTCCTTCACTTTTATAAAAAAAATTTGAGATTTTATTATTTAAAATTCAAACACTGTCACCATTTTAACTGTATTATTTTACCAAACAGTAAGTAAATTGTCAAGAAAAATAGAAACGAACCTCTAAAAATATTTTTCAAGTTGTAGTAAGTTTTGCAACGAACTAGAATGTAGTACTTTAGTTTATTTAAAGTTTTTTTTATAGAGGTTTGTATACAAAATTGTTTGCTTTTGTTAAAGATTAGTTGAATCTGATATAAAAAGAGCCACAAGTTGTATATTTTTTATGGTCACGTTTAAGTTTGTATTAATAGTTTTGTCGTAGTAAATTTCAAAAATTGTTTTTTAGCTTCATCATAATAAATAGTTTTCTCTTTCAAATATTTCAAATTAAAAATTGGCCTGTTTTAATATTAAATATTTTTTTAAGAAACAATCTAGTTAATTAAGTTTTTGTGTGCATAAGACAAAGCATATATGCTCGTATATCAATTAGAGAGCAAAATATCTGTGCATGCTTTAAGTTAGCGTACTCCTATATTGACAGATGCGAAAGTAAAAATTTAACAGAATGTATGAAAAATTATTAGTTTTTTAATTTCTGTCAACTACTTAATGGGACTTTTAACACCCCTGTTGAAAATGCAAAAATAGAGGTATTCGTAATTAACATATATTTGTTTCTGATATCAATTTTAACCTGTGACTTATTTAGAATTATCTGCCCATTGGCATGTGTGACGAAAAAAATAACACTTCCCTATACAGCAGTAAACCAAATTATAGCCCGAAAAAATCAAAATTCCGTTTTTCAAAGTGCGTTAATATACGAAATACTATTGAATTTTAAAACTTCTGTTTTAAGGAGACTATTATACTGCAAAATATTGAATCATATTTGCTTCTAGAGGTATTTTGATACCAAGTAGTTGGTGATATACTAGAAAATCATATATTTACTTTTCGTGTTAGAAATATAACGTGGAAGCTAAACAGAAATAAGTAGTTCTTTTATTCAACGTCCTTTTGTAAGAATTGTATGCTGTGACAGATTATGTTGGTAGCAGATCGTTAGAGAGTGACTTTTGCTTTTTCTTCCAATACCAGCGGGAAATACGAAAATTGTACTAGAGCAAACCCGAATCTTTTGAAAGAGATCGATGCGCCTGCTTCTAGTTATTATTCTATACGTCGCTGAATTTTCAAGAAAATGTAAGGAGTTTGCAGAAAACATCGAATGGGACAGGAAAAAGAAAACGAAATAAAATCTAAAACCAAATTTCTTTTTTTTACCTGTTTGATACGAGGGACCGAAATACAAAGAAATATAGTTTTAATGAATGTTCCATACCCTTTTTCTATGCTGTCAATTTGAAGGGTTTATTTACAAAACTCACAATCTGTAAAGTATAACTTAGTTATGAGGTCCGCGCCGTTCATTGACAATTTTTCCAATTGAATTACCAATCGTCATAACTATACAATGAATCTGTCGGAACGTATTTCTCTGTAATAGTATAATAAATGCTAGTTTTACAACCGCACCCTTTTTTTGTGTAAAACTTCATTTTACTTTTTACGTCATTTAGTGTAAAAACTTCACGCTTAGCATTAATCTATAAATTGACGTTTTCCTTATTTTTTCAATTGTGTTTGGTTTTTTGTAAAAAAAAAATATTGAATGCATGCAAAACGTTAACTCATAACCCACTTTGGTATGATTTGGCATTTATTACCGATTAAAATAAATAACTATCTTGTTCCCTGGTTCGTCATCTTTCACCACATAATGCCGCGTTTACCACGTTGTTTTAATGAAGTATAAACTCTTAATTTTAGAAATGCTCTTAATTTTTTCTTCATAGCTGTACTTCTTTGATAGCCATGTAGGATCTTATACGAATATTAATTATTAATTTATGTAACGTTTGCACGCTACAAATTTTTTACTGACTTACTTATAATAAAATCGTTAAAGCGAAAAAATATATTTACAATTTTTAATGCTTTCTTTTTATTAATACAACTATTGCTAAATGCTGTAATTCACTTTCAGTACACTTTTTATTGTGAGTTATTTTCAGTATTCCTAAGCTTGGATTAAATGTTTAAATAATTTTTTTTAATCAAAAGGATGTAAAGATAAATCACTTTCTTTCAAAAAATAACCCCAACAAAAGCAATCCGTTCTCTAAATAGATCAAGCTAAACTTAAAAAAAAAACGTCAATTCAATGATCGAGAAAGAGTAGGTTTTTAAGACCAAACCTTTTCATCGCATGGAAGTTTCTTTCCAGTTGCTCGGTTTATTTGGGACGAGAACTGAACCAGACAAAAAGGGATCAAATCCATAGGTGGTTTTCCCTCTACACTGTTTGCTTTAAAGTTTGTACAGGTTAAATTGTGAATACGGTAACTTTCCTATGGACATGACAACTTTATTACACACAGCAATTCATTTGAAAAGGAATTGAAGCCGGAAAAAAAGGGGACGGTAGACACTAAACCTCTCAATTGAAGTAGAGACTGTTTTGATTCGTGAAAGGTTTATTGAGTAAAACCGAGCAAGGGGGTAATCGGGCGAAAATTTCTCATTTATATGGGCGAGGTAGGAGACTCGTTGGGACTTCTGTATAACTATGTAGCTGAGTACGGAGTAAATGGAAAGTCGTATGGAACGGGGACTGAGTTATAAGGCTGTATTTTGTAGATTTGTAAATAAGTATTTAAGTAGAGAGAGGCATATGTCCTATATCACTTCATGGATATATGGGTCCTTTTTCTACTATATTGTCAAGTAGGGGGCTTTTTAAAAAAGTTAGATATCTTCATTTAAAAACGTATTTTTGCCAAATACAACCAAGTGGAGAACTTCTATTATAATTTACATATTTATAACATACATTTTGAGGCATTTTTTTTTTATCATAGAAGATCTTTGAATTCGAAATTCATTCAACTTTGAGTGATGGCAATACATATTTTAAAGATTTACCCAACTTGAGTTATAATAAATTTTATTTGTGAAAAATATAGGTGTGTTTTGGATTCTAAAGTTATGTACTAATATATTCAATTGCAGTTTAACAAAAGAAAATGTTTGTAAAGCATAAAGATTGGTTTATAAGTTTGCGAATAAATGCAATTTTAATTTTAACCATGCATCATTCTGTTACGTAAAATATATTTTGTTAAGGAAGTTTCAAATGAAGCTGTCATAGATTAAAAAAATGCTTTTATGTATTTCAACCTTGAATTTTTTTTAACTTTTCATTTTTTAAAAATAAATAATTTTAAAAAATAATGTTGCTTATAGTTCACTGAAAAGATAAATTTTACTTTTGCAGTCAAATTCTTTGTAACCAGTATTATTAGTTCATGAATTTTAATATTGTATTTAATAGGTATAACTAAAATTTATTTAGATTAAACACCATAAATACAGTTTAGTTAGATCATGCATAATTTTAGGTTGATGTCATTAATTGTTCTTGATACAAAATCAATTCATTAATCCTGATAAATGTAATACCTTCAAAACAAAATACTTAAGTACATACGAAACAAACTACCTATATAATAACATTTCCAATGAATCGTATTAAACTCTAACTCCAAAATTGAAACAAATAATCGCAAGACGACAGAAAAAAAAACCTATTTTGCTTGAAGCACTTTCCTTACTGCTGTTTTTCCACTATAAACCTCTTAAACCAAGCGGCTAAATTCACAGCAATTGGGTTTTCATTGAACGAGAAAGTTTTGAAATCAAATTAACGACCTCTTTCGGAAAGACCTCGAGACAGTATCGGAAGATCCATCTACTGCTAAATAACGGTTTCGGGGGGATTCCTCCCGATAGAGGGCGTTTTAAAAGGAAGGGGGGTAAGAAGTAAGAAAGTAATATTTATGTTGTATTTGGAGAGAAGTTGATTGTTGTTGATGTACCCTATTTCAAGCAAGATCATGAAATATATCATAAGAGTAATAAAGCCGATAGGTATTGCTTGAAGCCAAATGGTTTCTTTCTGCATTAGAAAACTTTCGCAAGTGAGGTGATATTTGAAACTATTTTATAGTGGTGTTTCTTCAGAAAGTAGCTTTGGCATATTGTAAAAAAGTAGAAAGTATAACTCTTAATCATTATTTGGAACTGTCTAGTGGAAATTTAATGCTGTAGTTTACTACTTTTGTAAAAAAAATAAAGTTAGACTGAAGTGTGTTGATACATACCTGGATTCTAAATTTATTGAAAGTAAAATAATTAATACATTATGCTGTTAAAAATAAAATTTGTTAATAATATAACATAATAGTCCTAAGGTGTACAAAAATGAATGGAAGTGTTATTGCCCTTCAAACCTTTTACTACAGTTACTCATTGGCAATAATTGTTTAGTATTTAAAAAATAGACCTGGTCATTTTGATGCTGCTTTAGACCAGCCGGAACATATTATCCCACAAAACTCAACCAATAAAAAACCAATTAACGTGGTGAAATCTAATGAGCATACACAGATCAAAAGTTTGGTGTAAGATTGCACATTAATCATGGAAATTTCTGGCTGCCACCACTGTTTGGAGTATTTGTTTACCAATCAAAGTTATGGTGTTACCACAAAGTCTGTAAATTCACGCTCCAAATAGTGACGGCAGCTAGATAGTTCCAGGATTCCGGTGCAATCTTACGCCAAACTTTTTTAACTGCGTAAGAAATGACGTATCTCATATGAAACAAGAACTCAAGTTCACGTGACGATTCTTCTTCCTTCTTTATTGGCTCGACAGCCCTCTGTGGGCCAGGGCCTTCATCAGAATCTTCTTCCATTCTGATCTTGTTTTGGAAGACGACCTCCAGTTTCGAACTTTTAACGTCTTAAAATCCTCGTCGACACAGTCAATCCATCTAAGTTTGGGCCTCTCACATGAAGATTACCAACTTATTTTAGATCGTTGTTCTTTCTTTAACTTCCATTGTGCAAGGGGGAGTATGATAGATGCTCGATTTCAGCAGGCTCAATGAATCATTGCCATTTGCATCTCCTGGAATAGAGGTTCAAAACATATGTGTGTGGAGAAGACGACAGCATGGAATTATAAATAACTGCCACGTCCGATTGCAATCGATTTCCACTTTTTTTTTAGGTTTTGTGAAAAGTCGTGCGTGGGATTTTCCATTGTTGGGGAGTATTGGAAAGATCTGGGTCGTTCGGTTCAATTTAGGTTTGGTTTAGGAGATTGGTATCGAGGCGTTGTTAGTGTTGGGGTTTAGAACATGAAAAAAAAAAGGTTTATTTACGCTTCTCATTAAAATACGTAATTAATATTTTAGACTTTTTGAATTATTTTTTTTATGTGATAACTAATTTTAAAACTGTAAAGATAAAGCTTTTAGGCGAATTTCGTTAAAAATATTTCTTCTTTCTCCATTGTTAGTTAATGAAGTTATTTAGAGTAGGGTTATTAATACATAACTTATTATTGACATATTGACAACAAATCAAATGAATATACGTTTAAAGAATTTTTACTGTTAACTATAAAACATATTGGATTTATAGCATCTGATCAAGATATTATCAGAAATTAATTATAATCTTCCTATCAACAATAACCTTTGTGCAGTTTTAGTATGACACATTATTCCCAACCAAATTAACTTAGCGATCCTCTATGCTCGCAAAACACGAAAAGATTACGAACCTTTCCTCCTTAAGACTCTCTACCAAAGTAGACTGTTCCACAATCAAAATATTTGGGATGCTAAGAAGTGACAGCTGAACTATACTTAATATAAGAATTTATTATTTACTTACTTGAAAAAATAAGCATCAAATCCCACAATATATAATCAAAGCCTTATGAACGAAAAATGATCAATACAGTCCATTGTTTCCATTTAAGGAAAAATACTCATTAAATACATTGCTTATCGCTAGGAGCCTCAATATTGGTAGCTACGTACTAAACAAATACGAATAGGTACCCATTCAACTGAAATAAACGAATAAGATAACGCAGCTTTGGTCATGGGGAAGATGATGTTTTATCAGTATATCAATGGGGTATAGAATATATCCTTTATTTTCTATGGGAAAGAGTGTAATGAAAGGTTTAATTTTAGTTTTACGCATATATTTAGTTTACATTATATTGTACTGTAAGTGAATAGTGTCGTATCTGACACAACTGTCTTTTTGATTTAATAGTTATTTAAGCAACCTAGTGCCGAAAATAATACTTTATTACGCGAGTGGCTTTTATTTCACGAGACCTTAGGTTGAGTGAAATAATGATAAGAGCATAATAAAGTATTATGAGGCACGTGCTTGCTTACAATACTTTTTTATAATAACGTGCAAAAATGTATTTCTACCAATGAGTGATTTTCATGACATCATTTAGTTTCCATGGAGATATTAGAAAATGCAAAAGTAATGAACCAATAGAAATAAGTGAGTTTCATGACATCATTTAGTTTCCATGGAGGTATTCATGACATCATTTTGTTTTTCTACCAATCAGATACTCTTATTTACTTTACCGCACTAGTGCCAAAAGTACTACTTTCAGCACTGTCTGTGACGTAAGCACGTAAAGTATCATTTTCGCAATGATTTAGGAATGAATATGATATAAAAAAGTGAACTTTTTTGCACGTTGTTTGAAAAATTACTTACTTAAATATTATAATTTTTAAGGTATGTAGATTGATGCATTTCTACAATGGATTGGTACAATGCTTAGGTTTAAATAAACTGTCGGCAATGAAGTGAGAGGAAAACACAAAATTTCAAACTATTATCTTAGAATATATTTTTTAAGATTATGTCACTTTTCCCATGTACGCACTGTATAGCATTTAACAATTTAGAAAGAAACTCTGTATGTAAGCATAATATCAGCGGATCGAGGAAGAGCTTCTGATGTCGTCTAAATTTTGTTTGTTAAATTATACTATCTCTCTCTCTCTCTCTCTCTCTCAAAGGTTTAATAAAAACTTTTAATTCTAAATATTATCCTTTTTTAGTACATCAGACTTTTTTTAATGTTGAATTACGTGGACGTTACTTCAATTTTTCAAACCATGAATCGAAAAGATCCAAAATGCAAACATTCTTTGAAGAAAAATAAACAAACTTTATTTGCTAATTTTTACAAGAGTGTTTTGGGCTTTTAATAATTTGAAAATATGATGCTTATATAATCAGGCAGTGTAACTCTTTCGAACTTTATAGTAAAACTGCTATGAAAGTGCAAAATATCGTTATGATATGACAAAGCCATTACCGATTAAATGAATTTTATTCGTCATAATGAAATATTCATTAAAATTCGTATTCATAAATTCCAAGAAAAGATAAAAATATTTATTTTTGGCAATTAAAAATTTCGAATTTACAAGACGCGTAACATGTACGTACGCGTAGTAACTCAATGTATCAAATTATAAATGACACAGCTGCTTATCGAATTGAAAAATTAAGTTTAAATAGCTAATGTATCGCTTTACAACAAAGTATCATTTAGTATTCAAAATTCTATGAACTATTTGCAAATGATGTATAAAAATAATAATCAATTTGCAAAAGATGAAAAGTGATTGTCAAAATGACACATCGTGACATTTTGACAATCAGCTAATAATCAGTTGATAAAATGTTATGCTAAAAATATATGATGGTTCTAGTTTCAAAACTCACACCATCCAATACATGGTATGGTACATATATATTCCAGCTTGTGTGCTTGCTCAGAGAACCGCTTATAAACTATCGTCAAGCGGGACAGACACAGAAAGAATTTTTACAGTCCCAAAGAAAGGAATAACACATAGGCAAATAACAACATTTATTGACGGTCACAAACATCCATGCCTGACCGGGATTCGAACCCGACCACAACTGCTCCAAAGGGTAGAGTCCTAAAGACTGCGCCACCGGGGCGGCTCCAATACATAACAGATATATGGTCCTGTCCGTTCCTTGGAATCTTTTGACGGATAAAATCGTCAATGAACGGATAGAACCATGTATCTTAGTTATACTTAGGAAGATGTGACTTGAGCATTTAGACACTTCATGTTTTCAATTTTCCTATTTTAAACTATTAATACAATCCTAAAGATGTTGGTTTGAGGGCGTCATTCACTAATAAATATTATTTTTTAAACCAAAATACGTTTATTGAATATTGTTAAAAACGCTCTCCAAATTTATTTCCGTTTTTTAAAAAATCTTAATGTACATATTTGTATTTTGTGTGTACAATAACCCTAATTTAATATTATCTCTAAACAATGAAAACAAACTACAAGCAAGAATAAAAATAATCAACATAAATAACATCCCAAACAGGTTTTTCAATAACAACATCGAAAGCCTTTAGATACAAAATTTATGAAATTATCAGCACAAAAAATTACTAAACGATAATAAAAACTTTTTTATTAGTTGCTTCCAGGAAAATTCTGACATGTAATGATTCACAGTTAATTTTTCCCTTCACAATCAATTACGTTACATCGTAGAATAAAGTACATTGGCTACGATTAATGAGACTGCTTTTGTATCAAATTATTTTTGATATCCACGGCCGCTTTATAATGAAATTCAGTGCATTGATTAAAAAGCAATTTAACTTTTTTTCATAATTTTTTTGGAGGTACTACTGGCATTAATTAGAAGCAATATGTTTTACAAGTGTTTTTAAAAACAAGTTTCAAGGGATTGAAACGATTTTGCATGAATATAATTTTTTTATTTGATTTAATTTGTGTTTTTTTTATAAAGATGTGACGTTAAGTATAAATCAGCTAATGAGATTAAAAAATAATAAAGATGAGCTTTTTAGGATCGTGCATTTTATTTAGATTGCAGCTGCATTTTTTAGATTTTTTCTTACATATGTTTTTTCTGCTAATTGTTTTTTTTAAACTTACAATATTAAAGTTAAAAGATAAACGAAAAGTATCGTGTGATGTGTGGAGCATTTAAAGATGTTTTTTCTTATTCAAAATATTCCATCTTTAAGAACAAACAAATTCGTTAAAAGGATATTGGAGTATTATTTTAAATTTAGAATTTTAATTAATCAATTATAATGACCTATTTCCTTGTAATTATGGACAATAAGTTTGGATTTTTTTTTAAAAAAATGTCCACCACTTTTCAATTTTTTATAAATGAGCTGAACTGAATCTAATTAAATAATGGGGATTTTTGGCCTATTTTTCAGGTAATTTTTGTATTTTGTTCATTAGTTATTTTTTTATTGTTATAATAACAATATACATCATTCTGGTATAATTGAGCCCAAAATTTTGATTTAACAATCAAAACGTTGGTTTGTAACACATTTTACGCCTATAGCATTGAAGATGCGAAAGACCAAAAGTAAGAAACAAGTCGTCATTTATAGCTTTAAAAACTACAATGGTAATGAAATAATGTTTGGCAATAACAATGGTAAGAAAAATTTAAATCAACATATCTTTATAGTAAAAAATGGTATAAATTTCTAGACTATGGTACTTCAACATAGTGTAACATTTTAAAAAAAATAATTTTGTTTCTGAAGAAGTAAAAACTTTTAGCTATAAAATATTACTTTTTAGCGAAATTAAAATAACTAAGTCATTTATTTACTTTTAAAGTTAAAATATAGAGAAGTAGTTCATTTTCGGAAGGTAATTGGATTCATTTTTTGGTTAGTATTTTGTGCAGGAGGCTCATAATTATTAACCAAAGAAACATGTACACATATGAAAAAAATCAGAAACAATGTTATCATTCTTCAAAAGAAAGATTATGATTTTAATTCCCTCGATCCCGATAGGGCTCAAAAATATGATGCGTAATTGGCCGAGTTTAAGCTCTCAATTTAAAGAATAGACAGCCGGAAAAGGTTCAACCAAATACCTACATTATGAGATGGGGCTGTAAGGAGCCTAGTGGTCAGGATCTCGGACTCGAGATCGGAAGGTTGAGAGTTCGAGACCCGGTGCCACTGAAGACTTACCGAGTATATGCGGAGTACGTGCTCGTAAAATCTGTTGGGTCCGAAAGTCATGTGGTCGGTCATTGCGCAGTTCACCATGGGTACAGGCTCCTGGAGAAAATTTCCCTCCCCTTCAGGGACATGTCTAAATTGTGGAGGTGGCGACAGATGGCAACACATGTCATATGTGTTTGTGTGTGTCTTGTGTTGTCCTACTTGACGATGGTTTATAAGCGGGTCCTTGCGACCAAGCACACAAACCTGAAAATATATGTCTATCGACCAACCAACCAACTACATTATGAGATTGAGAATTTCCAATTTGAAACGTACTGTAAAAAACCTCCCATACAATTTTCCTTTAAAGAATTGTAAGATAATATTTTGTAAAAAAAGCATAATAATTGTATTATAGCCTAAACATTAATTTTTTTTTTTAATTTTTCAAAGTTGAATTTTTTTTTTATTTAGGACTGGTTAAACATTGAAAAAACTTTGGTACCTCATTAAAAAATATTGCTTTAATAAAGGATAAATTCATAATTAACTTTGTTACAAGATTAAATTAATTTTTTAGATTACATTTCTCTTTAAATAATAGCCTTTATAACGTTTATCTTGAATTATTTTTAATCTCATTTTTGTTTTTAAAATTGTTTAGTTTGTTAATCCTCAATTAAAAAAAGTTTTTAAGAATATTTTTTTACAAATTTTTTTAAAGATACTTGCATTGAATGTTCTTAAAATTTGTTTTTACGATAACATTCTAAATAAAACTTTCAATTTTAAAACAATGTATCGTGTATTATAGAGCTATTCAGTTTATAAATTAATCATCCCTGATAAAATAAATGTTTCATGGAACTGTTAATTTATTAAAGTTAAGCAACTAATTTGTTTAAACTTTGAAAAGGATTTTACTTGCACATTTTTTTAATTTGAAAAAAAAAACCCTATTTACTTTGTTTGATATTTAATTAAGTTTTAAGTTTTCATGTGGATGACACTTTTTGTTATTTTTAACAAGCTTAGTATTATGTTACAAGCCCATTTAAAAAAAATATGTAGAAAATGCATCTAGTTTTTTTTCATGTTAAATATTTTATTTATGTTGTTCAAAAAGAAAAAAAATGTCGTTTAATCCATCCCTTTGATAAGTAAATGACATATTTATCGAACTTTGATCGACGTACAAAGGCTTTCATGTTTTAAAATTTTGTTAATAATATTTTGGATGATATGGAATTTTTTTGAAACATTTTTACCCTTCTTATAGAGGTTTAATCATATTGTCTTTTAAATGTCTTCTGTACCATAACAAAACCACGAATCTGCCAAAATCTATTGATTTTTTTTTTAAACTGTGGCTTTAATATTTTCTGGTTTTCCAGCCGTATTTGGTGTATTCTTGATTTTGGGTTAGGGTTGATACATACACATATATTACGGCTTGTGTGCTTGATCAAACACCCGCTCATAAACCTTCCCGTCAAATAAGACAGACACAGAAAGAATTTTCACTGTCACAGAGAGAGAAATTACATCCAGGGCAAAGGCGTTAATTGAGTCCGCGCCCGGTACGCTTCGCAGACTTTTAGCGGAGGCAGCTATCTTAGACACTCGGCCACCCGGGCCCCTTCTTGATTTTGTTATTGGACCGAAAATATAATGAGCACTTTGGTTAAAGATGTTTCTGTGCATTATATATGTTTTTTTTTTATTTTGAAATATTGTATAACATTTAAAAAGAATTTCTCTATACTTATCATCAATGGAATTATTAATTTATGTCGCCTAAAGCGAACACTTGTTTATCGTATCTCACATTCAATGCTGTTGTTTCCCTAACCCTACAAAACCTATTGTTCATTGGAATATTAACTATTGTACGGGAAATGCTTAAAGTTCCGATACGTTTTCGGAATAAATTAAAGCTCTAGAAATGTGATACAGAAGTTTTAAATCGAACACAAGAGTTTGACAAGTTCGAATAAATCTTACATTATGTTTGAAATTGTATAGTTAAGTATTTCTATGCATGAACAGAAATACTTTGAAATCGAAACAATACTTTAAGGAAACTATTTATTGGACCAAATAGAATTCAATCTAGAGGATAGAAATATGTATTTTGTAGAAAATGAAACATTGAAGACACGGAACTTAAAGTTGCGCATTTTATGGATTTTTAACAAACAAAATTTATTCCTCCTAAAACTGTAAATATTTTCTTATTTAGTACACTTATTTATAAAAATAAGCAAATAAATAAGATAACAATAGTTAAATGCTTTCCTTTTAAAAGTACATGACATTTTTATCCAACTTATAACGTACTTATTTGTTTTAACTTTTAAAAATTTTAATAAATGGTGTTTAATTGTATTATAAAAAAGTTGTATTGAACTTTTTTATTCTTCTTTAAATATCGTCATTTAAATATCGTTGATCTAATAAAAAAACTGCGAATGTTACAAATTCTGTTGATTATTTTGGTTCCATTAGATTCTGGTGTTCTATTCCATTTGCTTTTTTGTTTTTTTCAATTAAAAAGACAATATATAATGCAATGCTAGAAATAAGTTTCATTTAATTAATAGTTTTTTTATTTTTAAATATTGAATTAAGTTTAAAATAGAATGACCCCCTGCACCTATCATATATAGAATTATTAATTAATTTATATCACCTAAAATAAACACATGCATATCCCGAATTAAACCTTCAATATTGTTGTTTACCCAACTAAAGGAGATTATTCTTAATTGGAATCTTTATAGTTTGGACGGAAAATATTAAAAGTTTTGATACTTTTCTGAAATTACCTTGAATATATTAAAGTTGTAGAACTGTGATACATTTGTTTTAACTTGAACAAAAGCTTTCGGAAAGTTAAAATAAATCTTACATAATGTTTGAAATTGTACAGTTAGACATTTTATACATAAACAGAGATACTTTGTGAATGAAACAATGCTGTAAGGAAACGATTTATTAAGCTAAATAGAATTCCATTTTGAGGATAGTAATATCGATTTTGTAGGAAATGGAAATGAAACATTGAAAGCACAAAAGGATAAAGTAGTGTATTTTATTGATTTCAACAAATGAGACCTGTTCCTCTTGAAATGTATAAAACTAATTGAATAAGTAATGAAATGGGAACTATTCATAATTACTTCCATTATACAGGGTTGTTACACTGTTTGATGCGTATTTACAATTTATAAAGTTATATCTCTAAGAAACAGGATAAAAAGTCATTGTATGAATATCATTTTCAATTTCAGTTCTATTTAAATTGTACTTATATAGATGATTGGCCTTCATTGAAGAAAAATTGTCGTATTGTCAATTACGCTCTTATAATATGGTTTTAAATTATGCATATATTGATGCAATACTAAGTAAAATACAAAAAAATTGCATAGTAATAATTTTGCATACATTTAAAAAACCAGCTCAGAGTGTTTTATTTACCTCAACTATTGGAGCTTTGAAGATATTTTGATACGAATATTTTTACCAATACTAATAAAAATATTCTTTTTAACAAATGGACATATTTAAAATTGTTGAGTAATGAATTATGTTTAGGTTTACTTTGTTTATATGCATATTAACAATTTTTTAATTTTAAAAGGAGACATCTTAATGCACTACATAATATATTAATAATATATTTTCAATATATTTTAATAAAAAGTCAAAGAAAAAATATTTTGAATAGTTGGGAATACCACAGTAGCCTACTTTGCAAATGGCTAAAAAACACATTTAATGATACGAGAATTTGATTTTTTCGATATTGTCTAAATTAAATTTTGTAGGTATGGTTAACAAAATATACCTTCTACAATTCTTCAAAACTTACACTGTTTTGAAATTACTAGCATTAAAAGTATCTAAATTGTTCTACATTTTTTAAGTATAATTTATTCCCCTCCCCCCCCCCAAAAAAAAACTAGCATTTCAAAACACCAAATATTTCCAAGTGATTGAATTTACGAATTACATTTGAAAACAAAAGTAACTGTCATTTTATAAATTTTCCAAAGTTTGTCCAATTGTTATTCCAATTGCTTGAATTCCCTCGATACAGAAACAACCTTCAAGAACTCCAAACCAAAAATTGTTTCTGCATACTTTTAAAATCACATTTTCGAGTCCGCGCCGCGACAGCCATTTTCTTTCGACGAAATGATTTATGGAATGCAAAGACGAAAGTAATCGTTTTCATAGTCAACGGGTGAGTGGACGATTTTCCATTTCACCAATTTTCACCAATTTTTACATTCCGCCAAGTTTTCCGCCGCGACTTTATTTCCAAGATAGCTTGAGGGGTTAAAAGAAAAAAAATATATAAATTATTCTTCATTTCATTTCCTTTGTTCTTCCGTTGTCCCGGAAATGTTGCGTTCTGGGAAAATTTCCGGAAATGAGAACTCATCTGCACTCCTGATAAATCAAAATATTACTTCGTTGGTTTGACGAAATTGTAAATAACTCCAGAAAAAATATGGTTGGTAGGAATACATATATTTTTAGGCTTGTGTGCTTGCTCAGAGAGCCGCTTATAAACCGTCGTCAAGTAAGACAGTCAACACGCACATATTCACATGCACACATATACGCGACAGATGCTGCCATTTATCACGCGCCACCTCCACAATTTAGACATGTCCCTGAAGGGGAGGGAAATAGTCTCCAAGAACTCCTGGGAAACTGCGCAATGATCGCCCACAGGACTTTCGGACCAAACAGATTTAACGAGCACCAGGACTCGATCGCGGGACCTTCCGATCCGTAGATCGAGACACTGACCACAGGGCACCTCACAGCCCCAAAAATATGTAGTCAAATGCTGATTTGTTTTGGTTTGGTTAAATAAAGGTCGCAAAAGAGCTACAAGAGTCGAAAGCTGACGTCCCTCGAAATTTTGAGCCACGGTCAAGTGATAAAGTTAAAATTGAGCTGGAACTCAGTGTAATCTAATAAAGGCATCATTAACAGCTTCAGGGCTTTGTAACAGGGCAAATTTAAAGTGCACTAGTCCCATATAAACGAAGCGTATAGAAGGCATTTTTTTTTACCAGAACGTTATGTTAGGATTATGACAAAAATGAAGACGCAATTGAGAAGAGTATCCTTCATTGCATGAGGTCCTAACGAACTTCGCAATTTTAAATCAAAACTAACTTTCTCCAAAATACAAGTTTAGTCAAAATGAATAGGACAATAGTTGATAGTTTATCTGTTCATACGTAGCTGTAGTTTGGCTACAATATACTTACATTCGTCTAAAAATAGTTTTCTTATTGTCCTATTCATTTTAACTAACCCTGTATAACTGAGGAGGATACGGTCGGTTCCTTAGCGACTTTTGACAACTGTTAATTAAGTTGGATAAGTTGCCAATAATGGAGCCAGATCGTTTATTTGTTACGCCCTAAAAATGAGAGTTCTGCAACTACTCTCTTATTTTGAATGATGAACCAAGACAAGACACCTAACATTGGATCAGCCGTAATCAAGTGATTCAATGCTGTAGCCAATCAACCGCATTGTGATGATTCTGTAGATTTTTATAATTACGTTACTGGACGAGTCGCCAATAATGGGACTGGGTCGTTCATTGGTTATGCCTTGGAAAATGCATGTTTTATATTAGTTATGACTTGAAAAATTTGAGATCTTCAACTACACTCTTTTGAATTATGAATCAGAAAAAAACATGCGTATTTAACCCTATATTGCACAATAATGCAAGACCCGAAGTAAAACAGTTGTAAGGCAATGAACTTCATTGATTGATTTTTTCTATTTTCGCTTAAAAGGATTTCTAAGTAAGGGATTCAACTCTTGATCAGCCGTAATCAAACGATTCAACGGTAAAGTAGTCATCTGGTGGTGTTTAATTGTCTGGTGGTATCTGGGAATGGTATGGTAGGTACATATACATTCCAGCTTGTACAGCTTCAGAGAACCGCTTATAAACTTTCGTCAAGTGGGACAGACACAGAAAGAGTTTTTACAAGCACAAGAGACACACAAAGAAAGGACAACACAAACACATAGACAAATAACAACATTTATTGAAGGTCACAAACATCCATGCCTGACCGGAATTCAAACCCATCAGCTCCAAAGGCTAGCATCCTAACGATTGGGCCACCGGGGCGGCGTGCCTGTGTTATTTAGTTTAAATATAAGTTACCATTATTTTAAACTAATCTATTGACATGTAAGCAGAAATAAGTTGCAAGTAAAAAAAAATGCAAGTGCCTATTCACATACTAAAGGATACATTCAAACATTCATTTTTGGGTTCGTTACGCCTTGGGCATCTCAACAATAAAGTCACAAAAATAAATCTTTCTTTCCTAGTTATTAGACTTCTCAGTTTAGTTATTTGGAGTTTTTTCTTTAGCTGAAAGAGTAACTTGTTATAAGGAAAATTTTCCTTTTATAAACGTTTGTTAAATGTATCTAATTTGTAAAAAAGTTATGTAAATATAAAACTACATATTTGGAACTAATTACTGACTTAGGATGATGACTTGTTTAACTTTAACCTTTTCCATTTTAAAACACAAAAAAACATTGTTTTCCGTTTGACTATTTAAATTCAGTGTTGTCGATACAATAAATTTTCTAATTGTTGGTTTAAAGTCTAGTTATTCCCATACACTTATAATTATTAGCAATTCAAAAAATGCAAAGTACATATTTTATTATAACATATTTTAATATACATTGAACTAACTAAATTTTTGGTAAATAACAGAAAGAATATTTTATTTAAATATAATAAATTCTATTTTGTACTAATACCATTTTTTGGTAAATAACAGAAAGAATATTTTATTTAAATATAATACTGCTATTTTGTACTAATATAATATTTTTGGTAAAGCTTTATTATATTTTTTGATAAAGTCTTATTATATGTATAATCAAAATTGAAACATCAAAATGTGTAAAGTAGTTCTTCTTCTACCATTATTGAGATTATCTGGCTGTGCAAAAATTTCATTTTTCCTTAAGAACTTCATCATTTCTCGTGTAAAAAATTCCGTTTCTTATAACTTTCGAGCATAAGTGTATTTTACCACAGAGAATGCTTTTAGACTAGAATTTTATTTAACTTTCTGCGAAATATATATTAAACACGTCTTCCATGCTATAAAATATTGAAAAAACCCTACTTTATCTAAAAAGAAAATCCGAAAGTTCAAGAATTTTAGTTACTTATTTCTTTCTCAATGTTGGCAAATCTTCTGTCGAAGGAAGGACGTGCATTTTGAAATTTAAGTTTTGCTCTAGGTTATTGAAATTGAATTACAAAAATAAAAATTGCGATAAAAATGAAACTCGTGGTACTTTTTTTTATCAATTCTCGGTTAGACCAGCGGATTTTGGAAGTAGTTCATGAAAAATATCGTCTTGCATGCGATTCGAAAAACGTTGAGTTTATTCAATTTTAAATTGAGTTTTTTTTTATTATTTCTAAATTGAAATAACTCAATGCCCGTGTTTTTAAATTTAATTTACTTTTTGGTCAGAAATTGTTCAATGAATTTCAAAACAAGTCAAAATAATATTTTAAAAGTATAATATTTCATTGGTTTGAAATTGCTTTGGATTAAATAACTCTTTCATAGTTATGTGTTTTTACTATATTCTTAAATGTTCCTTGGAAAATATTCTTTGTATTGCAATCTAAAGATAAAAATCATGCAGTAAATATTAATTGTCTTCTTTTGTTAGAATAAAATAAAAGATATTCATTTAAAGTTATTGATGGTGAATTCTTTGTTAAATAAATTATAGGCAAATATTTTAAATTTAGTTATATTGAAGAAACTTTTTATATTTAAAATGTTATATGATTAAATAACTTAATCGTGTAAATAAAAGTTCTCTCGTGGCACATAATGAAAGAAGTGTTATGGTTGAATACGTATAAGCTGTATTCAAATACTGCTAATCAAATATTGCATTGAAATTTGTTAGAACATTTCACAGAGACTTTGAATTTTTTTGATCTAAAATAAATTTTTATTCCATGTTGAATATATTTGTAACCATCTATTTAGTTCTAAGATATGAAAAAATTTAAAGAAAATTGTACAAAACTCTTCTTATGTAAACATGTGTTTTACTTATGACTTATGACTTCTTTGGTGGGGGGCAAGTTCGCCGAACACTGCGACCTTAGGTCTATTGTATTCAACCCCAAGAAATGATACAGTCACAAGAGACACACAAAGAAAGAGACGACACAAACACATAGACAAATAACAACATTTATTGACGGTCACAAACATCCATGCGAGACCGGGATTCGAACCCGACCTCAGCAGCTCCAAAGGCTAGAATCCTAACGAGTGTGCCACCGAGGCGGCTGTGTTTTACTTAAGAACTACAAATTATATTAAAAAAGTTTCTCTTTTTCGTGCTAAAATTTATTTAGTAAACAGTAACAAACTCAAATGATGCCAATTAAACAATTTTACCAATAGCAAACTAAAATATCTTCCCCTGAAATCCACACCTAGGAAAATTCTCACTCATTTATCTTTAATACAACATTTCAGGTTCAAACAATCAATCTTCCGCTAAACCAAACCCGTACAAAAAAAAATACACATGGAGAAACTCACAAAATAAGCCCAACAAAAACCACCGCACACTCTTATTGCAGGGGGATATCCTTTTACAAATTGTCCTTTGAGCTGCATGCTCCTCAATCAAATTGCTTTTGTCAGTCGCTCTTTCCTCCACAGCCAGAAAACGTCTGGGGATTCTTTATTATTTTTGGTTGCTCTGCAGGAGAAGCTGGGAACAACTCAACTCTTCTCAATCATTTGTTTTTATCACTAAAATTGAAACATATGTTCTCATACGAAATGGCATTGCGGTCTTGTTTCCAAAAATTCGACGTTATTTACTCCTATGGCTGGCTTTGGTTTGAGAGAAATGCAACGGGTGCCTGTCTGATTTTAAATAAAATCTGTTAGAAAACAAGGTCATGGAGATAGTCTTTCAATGGGAAAAGTATTTCACCAGGCCTTATAGTGGAAATGAATCTTCAAGAATGCTACCTGGTTTATTTGTTTATGAAGGAACTTGTCATAAGTCACTCACAAGAATCTTTGTTCAGTTGGTGTTGTCAAATTGTCGTTAGAGCTGTTTCGTTTCAACATTGAGTACATTTTTCTGCTTATATTGAAAATAAAGAGTACTATATTCTTGTACTTAGGGTTTTATGGCTGTTATCTCCTCTTTCTCTATGGATACTGGATATGTGGATACTTTCTCTATGTAACAATACATTTGTTTAAAAATTAACTTTACCCTCTACTCGTCAAGGTACTATTAGAAACTAATTATGGTGACGATGGGTTTTCAAAATTTTACGTTGCATGAATTCAAACAAAGCATTGTAGAAGAACTTGCACTTACCTTTATATGACAAAAAAATAATTTTTCAATACATGAAGAAATCAAAATAATCATGAAGCTCGAATTATAAAAAAGTATTGTTAATAATTAAAAAAAGTCTATATAGTATTAAAAAGAAAGCTAACATAAGCTCTTACACTTCCGAAGCAATTTATGAATTCCTATTCATCTTGGTTATTTTAGTTTACAATAAAATGTACATGAAAAAAAAATGAAAAGTTCGTGTGAGGTTAAATCATGTTAAGAATAGTTGTAAAATTTTCCACATGCATTTTTCTCATGCTTGAAAATAAATAGCCCTTATACGGTGTGTGTTTTCCAGCTCAATATGTTTGTATTTACTTGAAATAAGTGAAATATAAATATGGATTTTTAAGAAAAGAAACATAGCCATTGACAATGCATTGCCTAATTTTTTAAAATCTTGTTTTTCATTGATTCAATGAATGCTCCGCTGATTTAATTTGTTCAGCTTTTGATTAATTTGCATAAATATCCTGCCTAGAACTTAAATATGCAATACAAATATATCTATACCTAAAATAACAAAACGTACTTTAAATTCTACTTTTTGAATTCTTAAAAAATAAGAGATTTTCAAACTTTATTATATATTTTTTTATTTAAAGTATTTATTCTTTTTATTGCAGCAATTTCAATTTGAAATTTAGTCTTTCTTTTGAAATTATCGGTTTCAGCTTTGTCAAAACCAATTCGTTCCTGCAGCGGAAAATCGCAGGACATTTTCTTTGTGTTGCTTTCTATGAAACATTATGGGTATTGGTTTTATATGAAGACTGGGCCTGAGGCGATATCGAGAAAACTTTCTTATTTCTTTTTTTTATTTCAATAAATATTGTTTATCCCATTTTTCCATCTGCGAAAGTTTTGTACCTAGGTGGAAATAGCAATGGTAGATATTTGCGACTGTCTTAATGGTCATGCTTTAAATAATGCAATGAAAATGCATTATTAATGTATTAAAAGTCAAAGTAATGTATAAATTGTTTAGTAATAAAGAAGTAGGTTTGTAACTGAAACTGTCACTTATGACTTTTTACTATAAATAAGCCCCAAATTGAAAAAGGCACAAAGTACAGCCATTGAATTTTGTATTAAATTTTTAAATGGTAAAATTTAAATTTCTTTTCATAAATTCAATAATTAATGATTATCGGTTGCTTAAATAAATTGCATTTCGAAGTATGAATAAGTAATACTTTGACCCTTAAAATGAAGTAAAACATTTCAGATCAACATACAACATTGAAACTATATCACCTTAAAAACATTACTATATAAATTGATTTTGAATTACCGAATAAAGAAGGCAATACAAAATCCTTCTAAAAATGAATGATCGGAATTTAAACTTCATTATTCAGCAATGAGTTCTTAAATGGGAATGTAAATTATATCTGCTTTTTCAAAATAAAAAAAAACCTTTTTGTTTATATAGGGGAGAGTGTTGTACCTTGGGACGCTTGTACCTTGGGACACTGACAATTTCTAAGAATCTATTGGCAATATTCATACATTGTTTATTTCTAATAGTAGCCTTAACCAACAGACATCATCAAAATAAAATTTAACACTAGCATCATTGAATTGATGAATTGGTGACAAAAAATAATATTTCATTACCCCAAAGTAAATATTTTTTTTTATTCTCATATAATTTTTTACCTTTGTACTTTTACAAAAAGTCAACTGCATTTTATTTTCTTCATAAAAGAGAAGATTTTAAAATATTTTGGTTATGAGAAAATACTGATAGTGCATTTAGATTGGCCACTATCTTGCTTTTATTTAAACCATGTAGTGTGTTGTACCTTGGGACAGTAAAGCATATTGTATCATCATATAACGTTTAATAATTTGGACTTGCAATTTTGCTGTATAATTTAAATCATTCTTGAATTATGATGTTTTATTTGTGTATTTCCTTGAAAAAACAATAAAGTTTTGTTTCCTCACACAAATTAGTTCAAGTGTATGACTATTGACTGAATTATAAGATATGTCCCAAGGTACAACATGATGTTGTACCTTGGGACAATTTATCCTCTCTACTTTAAATGAGTGGCAATTTTTTAATTTCAAGCTGCCAGAATTTAAAAAAATATATTGTAGATTAATATATTGGTGTGTTGAAATGCTGCTTTTAAATTTTTATTTTGACTAAAATTATCGAAGAAAAAAATTAAAATGTAAAAATTGTCCCAAGGTACAACACTCTCCCCTATTATGACTTCATACCAAACTGATTTGCATCACAAAAATAAATTTGCTTTAAATCTCTATTCTATGCAAATAAAGGGTCTTGTGTGACTTTTATGAGTGGCAATGGAGATTTTATTCCATTTAAATGTCCATTTAAATGTTTTAAATGTATATTCATCATAGAAGTACTTCGAATTCGAATTATTTTCTGGGATTTACAATGTTTCCTGGTTTTAGTGCGCTGAAGTGTTTGAGGTATTACATTTGTCTGGAGCATTTTAGTAAAAAAGGTACAAAGAAACAACATTTTATTTTTATAATTACATATATTTAAATGTAAGAAACCGTGAACACGGTGTGAAGTCGTAAATGCGTCTAACGAGAGAGTATTTAATAAAAATTTAGTCTCTGATTGCAGTTTAACTAGTACTGGAAACTATACAATGCATGATGAATTTCGATGAGTTTAGTGAATACGGTCTTAATGTGGACCTTGTATTAACATACATAAATTTGTTTTAAAGTCACACAAATGCGATTTGTAACTACTATGTGGAAAAGCACTTAAGTAGTCACAAAAGACCTGGACAATTTTCCAGCCATAATAAATACTACAGTTGTGAAAATTTAGTTTATATTTCATGTTTTAAACACATTGTGAGGCCGAATTGCTTTTAAAACTTTGAGCACCAAAATACTTTTTCTAAAAAAATGACAATGAATTATAATAAACATTAATAATAAGCAGTTTTTAGCGTTTTTTTAATCATCAGAGAAAATACTTTTTATGGTTTTATTATTATTTTAATATCACTTTTTAATGCAATATGAATTACGCAATTTTATTTGTTAAAATATAATTGAATAACTTAAGTTCTATTAATTACAAATTATAAATACGAAATAAAAGGTGCCTAACTTTCATTCACAAACAAATTAATAAAAAGATACGTAAAAGCTTTAATTTAAGAAAATTTATCAGCAATAAATTCAACTTCGTACGAAATTTTAATGTATTAAATTAAGAAAATTGAATATTCTATTAAAACAAAACAAGATTAGGGATTCAATCTGCGATCCACTCTATTCTTAATATCGGAATTCAAATATTATTCTTACTTTACGACAGGAAGTTAAAAAAAAACGTTATAAAAACATTCCATTCTTTTCAATATTCTTATTTATAACTCAACGCGGCAGTTTCTTTCCCATGCGACGCTTACTTTGCAATCGCATTGCATTTGCTTGCATTTCTAATCACAGGATAAGATCGAGATAAAGAACAAAAAAGCACGGGAGGATCGGAAATAAAATAATGTATATTCTAAATATAAAGAAAAAATTGTCATTTTCGTAAGAACAAACACTAGAACACTTTCCAGCTGTTTCGCTTCTTGCTATGCGCTTCTTCAGGTTGACAAAGTTATGATTGATATTTTTTTGAAAGTCTTCTTGTTTCAAAGTCTCCTTTCAAAGTCAATTATTTAATGTTTTCATATGCTTTAAAACTCGATTGAAAAGTCATTAAAAATTGAATTCTTTTTTTTAAAACGAAAACACACAGAAAAACTTGTGTTCAAACGTCACAAGTGGAGCCCAAATATTGTGTAAAAACGCAGCATTACAATATTGTATTGTTTCCGTGCAAGAATTGTGTTGATGACATACGAGCACACAATTTTGTTGTTCCAACAGACTGACGATCACTAGAGGATACGATTATTAGATCCATGCGCAATTGACAAAATACAGTATTGCATCCTGTTTCAAAAATTTGTATTATAAAAATATTACATTCTTTATAAGTTCCGTTAAAGATATTTTTTAAGATTTAGTATAGTTATTTATTCAAATCATTACAGAACAGATGCAGATCTATATTTCGGAGGAATACATGCCTGCTGCTTTTTCAACACAATTTTTGAGCAAACCATGCATTATTATTTGGTCACAATACAATTTTGGTGTTGTTTCAGCACAATTTATTGGGAAAAAATTGTATTGGAAGTCAGCACAAGTTTTTTTTAGTGTACAACTATTTTTTGTAACATTGTTAAAAGAGATAAATAATTACAACTAATAAGAACTGCACTACTAGATTGACTACTTCAGACAAAATGGAATTGTGTTTTTGTATCCTATTATATGTATTTCATCCTATTGTTGAAAATGCTGCATTTGACCTGTCCACTGTTGTAAAAATAGCTACAAAAAACATTGAAATGGCAAATTTAATATTCCGATTTTGACACACCATAGCGCATTCTATTTTATATAAATTCCCAAATATTTAAGTACATAAAATTGACACTTTCTTACAGGAATTAACTTGAGATAATCTGATTGATATTTTTGAACTCTGCAACCATGTGCTTAATACTGATTTTTATTCCAATATTCTTTCAAAATTATTTAAACTTACATAGAACTTTTTCAAACTTTCACAGCGAATTGTTTTAGCAAAAAAATAGTAATAAAGATCTTCAATTTGGGAAAGAAAAATATATTTGGATTCTTTTTTTTCTTTTATTGTTTTTCACAAAGCCAGATATTAAGTTCAAAGACGTGACATTTAGCTTTTGCGATACTTTCTTCCGCTTCAATAAGTAGAAGATTTTTTTTTCATTCTTTACGCCGATTTCGAAGACTTTTGTTGGGGATGACTTTTTCAAAAAAAAAAAAATAATAATAATAAATAAACAAAAAACTTTGTATCCGTTTTATTGTGAGTTGGGAAAAACCTCTTTACAAAATTTTAGGAACAAACAAATAACCTTTTCCATAAGATGCAGAAAATATACTTCGGTATTTATAAGACTTCTTTATTACAAATTCTTGGCATTTTTGTTTATAAATGGATCAGCATATGAAGATGAAATAAATAAGATATTAATTTTGTGTGTGTTTCTACATCAATCCCAATCTGGAATGTTATGTCTAGTTATTAAATCAAATATTACTATAAATTGGGAAATTCACTAAGGAAAGCTTGTGTTGACTTTCGATGCCAAAAAACTGTGTTTTTCGCAGCTTTTACAAGTTGTGTTGAAACTATACAAAAATTGTATTGCAACTGCACATGGTTAGAACCAAACATGATATGAAGGCGCAGCCCGCTTGTATTCTTCCAAAATGTAGTTCAGCATCTATTCTTCAATGTTTCGAATAAATATTTGTACTAAAGTTTAAATGATATGCATTTAAATATTTGCACTTAAGTGTTTAAATGATATGTAATTAAGTAGGTTTAAAAGATATGCATTTAAATATTTGCACTTAAGTGTTTAAATGATATGCGATTAAATAGTTTAAACTAAATATAATATAATTGAATCATACATATTTTATCTAATAATATAGTTTTCAGTGTGTTCTAAATAGCGCATGCACACAAAAAGCTAAACATCTTCTATTTTACAAATCTTCTCCTTTTCAGCTGTGTTGGTACAACACAAACTTGTGTTTGTATGTCATCACGCAATTCTTGTATTGAAAACCAAAATAGTTAAATGATGCCATTTTTACCCAATATCTGTTTGAATAAGTTTTTGTGAGTGTATTTATGTAATTTTTTTTTTTTTTAAAAAGGGACACAAAAGAGATAAAAATCGCTCTTAGTATTAAGCGTGTATCGTTTCGTTTCAATTATTTTGTATAATACACATAGTATATTATTATTTAGGCAGACGTACTTTGTTTAAAGGTATAGAATCCTTTAAATTGATAAAAATTAACATAAAATATTTTTTACATATATTTTGATAGTACATCATTACAAACATTTAATTATGCTAACATTTTTATGGAGTAAAAGTGCAGAGCGTTATTTTAAAATATTCAAATTTTAATTGGCGATTAAAATTAAAAAGTATTTAATTTATGCAAAAAATATCGTAAGTTTACTTAGACAATACGCTTCTTGTTGTTTTCTTTATTATACAAACATGCAACTTAATTAGTCTTGTCTCATGAAATTTTAATGAAGTTGACAAAGCTTGTATAAGAAAAGAGAGTTTTAAGTTTTCTTTTAATGAAATTTCTTTGCTCTCAAAATTAAAGTATACTTTAGAATTTCAGGTTAAAAACTAATACAATGTACACAAGCGGATTTTATCAATTTTTATTTAATATTGATAAATACGTCTGCCAAAATACTAGTCTATTTAAATAATGGTAAATTATATATTATCTAATAAACAAAGTTTAGATTAAATTGGCTTTATACATGGTTGTCCAAAATGACTGGTCATTTTTGAAACACCCAGTATTATATTTTGTATTTTTGAAAATAGAATATAATGACGCAAAATTATGTTAAACATATTCACAATATAACAGTAATACACCAGCTGTATTATTTTTAACTTAATTTTGTAATCAGTTGCTACGTAATAATAATGAGCCTAAACAAAATAACTACATTAAGGTTTTCACTCAATTAGTCTACAACATGACGAAATGTACTGATAATGAACGTTAAGCAAACTTAAGATTGTTAAATTAAGTATTAAAGCAGAAAGTCGTTAGCACGCAACTAAAGGATTATAAAATATAAATCTAGTTTGACAACGATGTAAATACCCTTTATGTTGAACTACGAATTTTATTTTTACATAAAACGTTTAATCATAACATGAAACAATCATACATGGTAGTTACCATGTTAGTTATGTCATATGATTATGGGGCATGTAAAATATCCCCGGAGGGCTTGAATTTCTCTTGGCAAAATTAAATCTCGGCATACTTTAACATCCTCAAAGTGCTCAAATTCATTGAAATATGTGTGTCCAAATTGATAGCGAGATTCGCTTATATGGTGCCACAAAAATGGCTCTCAGTTCTGGTGAATATGCCGAGTCTGCAAAGGCTTGATCGCCAAAGTTGCAGCCCCCTGCAATAAGAAATCTTGAAAAATTTCGTACTTTAAGCAACCCACGAGAGCAATGAAGGAATTAATAAGAAAAATCTGACGAAATAAGTACCTTTTCCAATCTTATCAATAAGCAAGGACCAGTAACATTCATTTTCTTAATATTGATTTAACTTGGTCAAAGCACCCATAGGTTATACTGTACTTTAGTATTCGTTCATTTTTCTACCACTCCATAACTCCTGTATTCAATTAATTTTGGCTTACTTAAATTTTATGCTATTAAGAGCGTTGCTGTAAAATTTTGCGTTTTGCAGTTAAGCATTAGTTATTAATTTCCAGTTATATGAAACTAGATCCGTAAATTCAGTCGACTTCAACCGTTTTGAATCATGATTAAACGATTATTCTCATAATCATATTGTTAAACACATTTCTGTCAAACCAATGGTAATGCATTAAGCAAGGAAAACGCAAATATGAGAAAGAGAATGAACATATTTCTGCAATTTACAAATGAGCATTCAAACTGAAATTAAAAAGTAAAGTATAAATCTACAATTTGGAGCCAGAAGAGCTCATTACATTCTTCCAAATACTCTCCGCTTAACATTTACTGTTTACGTAATGATGATTGCATTCGTGCGCCATAGTTGAAAATTAAATATTTCAATTTATTTCATGCATTTTATTTTTTTATTACTTGATCATTAAAACAATTTTATCATCTTTTTTTATAAACATTTTAGTTTGTAATCAACTTGTTCTGATTTGTAGGAAAATACATTCTTATTTTCGAAATTTACTTTGTGTTAAATAAATATAAATTATGTGCAGATTACAATTATTTAAAATGAACGAATTTTTTTTTATCGTTGTCTTAATTGACGCTTAATATACAATCATAGTGTTTAGATATTTACTTTATGGAGATAACGCCTAAAAAAGCATGCTTTACTGAAAATTTAGCTTTTATTTTTAAAAATCTTATATAATTTTTAAGACTAATTGCCTAAAGGATTTTCAAACACATATCAGAAACTCGTACAATAAAAAATTGATACACTTGCAAGGTATACCAGAAAAAACAGAAAAATAAACTATTTCAAAAACTGAATAGAGTGAGAACTATTTGATATCTATAAAAACAAAATCCTACATAATAAAAATGATACTTAACTTTATTTGAATCTTAAAACTATCCCCTGTCACGATACCTTCAAAAAAGAAATTTATCTCCTTTAAGTTTTTTTTATTTAAAATCTAAGCCAGTTCGTTTGATGAAAAGTTGGAAGGGAGATCCGATTAACATATTTCAGAGCAACATCTCCCATTATAGCCCGCATTTGCATAAAACTCTTAAAACTCCCAGAAACTTCGGAGATAGTGAGTGAAAACTCCCTGCACTCTTTATATTTCAGCTTCCTTTGGGGATTATTACGGGGAACGGGGCTACTGTAGAATGACCGCACCTTTCTAGCTGAACTGTTTTGACATTCATATCCCATGGGACCCGTAATGGTATACTTAAATTTATTTTTGAATGTATTCCATAATTTTTAGGAAAAGAGATGATGTAAATATAACAACTTGTGTATCGGGTTATGGTATTTTCATGATTGTCTATCTGTAAAAGACGTTGTAATCCGTCTTTTGAGACGTTAATAACCAAGTTCAAAAACAAATTAAGTTTCTATATATTGTAAATTCTAGTTAGCCAATAAATTATTTTGTCTCTTCATTCATAAACAAGTTCAATCAGTCTTTTTAAGCCGTTCTCAACCAAGTGTAATTTACAAATTCGTTCCTAAGCAAGTACAAATACAAATTAAGTTTCAATAAAGTATATATTCTGATAATAAATCAATGTAATTGAGATATAAAGTATATTTTAAGTTCGTAAAAGTCCTCCTAATGTGGTAAATTTTATGGCAACATATGTTAAGAATTTTTGTATAGTATTTTGTTAATAACTTCTACGCTGAGTTGTGCTTTAAAGTTTATCCAAATGAGCTCCATAGATGCATTTTTTAAATTAAATATATACCCGCAAGCAGTGAAATGCAAGGAATAAGCATATACAGAAACTGCAATAGTATTGTCCTTGAAAGTAACTGAAAAATTATAATTTGAATACGTGTTTAAAAGCAACCACCGTCGAAATTTATAATTTGAGTTATGGATATGGATATGGGAGAGCGGGTCTTAAAAATTTCGTGGAGGATGTAATGGTTCGTGTTTAGTATTTATTATGGGGTATTTCATGCGTATATTTATAATACATTGGGTTAAATGTTTTACAGTTTTAAGGTTGGAAGTCGAAGGTTAGCAAAGTTTTCTTGAGATGATTTTAGAGAATAAGTTATTAGAGTGGCGATTAATTTGCAAACTGCCCTGAAATAATGATTAAACTATTGAGTTTAATTTTTTTTCAAATTATTTAAATATTTGTTAATGTCTAATAGCGTGTTTAGTCTTTCCTTTTTTTTTAGTTTAAAATATTTTTCTTTCATCTACAAATTATGTCAAAACACTATTTTCTTTAAAATTGAATAATGCAACACACTATTTGTAAAACTCTCTATCTACAAGCACTTAAAATACGAATATATTCAATTCAATGATATCATTTAAAATAAGGCTTGGTAAACTATCAAACTTTTTAAAAGACACATTCTTATCTTTTAGATAATGTCTTGAGACTTAAAATTTATACGAAGAAAATATTTTGTTGGTTGGTTACTTCTCCCGATGACTACTTATTTTGAAACTTGAAGTTTGATCAAGATAAAAAAATATATCAGGTGTCACTTTCAGTTATATTTTCTTTTTGTTGAAAGTTTCCTCTATAAAATGAGATTTAATAGCTAGATAAGCTTACACTAGGCAACCGAGATTACCGTAGCCTTTATTGTTGTATAAAAGTCACTTTTTATAAACGAAGGCATCAAATCAACGACGTGATGCAAGTAGACAGACTATCTATAAATAAAATCCTGGTTGGGTAAAGAAACAGGATGAATGGTAAAAAATATGCGTTTTTTGGCTTCTTATCTATAATTTAGTCTAAATATTACTATATTAGCCGATATTTTAAATATGTTTATAAAATGTTTCTGTCATCATCAAGAACTTGGACTTTTTAATTAAATTATTACCACATAAAAACTCATTTTGTTTAGATAAAATAAATGAAACAGAAATACTTTAAGGTATATGGTTTCAAAAACACGCCAATTCAGGGCGCCAAACCCATGTAACTTGTGTAGGGAAGTTAGACTCCTTTTAGGTTTGCCAATATACACTGTATTCCTATTAAAAGTCGCTGAATAAAATTCTCGGCTAATGCATTTAAAATGAGAATTTCGAGAAAATAAGACCTGAAACCAATTTTGAGGCTGTGTTCGCTAGGAAAGAAAAAGCTTGGCGAACCGAATTACCATCCAGAAACAAATCAATGAAAACCTCATTAGCAAAAGCATAAAAATGCCGCCTAAAAATACGGGACATTTTAAAAGCGAAATTTTACAGTGTCAGGAAATCCGTTCACTCTAGGTAGAATAGTAAATCAATTCTATTCTGGAATTTTCGTAGCACCAGAGTTTCCAAAGAAGGGCTCATTTTAATAGTGAACTAACTACCATTTTAGAAAATTAAGTTTCTTCAAAGTCAAATTTATATATATATTTTGCAAATATTAATACCGAATATTTATTATGGTGCTTTTGGGCTCAATTAATCCAGATGGCCAAGCGCTGGCTCATCCTACCTAATCATGCTAGGAAGCATGTTATTAAATAAACGTTCTTAGGTACAACAATCCTCTAAACAGATTCTACTTCTAACAATTCAACAAGAACACTTTTGTAAAAGTTCGTGGTTCACCTTAAATGGACGATTTGAACGGGGTGCTTGTTTTTTTTGTGATTGCGTTTGGTTGGTTGACATATATTTTCAGGATTGTGTGCTTGGTCAGAGACCCGCTTATAAACCTTCGTCAAGTAAGACAGGCGCAACACACGCATACATACGCTACAGATGCTGCCATCTATCGCGAGCCATCTCCACAATTTAGACATGTCTCTGAATGGGAGGGAAAGAGTGTCGAGGAACCGGTACCCGTGGGAGCCTGTAACGTCACCTTACGCTTGGCCGTTCTAGTTAACATAATTTGCCAGATAGTTTGTTTATGAGGAAGAAGACCATGTCTGACGTAGATGTATCGTCACCGTAAGTGTGACTGTTCCAGATGTTAATTTAACGAAGTCTACTGTTGCTTACGATATCAATGCAAAGTTGCGCTTGTTTATCTCTCTAGAGTTAGACATGGTCCTTGAGGTACCCCAAAGGTACTAAAAAGTACTAAAATGACGTTTTTTTTTATCGAAACGAATTTTTGTCTCTTAATTTCAAGTAAAATTTATTATTACATTTAGTTTTTTTTTTAAACCCTGACATATGTGTAGCTCTAGTGCCTTATTACTGCAACAAATGTAACCAAATTCGGATTGGGTAAAATTTGAGTTAAACCACTTTTGGTATGAGTTTTTTAAATGATATACTACGAAATTCTTTTATGCATTAGGTAAATAAACAAACCAGAAAACTGCTGTTTTCCTGAAACAATTTAGAAGTGTTTTTGCATGTTCCTAAAGTATTGCTTAAACTATCTAGTGTTTAAGTATAAAGTAGATACTTCAGGGAAAAAACATAAAATATATAAATTTCATAATATCATACTAGATGAATCTAAGCCTTGGAAAATAAATTAGTTTTATAAAACCTTGTTTCTGATAATTTAAACAATGTTGCAAGAATAATAAATGCTTCTTTCATTAGTTTTTATAAAAACATTGTATATTAAAATATGAAAAAGCTTTTGTAATGCATTTTAGATGTTTTGTATTTAAAGATATTTTATAAAGTGTTTTTGCATGCGTTGTTTATTTCCCAGTTATCCCAGATATCGTCGAAAGTTACTGTAGCTCGATTATTAGAACTCGGCAGATTAGATAAAGACGAAAGTAGGTTGTTGTTTATGCCAAAACAGCCGGAAAAACAAAACGTATAACATATTGATATTAAATTCTTAGGAAAAAGATTAAACTCTTATTTTCTAAAGAGGAAAAGGCTTTTTGAATGTTACTAAATGTAAATTCATTAAAAACAAACATTGTTAATTAATTAAGTAAAAAATAATTCTATGTGTACATATACAAAAACTCGAGAACAAAAATACTCGATGTGATGTTGAATTCTTTTAACCTTTGGCATAGTTTGTCGTATCATGTTATTAATAATTGCTTTTTTCATTTCACTATAAATGGAAAATAATTAAAAAAAAAGTAAGTAAATTTTCTTATATTGTTAGAATAATGCGTTCGAAACGTTTTTTTTTATAAGCCTTTATTATAAAAGCTATGTCGCATATGTTGTAAATTAAAGGTATAAGTGCTAGAAAACCTTCATTTCAAATGCCTCATTTAATAAAAAAGGGGATTTTGAAATTTACAATAAATATTGCTTGATTAGTTTTCCATTTATTTTGAAACGAATATATTTGTACTAGAAAAAAAGAACCCAGTGTTTAAAAAAAAAACAAATTTTCTTTCGATTTGCATACGGTTTAAATGAAGTGGAAAAAACCTTTTTCCTAATAACTATTTTGTTAAGGCAGAGGCTACGCGCACGGGCTCCGTTCACGCAGTGTGTGTAGGGGTATTAACTTCGCATGTGCTCAAGGCGGGGTTACTGGAACAGTGTACACATTGTGTGCACAGGTACGGGAATTATACTTGAAAGTTGATCTTACTCTTTTTGGGCAAATTGCAATTTTGTTTACTCAAAAACAAACATCAGTATTTAGCAATGGGCAGTATTGTAGATCGCATTGAAAGTCTAAACACTCGTTTGGGGAACGGGAAAAATTGTTTTTGTCTAAAAAAACATCAGTTCTAGCCAGTTGCAATGAGCGATAAAAAAAATTAGAAATTTAAATAGTTCATGAAAACTTAAAAAATGCAAGTAAACTTTCCAGGACAACTTTAAAATGATGAGGTTCCTGGGTGAAATAAAAAAAGCTTGGAAAAGAAATTGTACTTCTACCGAGAGAGAGGATTTGAATTCGTGACCTTTTGTTTACGAGCCACTTATGCCACCTAGTACGTGAAGATTCAAGCTCAAACTGCTAATAAGGCTCAAATTGCTAACACGCGCAATGCGTGTATGGTATCCATGCTCAGTATTGCTTATTTAAAAAAAAAGCCGTACTTGTTTGTCATTATTAAATAAAAAATAAAAAAATTATCTGAAAGAGTTATAACTTTATTAAAAAAATATTATCACTGTTTAGCAAATAACTCATCCATTTATTGCGGATGAAAAAGTATTTAATTACAATACTTCGGCTGTAAACCATAGATTTTAATTTAATTTTAGAAAACCGAATTTTCCGTGTAACTAGTTTTTTTTTTGTAAAATATTGCCTTGTCAAAACACAAAGAATAAACAACTAAACCCAGAGGAATTTATCATCAATAATGTCTAACAATGATGGGTGTTTCTGAGCATCAAAGACCAAAGAAACAAGAAAAGTTAATTATTTTCTTTTAATAAGATTGGCTATTTTCCGTTAAAAATCTTCAAGCAAATGCTTGTTTTATAATTACAAAATGATCGATAAGTAATTCAGTATCATAAATTTAACCGAAACTATCGAAAAAAAATATTTGTTTTTGTAATCGATGACAAACTCGCGCCATTTTAATGCATGAAACGCTTAGAATTCATTATCTTCTTAAGTATTCTTTTTTTTTTTATGTTGTAGCGTCGCAGAAGAGGTCACATTAAGAACTAATTTAATTGAAGTTTCGTTTAAAAAATAATTTACTATAATGTATTAAATTAATTATACTTAAAAACATTTAATTCAATTCTAAAGATTATCATCTGTATAATAATTTGTGTAAAATATCGTTGCAAAAAGAAAAGCGTATCTGAATGATTTTGCAATATTGTATTTCTGATAAAATTGTCCTTTTTTAGAGGAATTTAATTGTTAACAGGTAACATTATGGTCATAAATTTTAAATATTTGATATAATTTTCTTTCTGAAATGATGAAAACAAATGTTCTTAAATTAAATATAATTGGCAATTTCAAAATATATTTTTATTTTTTAAAAATTATGCTTAGATAAATTGATATAGTAACAGCAACCATTGGCAAAATGACAAATGACAGTGAGTGCGCCCTCTAGAAGGGAAGAACGTAGGCTTTATAGCCCGTTACCCTGCTCGCCAGAAGAGACAGTCACAAGAGACACACAGGCATAGCCAAATAAAAACATTTATTGACAAACACAAACATCCATGCCTTACCGGAATTCGTACCCGAACCCAGCAGCCACAAAGAATAGCACCCTAACCATTGCGCCAAAGAAGAGCACCCATTCCACAAACATCTAACATTATCTATCTAACATTTTCCCTTAAAACTTTTTATAACTTTTCATAAGTTTTTTAAACACATTCTTTTTCCATTGACAAATCTACTAGTTTACTTTTATTTTCTTTACAACAAGTACTTAGAAATTGTCCTGAATTTCAAACAATGAAGTACTTTTAGGAAAAATCTTATAAGTCTGTCAGCATTCTATCTTTGACACCCCACTTTTTTCTTGTAAATAAATATTATTTCTTGTTTTAGACTGTTTAAATTGTATGAAACTGATGTTTAAGTTTCTAAAAGAATAGACTTTGAAACAAAAATATTGTAACTGTCTTTTCAAAAACTTTTTATTTTATATTAGGATAGGTATCAAGGGCTAATATTTTACGAAATATTTCTTTATGTTAATAAAAGTATTTATTTAAACTGTAATAATTTTTATATGAAAATACCAAATGCCTTAATCACTTTTTGTTAATTAAATGTTATTTTAGATATCAATGGGAAAATTTTAGTTTCTCCAACCCTTAAAGTTGAAATAAATACTACCTAGATATTTTATATTTTGTAGGGAAAGAATGTTGAATAGATAACAATGAAATAGTTTTCTTCAATTTGTTTGAAGTAAAACAAATAATCAATTTATTTTTTAAAACAAATAATCAATTTATTTAAAAAAATAATTATATGTTAAATAATTAAAACAAAACATTTGAAGAATACGACTAGACATTTTTTTTTAACTCAATTCCATTTACTTAAAATAAATCTAATTATATTTAAACATCAAAAATACAAATGCTGTTAACACAAACGAATCTATATCTAATTGAAAGACTCATGTTTTTCTTTTGATCATCACACAAATTGCATCCCCTTTAAAGTATTTTACGGTACGTAACGCATCTACCATCTACTACAAGTATCCCACTTAAAAAGTTTGGATCCATCGTATTTGCGCTTAATGCTTTGAAGATAAATGTTGCCCCAGGCATCTACTTTGAAGGCACTAAGCCTTCTGCCCTAATAGGTTTTAAAGTCTCAAAATAACTTTTGGAACCTGAGCGGCATTGCTTATTTTGCTAGATGCCAAAAAGTGTAAATCTGCAGCATCACATAGCTGTTGTCCAATGTTTCAACCGTGGAAATTGGACTTTTTTCTATTAAAGTATAGCAATAAAGGATATCATCTATTTTTCTCATTGTACTGTTTAATATATTTTTAGATGTATTTCTCAAGTTTGTTAACTTGCGTTATTCGAAGAAATTTTGTTGAAGTTGCTTATGTTCTTTCTATAAATGGTTTGAAAAACGTATTTATATTAAATATATCAAGCTATGAAAGGATGCAAACACAAATTTAGGGAATTTTGTCATTTTTTTTTATTTCGATTAAAATGGCAACTATATTAGATTCGAACAATAACTGATCGCTATCTTATAGAATTTTCAATTCCTTATAGAAAATTCAAGGTCTTTAAAACATAATTTTAACACAATTGAAGATTCATTCATTACAAGATTAAATTTACTTTAGCGTAAAAATCCAGGAAATTACTACGTGAAATAAATTTAACCTTTTCAGGAATTGACGAATTTGTAAAATGTAAAACATTGGTGGAATTTTACTACGTAAAGACAGTAGCAGCATATGTTGCCATTGTATGGAAGTTTCAACTACCTTACACCCGTCGGCGTCGCTGTGAGTTTTTGGTGGTTAAGTATGGGGTAACGCAATACCGTTAAATCAAAAGATATGTAGATATTTTATGTAGTTAGTGTTGCTACTGAAACTCAGTGGCTTTGTGATAGTGCTTCGCATTGCCACGCCAGAGGCCAGAGGATCAAATCCCGAATTGGGCGAGATCAATCCATCTTTTCATCCCAGAAGGGGGTCTAAATAATTTGGACCAAGCATGCTTGGGTACTACACTCTAAAAACAAAAGAGTGAAATCCACTCTAGTAGGAGAAGTGCATTTTCGACACTGGAAAGGACTAAAGGAGTGAATATTAACTCAGACTGAGTTAAAATCACTCGTTTGTTTTAAGAGTGTAAACAAAGGGGTTTCCACGAGATTGTGACCACTTTATCGGGACATATGCCTAGCACTCTAGAGCCCTAGGTCATGAAAGCTGAAATGGGCATGACAGGCCTTGGCTCACTAATTGGCTGTTGCGCCAAGAAATTTAGTAGTAGTACACTGTTGCTACTTGGTTATTTGTGATCCAACTAGTAAACCGGTATTCTGATTAATTCTTTTCTGATACTGAATAATATCGTCACTATTTCCTGTAAAAATAATTTCCTCCAGTTTTACGGAGTAACGATACACCAAGTTACATAAAAGTTTTATAGTGTAGTTAATTAACAGACTTGTTAAAGCAAAAATAATATAAAGCTAATCTATACAGCCTAAATCTTATTTCATAAAGCAAACATTCTATAACCTAATTTGCTGAATTAAATTTGAATAAGGCGCCTATTACATCTACGACATTCTTAACTTAATCTATTGCTATTTGCTTTCTAAACACATCAAAATATCGCATTTTATCACAAAAGCCGTTAAAGCAACAACCAAAAAGGAGGAGATTAATACATTGTATACGCGGCTCTTTGATAATTACTCACTTTGTATTAAAATCAACGGTGTAACAAAAGCGTGTCGTGACATGGAAGCTTTTTGTGTATTTTTACGGCGAGGAAGATTAAATTCCGTTTACTTTATCATGTTACGTGCACACGCATAGATGGAAATTTTAATTAGTATTTCATTTTTGCATGAAAAGGAAGTTTCGCAAGCATTTCTATACTCTTGTAGATTTGTGTTTTTTCTAAAGACGATTCTTGTCACACTGTGGAATATATTATTCAAGGCTTATTTGGCTTATATGATGAAAATAATTGATTAGAAAAATAGCATAAATCAGATATATAATGAGTAAATTGTGCTCTTTTGAAAATAGATTACTTAGTTTTTTGTTCTTTAGTAGTGTAATTAGAGTAAATAATAAGGTAAAAGCCTAATTGCAATATTTTGGAAGTGTATTATTAAATATAGTGAAATGATACACATATATAAACCTAAAAATTAATAAATATTTTTGTCTTGGAGTTTTAATGACAGTAATTAGAATTAAAAATAAGAAGAAAAAACAGGGAAGCCATGTTTCGACATAAAAGTTTAAAAATATGGAATAACCTAACCAGGCAAAACATTTGAAGAAAATAAGACTGCAAACAGCTAAAACAATCATTTAAGCATTTATACTTTTTTTTAGTCATAATTGTGATTTGAAATATCAAAACAAAAAATTCTATCCTAAATAATGCAATTATTATAAAATATTTGTGAGAAGTTAAAAGTAAGTTATTTTATAATCTAATGAAGCAATCATTTCTCATCAAGCATAGATTTTAAAATAACTTAAAATAAACATTTTTATTCAAAAACGAAGGCATTCACAAAGTCGTCACGTGCATGATTTAACACAAAAAATTGTTTGTGGTCTACATTTTTATGTATTCAGTTATTTCGGAAGCTTCTGAACTTTAATCAGAGGGGTGAAAGTAATAAAAGGTTAGGTCAGTTTAAATTATCATCGCACTAGATCTATTTGAGTGGTCTTTGAAAATAACAAAAGAAATAATAATTAAAATACAGATAGGGCTAATAGGGCTAAAATACAGATAGGTCCGGGGTTTGAATCCCGGATTGGGAGAGGTTGACCCATCCTTTTATCTTTTGAGTGAATTGATAAAGTGGGTATCAAGCATACTTGGGAACTAAACACTAGGGGTACCGTGTGAGGCTGACCACCTTACCGGGACAAATGGCTATCACCTTAGAGCCCTAGGTCACGAAAGCTGAATTGGGCACGGCAAGCCTTGGCCCAGTAATGGGCTGTTGCGCCGGGGAGTTAAGTTTAGTATCTATTTTACATTTTTCGTACTCTTAGTTTATGTAATGCATACTCACTGAAAATAGTTATTATGCGTGTCAAAAGCATTTTACACCCATTTCTTTTGGGTAAAGTTAATTTTTTTAGGTATTTGAGATTATAAAAGAATGAAAGTAGCAATAAAATAAATTATGTTAAAAATGAATTGTAAGAATTTGTTTTAACTTATTGTTATCCTAATTGCTTTTATAATGCATAATTTATGCATATTTAAGCGATACTAACATATGTATGCCACTTTGTACTTAACATATATTATTAGTACAATAATAATTTAAAGTGAAAAGTCATTTTAACTGCTTATTGTTTTATTGGATAAGATTTAAAATTTTAATCCTCAAATACAACAACAACTTTACTTCCTACTTATATCGTTACATTTATTAACTATGCAAAAAGCATAAAACTTTGAATAATTGAAAAGCACAGAATTTTACGAAGATTTGTTTGCTCTAACATATTAAAAATACTTACAAATATGTTATAAATTATTAAATTTATAATTCAACTTAGAATCCAAGTCATGGTCTTATTTTTTCATTTTGAATTTTTAACGCATTGTTTTAAGATTGTTTTACTACATGATGATAAAATAATGCTCCTTTTTTGAATACTTAATTTGTCAGATTCTTTTTTAAAGTCTTTTTGTATTTTCTTCATGGTATTTTTTTGTCACATAGGTGTTTTACTAATTCCTTGAATTATAATATATTTGATATCAAATATAATCTTAATTTTATAATCAAAAGGTTGAATTTTTTAAAAAAAGAATAGTTACTTATATTTTAGATAATTATAAAGAAGTGGGATTAATTCATTATTATTTTAAAACTTAAGCGCGAATATACACTTAAGTTTATGTGAAATAAAGATAAGACACTAATATATATTTATATCCTGCTTAACATAATCTTTTAAGAATTCTTTTTTTACTACTGCTCCTTGAGTATTTTTAATAATTGCTTTCCAGCTTTTTTGCATGTATTTGCGATTTTTATTGCGTTATTGGCTGACTAAAAATGTTAGATAAGAATTTAATTATTTAGAGTAAAAAATAATCTTAGTCTTTTTAAGAAATTTTAACATCGGCGCGGTTTTAATCTTGCTTTCATTTTTATGATTTGTCCAAGTTTAAACTTTATCTTTACAATAAAATATATTCATGTGAATAAGAGAATTTTACATTTTTACGCTAAGTTCGTATTTTAATTTGAAATATCGTAATAAAAAATTTACAGATTTTATTAAATTCGGAAAATACGTTTCTTTTTGCAGGTGTTTGTATGACCTTTAATTTACCGGATAAAATCATATTTATGTTGAATATTACAATCCTTTATCAAGATAATGCTTTAAAATAAATATTTTCTGTATATTTCACGTATTTATTTATACTTTTTCAGTGTGTCAAAGTGATTTGTTAATGAATTCCCACACTTAAACTTAAAACTATTTGGGATGCTACATCATAAGAATGGCAGCACATTTTGTTAGCTGCCACCGATATTACAGTTTTTATTTTGTTTTAAAGTTTTTATGGTGTATAATTCGAAGCATAGTAATATAAATCAAAAAGGATTCGAGCACACTCAGTTTTAAGTTTTGAAAATATCATTCAAACTTTTGATAATTATACAAAAGTTTTATTAATAGGTATGAAGAAGCATAAGTTCGTTGTAAATAAGTATAATTAGCATATACAATCTTAGGGTGATGTCTGTGTTTTCTTTTTTATTCGTTATTTAGTATCAAACCGAATAGAGATAAAATGTACTACAATCTGATAATATTTATTCAAGTATAGAATCTAAGTTTATTTAAAGGTTTTAACTTATGTTAATTACTTATGTATCCGTTACTTACATATATCATGTAAATTCCAAATTATCTCCATGGTATATTAATCGAAACATAGTATTAAGTAGTTTTTTATAGGAAAAATTCATTTAAATTTTACAATTTTAAATAATGATGATCACCTAATGGTGTAAGTAATACACTGTTAGGTACATTATGTAAATGAAATCTGATTCCTATTTTTAAAGTAATACAGGTATTTTTCATACGTTGATTTATTTTGTATTTCAGACTATGCCTCAGTAGGTCATTAATAATAACCTGTGTTTAGTATAAATAATAACTAGTTATTATTTTATAGCATTAGTTATTAATAATAATATCCGTTTATTAAATTAATTACTTTAATTTGACAAAAATAATTTTAACCACATAATGATCATGTTTTTTTTCCTACATATTCCCATATTATTCCTATTCCCTTTTTTTACATACTATTCCTATTCCATTTCCAAACATATTTATGTTAAAGTCGATTTAGAATTCCTCTAAAAATATATAAAAAATTACAAAAGAAACATTTTTATTCTACAATGACGTTTTATTCTATTGTAATAAAAACCTAGCCTCCACATTTCCTCCGTGTTTATATCATTGTTATGTTCTGCAGGGAAAGGATCGATGGTTGCAGCCGAACTATGGAGCTATGGCTGTCGATGCCTGCTGCCCTCTATTGGATGATTCCGGCACTAATATTTCTGCTCTCCCATGCCACTGCGTTTGGTAAGGACTAGTTTTTCATAAATTTATACAATGAAAAAAAAAATGTGGTATTTTGGATGGTTTCTTGTTTAAGTAAAAAATATATTAATTGAAATAAATTAGAATATTTACAATATCTCGATAGATTTTTAAATTCATATATCTTCGTAATTTAATTCTTATTTGTGTATACAAACTTATACCGACTTTAAAACTTGTTTATATTTTAAAAAAAGTTTATTGGAAAATAACAAAATATACAGCATTGGGTTATTTAAAACGACCCTTCGCAAATGCATGGAAAAAAGTACAGCAAATATTCAAATCTCGTTTCATTTAACAAATAGATTTTTAAAATAAATAACTGAATAGGTAAAGTTATGTTTATGATGCTGGTGGTTTTCTTTTTTAAATATTTCTTTGGAACAATCTATGCTGTTGTTAAATAAATTTGTCTAATGAAATAATAAAAAAAAAACATGGGAATCAGCATGACTCACATGACACAAAAAGCTTAACTTATTTTACTTTTAAGTAAAAATGTAAATAGTTCTTCGACTGGTACGTCTTGATTTACCTATTTGAGCCTATTAGGTTTGGATTTTTATTCTCATAGCAGTGAATATATAGAAATTAAATTTCAGTAATGATAGTTGAACTTCAGCAATTACTTTGATTCATTTTTTAAGGCGTTAAAGTTAATATTAAGCTATTTTTTTATTGTTAAATTTTCATCAATGTTAAATATTTCGTTGGCTTATAAAGGAAAAATGCGAAGTGCAATAGAGATCGAAAATGTTTAGCGATATGCTTGGCTATTATATAGTTGAGCATATCAAAGGCAAAATCTAGCCACAATAACACTATACTCCACAAACAAATCACCCTGCAGTTAATTCATCCAATTCAGTACGACCACATCTATGATGGTCGTGATTTTTTTCGAGTAACTTATTCCCAAAAGATTTATTTTTTATTTTTTTGAGAGCGCAAAGATGTGTTTTTACAACACGTTCACAGAGTATTTTTCAGATAGAGGGGAAGGGAATTAAAAATCAATTATAAATTCAAAATACAAAATAATGTACCATCTCTCCTTCAATCATGGTTAAACAAGTTCGAACCGGAATATAATTTTAAAATTTATAAAAGTAACAAGGTATTGTGACAGAGTTTGATTGCTATCATAGAGTAAATAGTGGTTATTTTTTAGACGTTTTTAACTCAAACAATACATCTCCGTAACTTTTAACTATACGATTGCATTTTTTCCAAGCTAGTTTCATTTAATCTTCTGAAAAAAATATGGTAAAATTGTCAACTGTTTATCACTGTTTTGATTAAGAGCTCAGTTTTTAAAATATTAGTAATTTTTAAAATTGTTTTTAAGTTTAAAGTTATTGTTTTTAAGTTATTGTTTTTATGAAGAAAATGCGTTTTATAGTCTCCTTAATACCTTAAGTTAAAAAAATTAAAGTAGCTAAATGTATATTGTAGAATTTTCTAAAGAAATAGTGGATAAGACAGAAAACCTGACAGTTGACAGTCAATTGAGTCTATAAAACGTCAGTATCCTTCTGGCGGAAATACTGGACAAAATCGTATCTGATAAAAATCCGGTTTATATAAATGAAACTAATTTAGAAAATAGCGTAATTTTCCCCTCAAATTTCTGTAAAAGTATGTCACTAAATGCTATTTTGTTCAAACCCAGATGGCAGCACTAAATTAAGTTGTTTCGATATTAGGTTAAAAAATAAAAAAAGGCATTTTTAAATAAGTTATCTGTATCTATAAAAAATAATTAAAAAGAAAACACTAAAGTTTAGGAAGTTATTCTTTTGAACTGAATTCGTCATTCAAAAATCTATTTTTTGAAATCCCCCCCCCCCCCCCCCAAAAAAAAAGATGACGCCAACATGGGAATCGGTATCACCTACTTTGGCATAGCATTGCACATTACTGTAAAAGCATGTGATTTCTTACAATTTTTAACTTTAAAGAAATTTCAGGGCTAGGGAAAATTATGTATAAGTATGAAAATCACGTGAGTTTAATATGTAAATTTGAAAAATAGGATTGCATCAAACGTATATTGTTTTTTTAACAATTAAAATTTTTTTAAGAATTTTTAATGCTTGGTCAAATTTACTAGACTGCGTAGCTAAAGACAAGTGTCGCAGTGAATTTAATGCATATTTTCACAATTCAATTATAGTATACTTAATAAAAAAAAGTATCAATAATAAATATTTCGGATACTTAAAATATTAAAAGAATACATTAAGTTTGAAATAAAATAAGAAATACTTTAAGTAGCAATTGTGTTATTTTCCCCCTTTAATAAAATAATAGAACTATGTTTTGACGTGAACTATGTTTTGTGAAATTTGACTTTATGTCAATTTTCTCTAAATAAAATAAACGCAATTGTAAAATTGACGATTTAATAATATTTTGTTTAATATTGCATTATAAATGTTTTCTTACACTCTACCATTTAAAAAACGATGTTGAATTTGTATTTATTTATAGTTATATAGTAGTAGCGATTGAAAATGTATATAGCAAAAAGTTTAAAATAGATAGGACGAAGTGGTTGCCGTTTTGCCATAAAATATTTAATAATATATTTTTTTTCACGCACGAGTTGTACAGTCGTGGACAAAAAAAAGAGAACAGACCTCACTGTTTGGGCCCCATTTGTCGGAGGTATAATTGTGATACGTCATTTTATCGGAAACAACGTTCTGAGTTGATTGGTCAACATAGAAATTTCTTAAGGGGTCGTCTTCATATTGAAATTAATACCAATTTTAAAATTTCCAATGGCAACATCCAAATTTTTTGTTATAGAAATGTTCAGAATCGTCAAAATACCCCAAATATCAATTTTCATTGCCAGATTCCTTATAGTTTAGGATTTATACAACTAAACGTATTTGACAAAAAATGGGGGACATCTCCATATATATTAATGTATTATTTATAGGTCCGCATTTTCCCAATATGGAATTTTGCCAAATTTTTTCCTTTCTGTGAATTTTTTGCTTAGGTAAAGGGTTTGGTTGCAAGATGAGTGAATTAACATCCCACTAGAGCTTCAGAAAGTATATTGGTTTCGGGCTAAGATATTTTAGACTACTACCAAGGAAGGAAACCATTTTTTTTTTACTTTTGTGAATATATTGATTTTATTTATATGTTGTTTTATGGAGAAGATTTGGTTGAATCAGTGCTATATGTAACAGCGGTCAAGTGTCGCCAACATCTGAGCTGGCACTCAAAGCAACTAATGACTTCTTACGTGGGATCACGCCAGGACTTTGGACCACGACGTATTGAACTTGAATCAATTGGTGTAGTATGCTATTTATTCGTGGAGCAAATTTGGTCCAGCATGATTCGTTTATAGGACGACTAAGGCGAAAACAGAACCCTTAACGGTTTAATCCGTGGCATGACGCCTTAACTAATTTTGCCAAGACGGTGCCTGTTAGCGAAAAAATATGGATTAATATTAAAGATTTTTGAATAAGTATTGTAGAAGATTGTGTGTGTGATGATCAAGTTATGTATATATAGAGTTGTATAACGAGTTGAACTGTGGTTACTTTTTGATAATAACCGCATTCAAGTAGTTTTTGACAAAATATTTTTTTCTTTTGGGATTTGGATTGTATGGTATTAAAATGAGAATTGTGGTATTTTATGGTATGGTTACATTTATATTCCAGCTTGTGTGCTTGTTCAGAGAACCGCTTCTAAGCTTTCGTCAAGTGGGACAGACACAGAAAGAATTTTTACAGTCATTAAGAAATGAATAACACATAGACAAACAACAACATTTATTGACGGTCACAAACATCCATGCCTGACCGGGATTCGAACCCGACCCCAGCAGCTCCAAAGGCTAGAGTCCTAACGATTGAGCCACCGGGGCGGCAGAATTGAGGTAATTTATGTAAAGTTTTAATAATTTTCTGCTGTCTATTTCTAGCCTCATCCTTCATTTGCTTGATGCAGCCAAGTACCCCTAGCAATTTTGAACCCTGGTCAACTGACGAGATCGACACCTGAGCGGGACTTATATACTTGATTTTCACTCACTGACTGTGGTTCTAAAATACGACGTCCGTCGCCAATAGCCCTCGTGTAGCTCTAGAGCGACGTTAATTCAAACCAAACCAAACTTGATTTTCAGTTTGGTTTGGGGACAAAATTGAAAGAACTTCACAGTTAGGGTTACAAAGGGCTCTTGAAGGCTCTCCACGTAATTTTTAGCCATGGTAAAATGACGAGGCCGATATATGAGCGGGAACTCAACGCAATCTTTTTTTTGTGACAAAAACCATTATTCTATGCAGCTAAATGATAGGCTGTTTGTAGCAATCTTTCTGTTTTTAGCGTTTTTCACGTATAGATAGCCGACACCTAAATAAGCATCCAAAGCAACCATTAAGGGTGACATCGTACGCAGCGTTAGGACTTTGAAGGATATTTAACGTGCACTCCTTTACATGGGGTATTATTCGTCGGACATTTTTGGCTGCACGGACCGTTTATAGGTCTTCAAATATTTTGGCGATGCCCGGACCCGAACCTGAGACCTTTCGCATGCTAGGCGAGTGCCTAACCGACTGGGCTCCGCAGCCCTCTCCTTGTAATTAGATTTTCTCGCCAAATATGTAGCAAATATCCCCAAAGTCTCTCGTTCTTTGCTTGAAAAACCGGCGAGATTATCGCCAATAAGAAATTAGTGAAATATTAATTATTTATTCGTAGAATTTGTTGTTAGTTGTTTTCCAACTGTTTAGACTAGGATTATGTGAATATTTTTATTAACGTTTCAAATAGTTTGTGACCAGGATTTTCGTGTGTCGGGAGTTGAGTTGCATGTTATAAAAGATTCTTGATTACATTTTTTCAAATAATTTTGTTGCTCATCCATTACCGGCCAAGTACGGATAATTATTTGCTGATTTTAAATATTTAATGTTGTTATAAAATTAAAAAGTCTCAAGTTTTATTGTAATATTATAATATAAAATAGTTTCAATGTTAACTAATTTTTTTCCAGTAGGGGAAATTGAAAAGTTAGCGTTTCCCTGGTGTGGTGGGTTGTGTTGTGGTGACGCGGAGGGTGCCTTTGCAGGTTTTGTTCTCGTTTAACCATCCTATATGTAGCTGCTTATGCTTTGAACTGCCTTTCTATCTTTCAGGTTTTCATTTTTCCCCATTTAAAACGTTTACCATCAGTTTGTAATTTTATCGGTTTTTAATACACGAATTCAAACAAAATAAATAATTATAAAATAAATTCCTAATATATATATTATGGAAGATTTTATTTAGAATTCCATAATAATATATCGTTTGGTTTTTTCCCAATCTATGGCACAGGAGTCGCCGAGTTGACACCTCCACCAGACTCGGTTGCGATCACTCTGTGTGGATGAATGTTCCAATAAATAGAGAACTTGAATAACAACTATCATTTAAATAACATCAATAAAATAGCAAGTGTAAGCATAACTAATAATTAATTAAGCATAATGAAGAACAAATGCGGCTGCAGCGCTCACCCGACGAGCGGTTTCGGAACGGCAGCGTTGCCTCAAAGAAGAGAAAGAGAGAGTTCGCAAGGCAACAGTCCGTTTTTTTGGACGATGTTGATCAACAAGCGCTGCATCAAGTTGTAGCGCAATGCCGCCACAATCGAAAGGATATTAAGAGTTCCCTACAATTATTAGATATTGTTTTATTTGATTAACATTTATTAAAGACTTTTTGCTTTGAATTTAAAACACATGAACTTTTTGGGAAAAGAACTTTACATGATGCAACAATAATATATCCGCAATCTGTTCAGTACTTGATTCAATTTTACTCAATTCGACAACTTTATCTGTATTTTACTCTAATTTAATTTTAAGTTGAAATTATTTGGGAAAATGTGTATGCAAAACCAATCATAATAATAATTAGCGTAACAAATTAATTGAATGATTGGGGACTTTTCATCGAATAGTTTACACTCTTAATTTTGTTCTAAAAATCTTATCTTCTAGCAAGAAAGTATTTTTGAATACAAAAAAAAATTTAATACCAAAAAAACATTAGAATCTAAAGATTAATTTGGCGGTAATTTGTGAGCCTGACCTGAAGCGACCTGAGTAAACCTGAGAGCGACGTTTCAGGAAGTAAAAAGTAGTTATAATCTTGTTTTAGTTTATTATTAAAATATTTTGCTGATTAAATTTATTTGATCCTTGTCTTGTGTTAATTCATAAATAGTGGTATGCTTCGCATTGTCACGCCACAGTTCCGGGGATCGAGTCCCGAAGGACCAAGCATGTTTTGGATCTAAGCACTGGGGGTTGCCCGTGAGGCTGGCCACCTGGCCGGGAATATATGCCCGTCAACCCAGAGCACTAGGTCAAGAAAGCTGCAATGGGCATTACAGGCATATTATCGGGCTCTTGCATCGAGAAGTTTATTAGTTAATTCAGAAAAAAAGTATAGTATACTCTTGCAACATAACTGTATTTATTTTATGTTTTGCGTCAAATGCATTCAATTACATTTTTTTCTATACTTTGCATAACCTAACAACGTTATTTGGAAAAAGCACTATAATAAGAACGTATATAGAATAAATAGTACCGAGATTTCGTTTTCTTACTTAAGTCATAAAATTAGTCCTTTAACTATACTTTTCTATCATGGATTACAAAGATATGTTTTGTGTTTATCGTTTTTAAAAATAAAATTTTAATGTAAAATAGAACATTCTTTTCTCGAGTTTAATTTCCAGTTAATACTCGATACTATACTCTTTTACGTTATAACACGTATAAAACATAGTTGATACACGAATAACCTATAATTAAATTTAAAACTTCTTTTTCAAGACTTTCCAAATCCATAGAAAAATTTATTATTAATTTAATTTGCAGAAAAGAAAACTACTTTATTATTTTTAATCACCAAACGATCGGTCCAATCTTGATTGTTGCCGTTTCTCCACTTTTATACGGCCCCCTATTTCAAAATACAAGCTTATTATCATCATAACTCAAAATGTTATGCTAGTAGAATTACGAAATTCGGTACTTTTCATTAACTTTTGACCCTGAATCCATTTCTGTAAAAATATTAATAGGTTTATATTCAAAATTTTTCGAAAAAATTATGAATATTTTTTTTTAAAATATTAAATATTTCATAAATTATATAAAACTATTTCAACTTTGTTTGGAAAGTTATAAAGTAACACACAAAAAAATTTCGTCTGGCTACGTATATTATTAATGGAGATATGATCAAAAATTTGGAAATCTCATTTAACATTATGATCCATAAATTTTCTGTAACCATATCTCAACAACTATGAGGAATTTTGCAACGAAAATTGATATTTGGGATATTTTGATGATTCTAAACATTTCTATACCAAAAAATTTGGGTGTTGACATTGAAAATTTTAAAGTTGGTATTAATTTCAATATGAAGACGACCCCTTACGAAATTTTTGTGTTGACCAATCAACTCATGACGTTATTTCCGTTAAAATGACATTTCACAATTATGCCTCCGACAAACGGTGCCTAAACAGCGAAGTCTGTTCTCTTTTTTTTGTCCACGACTGTACACTACTATCCACTATATCTTTAAAAACTTCATTTTTATTGCTTTTTGGACCAGAGTTTTTTATTATTATTTAAGAGGGAATGGGTGCGCTGGACCGGGGGTCTCCAAAGCAAAGTGAATCAGTGTTAGTCCTAAGGAGAAAACAATATTTTCTCTGTCACATTTATCGGGCTGTATTGAATATTTTAACAAATGGATTTTTGTGTGATAAATGTAGCTGACTTACGGGTCCCGACCCTCCCACTTTTTGAAAATGGTTCGAATTTTTTTTTTAATTTTCAATAAATAATTTTACACAAAATATTCGAAACAATTTCAAAATGTGGGAAGATAGATACCTGCAATTTATCTACATTTGTTATTAAATAAAGACGTTTATAAAAATATTCAATACAGCCGGAGAAATGTGGCAGAGAAAATAGTTTTTTCGCCATTAGATTAACACGGAGACACCTGAGTGTGGAGACCCCGGTTACCATCATTTTTTCCCCTCAGTAACACATTTTATTCTGTTATCTCCGGTTTTCCTAAAACGTTTAGAAGCACCTTAAGTATAGCTTTATACTTGAAAAAGTTTTATAGCTAAAAAAATACGTTAAAAAAAGTTCTTCCCTTGGTGGTTAGATGATGAACAGATAATGTTTTGATAATTTCAAAAATTTTGAATAATGCTTAACATCATAGGTATTAAAATTTTTTCTATTATAGTAACTTATTTAAACGGAAAATATATTAAATAATGGGATGACTTATTTGAGTTTCCTTGATTTGTCTTTTATATTTTTATATTTTGGTTCATAAGGAACCCATTATTTCGAACAGAACATGTATAGAATAATGAGATGATATTCGTGAGTTTTCTTGATTAATGTTTTATATTGAGATATTCTTATAATTAATATTTCATATTGATATATTCTTAAAATTGGATTAATTTAAAACGTCCTAAACGTACTTTTTCCGAATTTTATGGAACAGTGTTTATGGCATGAAACTTAAATATAGAAATTTTATTAACAATGCATTTTCAGTTATATTCAGTATATTAATTTAGAAATGATTTTTTACATCATATCTTTATAAAAAAACTTAATTCTGAAATTCTAGAGATCATTAAGGGATTAAAGAAATCAATTTGAAAAATAATGCAGAGAAAACACCCTTACATTTCTGCTGATTTCCAGGCCGTAATATTTATATTTTGCAAGTAAAATTGTAAAAATCATATGTCGCAAGAAAATAAACTGTTTAAGCAATTGAATCGAGGAATAGAAATATGTTGAACCAGCACCACTTAAAATGTACAAAAAGTATTTTTACAAATTATTATTTCAGACATAAAGTTTCAAGCGGATAATTGAATGCATAACTGATTAACTAGATTGATTAATATTAAAAAAATATTTATTTATTATATTTTTGAAACAAAATAAATTAATTTCTATAAACATATATTCTAATTTAAATGTTTACAAACATTATTTTGTGGGATGCATTTGCGTGTTTCTAAAAATAATGCTTGTATATTCCAACTGATAGGTAGACATAACATTTAAACTACCTTAAAAAAAAAGGAAATTTCTAAAACATATAAGAATTTAGTCTATAAGATACGAAATTTAATAAATTTGGCCATAACCCTTTAAGACCGAGCTATCACGACCGTACGGTATAAAAGAGAATATTCAAGCTTTTCAAAAATATCGATACCGAAGCAGCTGACTTATACCATTCGCTATTAGTAAAAAAAAGAAATTTTTTAAGGCTTTTGCTGGCATTGCTGCAGTCTAACTCATTTGTTTCGATAAAACTACAAATTTAATATCATAATTTTAAATAAGCGCCACCTGACCGCCGGTCTTAAAGGGTTAACTTCATCGATCTGACAGTTTTAATATTTTTTACCAAGCAGTTATAAATTATAACTGTTAACAAAAATTCAAATAATTTTTTTCTCTCTAATTTATGTATTGTGAGATTAATATGGAATCATGAGGATAGTATGGCATCATTTACTCTATCATTCATTTGTTGTCAATAAACTTTTTTAAGGTCCAATTTAATACAGAAAGGAAATACGTTTTTTGTGAGAGTATAACTAAAGAAAAATAAAAACTCTACGAAAAATATCGTTCGGTTCATCTGATTCCTTAAGGCGGTTTTACATTAATTTCAGTGCCTCAACACTTTTGTAAGTTAATTAAGATAGAGAAAAAATATCCTATGAATTCCTAGGCATAAGTTCCTCTAGGTTTTTGAAATGACAGAAAGAGAAGAAATTATCGTGAAATATGCTTTCATAGGTTTCTTAAGTTAGCATATCTGAAAGAAAGTAACAAATTGCAACTTTTTTTAAAAAAGTTTTTGACTACTCTGAATGGCAGTTGAGCCACAAATCTTTTAAATTTATGAGCTCTTCTTGCGTAGAAGCCTTTCATGATTTTTTTTATATGACAGCTACAAAAACATACAAACTTCTGAAGTCTTTGTTGGCAAATATTCAAAAAAAAAAAAATCCGAATATTTTAAGTTTATGAGAATTGTAATTGACATTTTCCTTTTTTTTCACCAAGTTATTAATACACTATAAAAAAAAAACCTGTTGTTTTTACAGTTAAAAACTGTAAACTTTGACGCCAGCTAATAACTGTTTATTTTACAGTTTAAAGCTGTAATTTTTTACAGTTTAAAACTGTATTTTTTTTACAGTTTAAAACTAATTTTAACAGGGAGAAACTGTTAATTTAGCAGGGAAACTGTTAACTTAAATTTTTTTCCCTGTTAAAATAAAATACCCTGTACTAGCCTTAGTGACCAAGTGGACCACCTTTAACGCAGGCGGCACAGTATTGGGCTCGCATGCAAGATCTGGCCCGGTTTTGATCCAGGAACCTCTTGCGTTCGTGTTCAATACTGATCCGCCTGCGCCGAAGTGATACTGGTCTCGAGGGCTAGTATTAGGTATTTGTGCTTAGCGATGATCTCAATCACGTGACTCTTTGCACGTCTAATTTAACAGTTTTTCCCTGCTAAAAAACAGTTTCTCCATGTTAAAACTACAGTATTCCTGTAAAAAAATGACAGTTTTAAATTGTAAAAATTTACAGTTTTAAACTGTAAAATAAACAGTTATTAACTGGCGTCAAAGTTGACAGTTTTTAACTGTAAAAACAACAGTTTTTTTTTACAGTGTATGAATAAACATTTCATTTATATATGGTACTTTAAAATTCATAATACAGGAGGAATATATCAACAGAAGTATTCGTGAAAATTGTCCTGTTCAAGACATTGTTATTAAGTTAAAGTTATACATCTTTGTACTTTTTGAACTATAAAGGTTCAGTCTGTCCATCTGAACAACTCGAATTAAAAGTAAAAGCTTGTACTTATACTTTAAATTTAGTACACGATTTCCTAGTTTCTGTTGGCCGTTATAGTGAGGTTTAAAAAAAAAATGCTCGTGTGCAAATGGTACCTGCCATATATTTATTTTCTTTTTAAAGGTATTGCTCAAAACTAGGAAAAATTACATACTTTATATTTTCTTGAAGAGATCCTAATATCTGTCGGATGCCATAATAAGATGTTCGAGAAAATCTGACTTTGACAAAGGGTTAAGCCACTGATCAAAAGTTAGTTTTAGAATTAAAAAAAGTTGAAATCCCTCGTTTTTTATTTATTCTTTAAATTTTTGATCATAATACTTTTTATTAAGGCCTTTGCGTCAAAATAGGCAAGCCTATCTTTTAAATCTTTTAATAATACCATAATATCTCTCTCAGTATTCGCAATTAAAACAGCTTGTAAAAAGCTTTAATACATGAAAATATATTTTGTAGGAACAAATATACTATTTTATTAACGGATCAAACCAGCGTCTTAAGAGACATGGATCTATCCGCGTAACCCCACTTCCAACTCCGAAAGTGAAATTCCAGATAGATTGGAAACAATCAATCAATCTCAGCTGGACTAGAAAAAATAAGAGCTTTGAAGACACTTTTGCGACCGAATTATCAATACTTAATTTCTATATTTGATGAAGCGTTTTCTGACAGTATGTCTTCAAAACGTTTCGCAAAATTTCACTTTCTACTCATTAATAGATGAACAAAAATTATACAAATGAAATGTTGTCATAATAATGCAATGGCATTAAGATAACCATAAATTTACTTTATATTACAGTGAAAATATTGCCTGTCATCTCATTGTGATTGTTTTTTAATACAATAATCACAAAAGCTGAATTAGTATAATATGCTGATTTCAAAACATGTTTTAACCAATTCTTACGTTTTACCTTATGAATTAATAATTATAGTAAGTTTAAATAATAAATTACTACGAATGAATAGGTAAGATATTACCTGTAAATGCATAAGTTGTTGAAACAAGAATGTTAAATTAGTGAACATTTATCAGTAGTTTATGAGTTCAAAGGTTAACTTATATACTGGTTGATTTACATTTCATTTTTGAAAGTCCAAACACTTTTAAATCATATTTTTCGATTAATATTACTGTATTTAACTCAATCCACAGTATTTAGATTACCAACAGCCTTAAGTGTTTAAGCTATAAAAATGATTTTATTCAACTGCACTAAAGACTTCCAAAATCGAGTGATCTCCAGACACATAGAAAACAATCAATCACAACTACACTAGTAACAACTAAGAAACAACTAGATTACCTAAGGCATGCCGATCCGGCGGCACAATGTTTAAGGAGTTAACCTTTGGAGCTTCTGGGTCTGGGCTCGAATCCCATTCATGCATGGATGTTTGTGTTTGCCGAGTATATACGGAGTACGAGCTCGTTAAATCTGTTCGGTCCGAAAGTCCTGTGGGTGGTCATTGCGCAGTTTCCCACGGGTACTATTTCCCTCCCCTTCACGGATATGTCTAAACTGTGGAGGTGGCGCGCGATAGATGACAGCATCTATCGCGTATGTATGTGCGTTGGTTATAAGGTGTGTTAGAGGTTTATAAGCAGGTCTCTGACCAATCATACAAGCCTGAAAATATATGTCAACCTACCAACCTAAGGCATTTTTCTGGTCAAAAACACATTTTAAGGGCATAAGGACAGATGACTTAAATTTTTTGTTTGAAACTCCCAAAAAAATATTTTTGGATTCATTCCTTCTGTATTTGACTCAATCAACAATAGCTTGAATACCGAAGGTTCTATCTAATTCAGTTATAAAATACTTTCTTCGACCACACAACCGAGTTCCATGACCTAATATCCTGGTAAATAGGAAGCAATCATTTACTAGTAACTATGCTAGCAAAAGTAATAGCTAGATTACTGGAACTATACGGGGTTCTCCGAGTACAAAAGAACGGTCGTGCTCGTTAAATCTGTGGAGTTCAAAGTTCCAGTGGCGATAGCGTACAATGTCGCTCGATGTCCAGTTGGGTGCCAGCACAGGTGTCGACCTCGTTACTTGATTGCGGTTCTGAATTACGAGGCGTAATTGGCTGCATTGAATCCATTGAAGGAGGCTAGAAATAGACTGCCGAAAATGATATATTTTTAAAATTACTTGAACCAGGAAGGGGTCAGGATGGCCGAGTGGGTTGGATCGCAGACCATTACGCTAGTCTGTGCGCTGTAACGTGTGTGGGTTCTATTCCCGCCATTGTCCTGGGTGTAATTTACCTTCTCTGTGGCAGTAAAAAAATCTTTCTGTGCCTGTCTTACTTGACAGAAGTCTTATAAGCTGGTCTCTGATCAAGCACACAAGCCGGAATATATATGCACCTGCCCTACCCTTGTTCTAGACAGCAGGACACGGTTCAACCTAGCCAAACGTGAAGCATGTTTGCTGCCAAAAAACTAATTTAAGGGCATAACGGGCAACGGCAGGTGACTTAAATCCCAGATTTAATACTTCCTTATTTTTGCATTAATAACCTTCTACATTTGACTTAATCAACAACATATCGAAGACTTAAGAGGTTCTTACTCGTTCAAATAAATCAAAAAAGTTTCTTCAACCCCTTCAACCGTCCTCCAAAAGCGAATCTCCATGCAGGTAGACAGGAAACAATCAATCACAGCCATAACTCCCCCATTCTGGCGGAAGATCACTTACGGGGCTTCCTAGGGACACCTTTCCGGCAACCCTACCTTGCGAGGGAAGCCGCTGCCTCTGAAGATCCCTGGACTTCTCTCTCCGCATCTTCCCAACGACCATGTTGGTGGTGGCCGTAGGATTCATCCTCATCCTCTTGGTGGTGTTCCTCATTGTCATAGTTGTTTACATGCAGATCACTTGAGGAGGGATCAGTTGATGGAGAGGATGAAAAAAGATGAGGATGGATGTGGATGATGGATAGAAGGGGGGAGGAGAGGGGGTTATTGAAAAGTTTTTAAAGTGTTTTTTGCCTCTCCTCTCTCTCTCTTCCCTAGTTTTTTTTAAGTTGGACTGAGTGAGTTTTTAACTGTCAAGATTTTTCTACCTGTGTTATCTCTTGCATTTTGGCTATTTTTAGAGTTGGGTGTTTTAAGAAGTAAGTGGATTTTTTTATTTTAAAAATTTTGAGGAGTAATAAAATTATTTAGTAAAGTAAAAGATGTTACAAATTTTTTTTTATGTTGTGTGAAGTATTAATTAAGCAAAACAAAAATAAACTTTAATCTAAACTTAAACTACAAATATTAAAAAATATTTAACCATGTTTTTTAACCTTTCTACTTTTATCTTTATTGAATAGTTTATACTGATTTTGGATTTTATATGATTTTTATGTGTTTACTTTAATTAACTTAATAAAACGAATTTAATTAAAACGAAAAAGTGAAAGTATTATTGTTCAATAACTAGCGATAATTCTATATGAATTCTCTTAAACAAGAATTGACCAAGGTAAAAGTTGACCTCATAAATTACTGATAAATATTCATAAATTTGACATTTTTATTTTCATTACAGGTACATTTACTGTTACTACTTTCGATTCATTTATTTATTATTACAAATTATTGTTTCATATAAGAGGGAAAACTATACATTACTTGTTGATATAAGTATATTATATTAATTCAGTTTCCAACGTTTATTGTTTTCAAAAGCATTCACTAATGAGATCTCAAACACTGGTTTTACTGTAATAAAAGGTTATTTTTTTATTAACTTAATCTCATTATATTATTGTAACTGACAAAATTCATAAAATTAGTTCATCCATTAATGAACATGAGAAATTTCCATTATTTGACGAGTCGTTTGCGGTTTTGAAGGGGCCCCTCATGCGCATGTGCATCTGCTAGAAACGGAAATGGTGTCATTTTAAGAAATTTTCAGGCAAGAAAATTTTTAGTAAGATTCTTTTTGAATCCTAGAAACATTTTTGTCGTTGCAGTTATTGAAAATCGCCAAAATATTTATCTAATACGCAAATTAATATAACCTATCATAATCTTCCTTTATATTTATAACAGGTAAATTTTTTGATAAGAATGAAAAAATGTTTTTTAAAAGTTTTGTTTGAAACCTGGCGGATAATTTCTAGAAATTGTATTTAATTGTTCTAATAAACTATAGCAGAATTTTTTATTGATAAATAATTGTTTCATATTGTCTTTTAATTAGTCCAGATGCTGAAGATTGAACCTTGATAATATTTTTTATTCTAAAAGTTTGGTTAATTAAATATGTATCATTGAAAAAAAATATGTGTATCACTGTCAAACAAAGCACCACCTTTACTAACATAAAGAAATACATAAAATAGTTAAAAAAAAGTCAGATTATAGCTGTTTTTTTAAGAATTCATTGGTGTTTTGAATTTGACATTTAAGTTATTTTTCGTGTGTGATGTCAGAAAAAAGAGTAGTTTATTATTAACCGACCCAATTGCTGTTTTATGTCGTATTTCTGAGTACATTGAAAATCTTTAAATGCGTTGAAATAATTGATTTTTAATGCATTGAAAATCGTTAGAAATGTATTAATGTATCAATTGTCCATTCGTGGGGAAGTTTAACACAATGGAAAAGTTTTGTTAAAATAAAAACTTTCTTCTGTCTAAGAAAAAATTAAATAAGATAATTTCTAGGATCTGTTCACGAACTAAGCAAGATTTTCACCATTATCAGTTTTCGTTTTTCCTGGACTCGCTTATAAGTGATTAACCGACTTCTATTTCAACTTCTGTGAATAGCAAGTCATCACCAAAGTTATTTTATAATTAAAAAAAACTATTCATTTATCACCTATTTGATTATTTTTAAGTTATTTCAAACTTAGCAAATATGATTCTTCAAAAATAGAAAATATGAATAGTTTAAATAACATTTTTTAATTGATATAAGAATAATTTGGATAAACTTAAATACATCATTAAATCATAGTTGTCATACGACCAAAACAATTTTTTTTTCTAAAAGTGAGAATCTTATAACTAATACAATAGTGACGAGCTACGTACAATAATTACAAGCTATCCAATGTTAGTCACAATAGTTACGATACAAGTTTTTACAAAATAGTCCAAAAAATTGCAGTTAGGTGGTTCTGTTGCAGACTTATAAATTTATTATAAATTTCACACTTTAAAGGTAGGTACGGCAGTATCCCGATGTGCAATAAAATATTCATTTTTATTCCGATTCCATTTCATTGCTGGTGAACATAGAAACCACCATGCATTGAAGAAGACAAATTTGCTTAAAATTAATTTATTGCTTCGCTTTACACTTTTCCCACAAATCTGCCGACATCAAAGAAAGTAATTACGGTGAGTTTTCCGGCTTTAGGCGACAAAGAATCATCGCCATTTATGGATGGCAGTTCAGGAGAATTGATTGAATTTCGCCAAGAACCGGGAAAAACTCTTGGAAGGAAACGCAGATTCAACTAATCGATCCGGTCATTAGTGATGATGTGACATTTACACACGACACGCCAATAAATGGTGGGTGAATGATGTTTGGACCGAGACGATAAAAAATTACTTCGAACACGGATTTGAAGCTTTTATTAGTTGGGGAAGGGGTAATATGGCAGAAGATTGTTGAATTAGGTTTGTGCATGGTATGTTTAAAAAAAAAACCCGTTGTGTTTATTGTTGGTGACTATCCTCGCACTGTAAGGAAAATGTTCAGTGCAAAGTGATTTTTTATGCTTTACTCTTTATTATTATGATCTAAAGTAGTATTTTTTAATAAAAAATGTTGATAAGTTGCATAACAAATTAATGAGAAAAACATTTTTTAATTAATTTTGGCATTACATCACACGAATGGACTGGATATACGTATATTCAACTACATACTCAAAACTATATGTAATACAAATACAATAGCACTCTATTGATCAAGGGGCTGGAGAGCCCAGTCGGTTAAGCACTCGCTTAGCACGCGGAAGGTCCCAGGTTTGGGTCCGGGCATCGCCAAAATAGCTGCCGACCTATAAACGGCCCGTGCAGCCAAAAATGTCCGACGAATAATACCCGTGTAAGGGAGTGTACGTTAAATATCCTTCAAAGTCCTAACGCTGCGTATACGATGTCGACCTTAACAGTTGCGTTGGGTGCCTATTCAGGTGTTGGCTCGTCACCTGACTGTGGTTCTAACATACGACGCCCGTCGGCAATAGCCCTCGTGTAGCTCTAGTGCGACGATAATACAAAACCTAACCTAACCTCTATTGAGCAAGAATACAAATTTAATTACTAGGTTGATTGGTTAAGATTAACATCAGAATGTATCTAGAACCTGTAGGCGCGAACTAATTTTTTAAACATTTTATGCTTATTTTACCTTTTTTTTTTAAATACTGCCAATGAACACACATACTTAACGTTTTTAATTGTTTGTGCACTAATTGTGTTACCATCTTATTTATGTCAACAAAGTATACTTTGTTAAGCTTTAGGTATTCAAAATATTAAAAACAAAACTAAGCTTAAAAAGGTAAAAAGAGCAAGTATTATGCTGTAAATTAAAGTAAGATGATAGAGCAATTTTTAGTAAATATCGTTAAAAAAATTATATACCAGTAATATTACACAATAAATCAAAATAACAAAATGATTGACAACTAGAAATTCCAGGCACAGTATACTTATTTAATCTATATGATGAAATGCAGAACAAATATTGTTAAATAAAAATGCATTTAATATTCGTCAAGGTAGTAATAAAATTATAAAAAAAGGTGAAAATGGATTACCTGATTTAAAAATACTTTTAAAAGGAAATAAACACATATTTTCTAAAAAGAAACGGGTAGATAAAAATACAACTCTGATTAGTTTTCTGTTTCATTTCACACCTGTTAGAAAAAACAACGAAGCGTTAAATCACTTTTAGTTTCCCTTTTTTTTAAAAAATATTTCACCATTTTTAATTTAGCAGGTAACATATCTCTTGTCACGACGGAATGTGCCATAGTGGTGACAAATTGCAGAATCCTTTGATAAATGATAGCCATAAATCGCTATAACTTTCAACAGTATGACCAACAAGTTTCTTTTTTCATTACTTGACATCTACAACCCATCGGTAACGAATTTTTGTGCTGTATTGTTAGGATATTCGTTCCGTTTGACACTTTTTCGTATAAAAAAGTAAATTAATGTATGTTGGAATTATGAACAATGTCTCGGTGCAGTTTATTGGATATTTCTCAGTTAAGTGGAATTTTTATGGAGTGTAGTGTTTGAAAAGCTATATAAAAACTTTGGCGCTTTTCGGAAGACATTATATTAATTAAATTGTTTTTATATTAAATTGTTTGTCATTCATTTTATTGTTTCTTATTATAAATCATGTACAAGAATAATAAGTTACATTAACATATAAATATAAATCATATAAATTTTACTTAAAAATGTGTTCATATTTTAGTAAAAAAGTAAAATTCTAATCCTCCTTTTCATACAGATAGATTGCTGTTTTCCAAAACTCTTACTTTGTACTGGAAGGAAGATATATACTCTTCAATAGTTGCCGATCATTGCTTTTTGGATGCTTTTGTGTTTTATTGAGTGGTGTAAAAAATTCAATTAAGTAAAGTATAATGAAGACTAGTTTGGATTTACATTCTTCAGTACAAAATGACTTTTCCGAGCTGCCCTAAGCAGCAAAAACCTCCAACAAGCAACAGCTAGTTTTACAGACACAGCGATTATATGCATTCTAATGTAATTGTGAATGTGATAAATTTTTTGGTAACATACAATCACTCTGAATATTTTCTTTAACTTCTTTTTGATGTTTGTATGTTTTAAATTTAGAACTATTCCTTTTTCAGTAATTGCAAGAAACTTCAATTAATTTTACCTTGGCATCTATGCTTCTGCCAACACTGTTCACTAACCTCTAAGTGTTTAACAAAACAAGACTAGATATCTCTACTGTACGAGGGAAAAAAAAACATGTATTGTTTCATAATTTGCGAACGGAGCTAATATAAGAACAGAAGCGCTCGATTAATTTGAAATGATGCCTCGAATTTCTGTAAATTACTCTTGGTTTGTGGTCTCCTGGCTGAATGGTAGCGATTAGTGCTACCTTTCTCCAGGTCTGGGATTAAAATATAAGGCTAAAAGATTAACTCATAATTGTATTCATTCACTGTGTTGATGAAATGTAGACCAAACTAGTTTGGAAGCTAAACGGTATGGGTTTCACGTCTGACCAACTAACAGGGATATCTTCTGCAATGCAATGTCCCAAGTCACGTAAACTAATATGGACAAGCTTTAGTTCCTTAGAAGCTGTCGAGTAAATAACTTTAGTTTAAATGCATAACTGATCTGAGAACAAATGGATTTGAATGAACGAAATGAATGAACATTACAGCATTTGCATGAATTTCAAGAGGTAACCCAATAATTATTTGATAACCTTTTAATATTTGACAAATAATTGGAAAACGGAAAAAAGTTGCATTAGAACAAGTTTCATAAAACAAACGAGAATAAGCTTATTAAAAAATAACATGTAAAGTTATATTTTTCCTTTAGGAAATAAGTGTCTTAGGATTATCCTCATATTACTCGAACGAATTTCAAAATTAAAAATCAAGCATCCGTACAGTTCTTATGACCCACAGGCACAAATATGACTAAAGCCTTATTATATTAAATCTAACGTAAAAGGAATCAAATTACAGTAATTGCTTTCAAGGGCAGTCAAAAGACTTGGCATGGCTTTTGAAGGATAAATTTTGTAAAATAAAAAGTAGATTTTAATTAGTTTAAAAATTTTGATTCGTTAACTTTCTGTTTGTTGTTTTATGCTAGTTGTCTGTTAACGTAGCGTAAAATTTAATGGGAAAATAAAAAGCACATCATCTTTACTTGTTTTAATACTTTAGCATAGAAATATTTAAAGTAGGAAAGCACATAGTGATTGAGTTAATGTAAAAGACGTTTATATTAAATATTTGAAACATTTGTATTAGTAATTGAGTATACTACTTAATTAGATTATATGTGTTTCTTTCATTTCCTTTTTCTAAAAATGTTACTAAATAAATTCAATGATTATACATTTTTAAGTATTTATTTATGCATTTATAAAAATAAATTCCTTTCAAACGATAGAGTAACTATAATATTCAAGACTACTATAAAGAAAAGACAAAATTAAAATTGCTAAAATATTTTTCCTTTAGGCATTCCTGAATTCACCTGAAATAGCGAAAGTTTTATAAAAATTCTTTTTAAATGATAGTATTTAAAATTGATATAAAATATAAGTTAAATGAGGAATATTTATTCAATATCTATTTTTTTAATGATCAAGACGTTATCGAATGCAATCTGTATATAAAAACTCGGTTTAATTTAAAAATCGCTATTTTTTTTTAAAAAAGAAATACTTTTGCTTTTTGCAATTTATGCAACAACTGGATCTTATGCAACTACTGAATCTCACACAAAAACATCCATTCAAAACTAAAAATCGAAACAGGCTTCAAGGTTTATTTGTCGACATGCATCATGGCTTATTTCAAAAGTGGCATAACTAAATATTTATTTTGAGAGTCAAAATCCTTTATGTTTAATTTCGTTAGGCACCTTTTGATACTAATTTCTAGTGCCTAGAGATAATGTGAATAGAGGAAATCGTTTTATATGTAAAACTAAAGGAGAGTAACACTACATGACTTTCAATTACAATGCAATATATCAATACATTTCAGGTAATTCTGTACAATTTAAGATAGATACAATTGAAAAACTTAGTAGAAGAACGTGCTGAGTGATATTTTTGAAAAAAATAAGACTTTTTGTGTTAATGAACTTGTTATTATCTCTCTTTCCGTAAATTTTAAGTTAAGTATATTTTTTATGCTTTACAAGTTTTGTTTTCAACAGATCTAAATGCAAACGAAAAACTTTAAACCTCATTTTCTCTTTTTCACCTTTTTGGCACTTAGCAGGGTGTTACACTAGGCTCTTCAATTAACTTAATATTGTCTTTCTTAACTATTTACTGAAATTTGTGTTTATTATATCATTTACAACTTTGACTTAAACTTTTTTGGAAATTGCCCTCATAAAAATTAACGTTTAAAACAGATCGGACATTTTTTGTTGCCTTTTTACCTTAATTTTAGATATTTAAAACTTTTTAATTCAATTTTTATTCCTGCATTAATTTTGGTATAATCAAACTGGGTGAAGTGTAAACTTGTTGCCACTGCATGAAAATGAAACACGAAAATTTAAATTTTAAGGGAAAATAGAACGTCTTAATTTTAATTTTTTTTTATTTCTGTAGCAAATGAGTATATATCTGTCGTGCATGCACCGTCGTGCATGTCGTGCATGTCGTGTCGTGCATGCATAAGGGTTAAGTCATAAAATCGATATTCATGTGCATTGTACCACTCTCCAAATAATGTTTTCTTACATTCAACACAATGGGAGAACGAGAGTGGGTAGCATAAGCTAAAAATAAATTCATCCGACGAAATCGATCCAAAGTAAAGCCTTACTTTCTCTCTCTTGAAGAAAAGAATCGAAATAAAGAACTCGGTTCAATTCAAGTGAATCGAGTGTTTCGCGTCGAAACGCATTCGCAGTTCCAATGCCTGACGCATATTTCGAATCCTTACATTCAACCGACACTATGACAGTGACGTCAGGCTACTGGGCGGGGAAATGAAAAGTCTTTATGAAAGTGTCTCCTGAAGAGAATAAAGGGCAATCAAAAAATTGTGATTACACTGCGAAAATTTACTTAAAGGTTAAATTAGCGATTGTCAAAGAAGACTGACAAATTTGTAAGGGTTCGTATTGATTTTTTTTAGCAATATGACTACTATTAACTATCATTCAATAGAACAGAACATTTATTATATCTAATAGACACATATAGCTAATTCATAGAAACATATATTCAGTAATTTTTAAATCATTAAATAGGAGAATGAGAAACAAGTGTTTTATATTATTAATATCAATAATATATTGTCAGTAAATAACTTCTATTTAAAAAAATATTTATTGAATCCCCAGTTAAGGGAGTGTAATTACATTATCACAGGCTTTGTGAAATATATAGGAATACATTCCGAATATAGGGATAGATTTCGAATCCGGTGTATTATTTGAGAACATGTTTTAGCAGGGTAAAAATGAAGCTTAACTATGTTTAGGTACATGATATTATTCGGAAGCCTTGAAACCTGTATATTAATTGCACATTCGATTAAAAAATTAAGTAAAAACATTTATTAAAAGAGGAGGGGAGTTCTTATTTAATTCCGATGTTTCCGGAAAAAGGAATATTTTTTAAAACTATTTTAGTAAAATTCAAGAATGTTTTTTTTTTAATGTTTGCTATATTAGGTAGGATTGAGTTGCTGTACTGGAATATAGATGGCAGCACGAGCACAAAATTCGAGATCTAAAATCTGTCATTTGCGCTCAAAACATCTAAAATTATCTAGCTATAATAATCATCACTTCAATTTGCACATATAAACACCATTCAATATTTTTTCAGCTAATTTTAGTATTTTTTTGTGTGAATAATTAAAATCTCGAAATAATGATGAACCCTACAAAACAATAATTGCTTACAGAACGCTCATTGCACCAAGACGGCCAATGATTGGTTACATTTATTTCGTTCCCGCCCAGCAAGTCTGACGTCACTGTCATGGTGTCAGTTGAATGTAAGGATTCGAAATATGCATCCCTGACACCCTTCGGAGCGCTTGACACCTGAGAAATTGTGGGGAAATTCTGAATATAGTGTTCTGGAACTTTGAATTCAAACGATTTGAAGAGGACTTTTAGGATTTGGTACAGATGTGTCCATGTTCGATGGTAAAATTCGCCTAGTTAGGGTTTAGATACATGTAGAGAAAATTTCTGATGGCTGTTGTTTAAAAAATGTATAATGTACTAACATTGAATACAAAGATCCCTAAACTTAATATGAAATTAAAAATTTTAGGTTTTTTCCTTACCATTTTTAGAAAAGTACATTTTTTTAATGTGTAAGGTAATTGAAGTAAAATCTGAAAATAAATTAGAAAAATATGGCATTGTTATTAAAAACTTGTCTTGTAGTCAAATGGGGTGGTAGGTGATATTGATCTTGTAAAAAACTTTATTAAGAGAAGGAAATATTTTTTTAAACATTTTATGTACACTTAAACTAGAAATATGGCTTCGTGAAATTAAAATAAATATAATTTCGAATCAAATAAATTAAATTGAGTTCATTGGATATAATTTTCTAGAAATTTGAAATTAAAAAATTAAATGTATGCCTTTTCTGCGTATAAAGAGAAAAAGTTTTGAAAAACATAACGTTGAAATAGTCGTGTATTCTCTCATTTAGAGCAATGATGCTTGATATTTTTTGTTGGTTAAATATAATAACTGCAACCATAGGTAGTAGGCCGAATGGTTATGGTATTGATTCCAATCCGAAGTCTTCAGTAGAAGGCGGTTGTTCATATGCCACTTACTATAAAATTTACTACTAAAATATAGTATATAGGGTCAATTTCAACTCATTTTTAAACCAAGAACAAGCCCTTAACTGAGCACTGATGTTTCGTTCTTCAGTAAGGTTCTCATACATGAGCAACCAAGTTTTAAACTTGGGTAATATTTACTTGGAGTCATTTTAACTGAGGGACATAACTCATATTTGAGTATTTTTTTAAAAACTCAGTAACATATTTTAAGACCGTTTGTAATGAGGAATTCATCAAATCATCTATCAAAATTGAACTTTCTTTACACTTTTGAATTAATTTTATGTGTTGATAAAAATTATATCTTTAACATAACGAGAACCCAATAAAAATAATAGAGTTGTGACAGTCTATACAGCATGCAATTCTTACAAACATAAATAATTTAAATAAGTTTAGTAAATATTTATTCTCGAGATAGTTTTGCCCTCCTATATAATAGATTTATCATTGTACAATACACAACCGTAAAATTGAAATACATTTTCTTTCTCCAATATTTTTACCATTCAATTGATTTATTATAATCCAGAACATTCTTTGGTGATTTGGAAATGTTTCGAGGTAAATTCTTTCCCATTTCTAAAATCGCATCCACGGGGAGTCGCCGAACAAAAGAAAATCGATCTAATCATAGGAATTCCTGCATTTTTTCATTTCCATGAGCACTCAATTTGAGCAAGCTATTATCGACGAAATGAGTTATTGTAGTTTATTCTTGATTGGCTTATTCTCTAAAAAAATTTGTTGTGCAACTTTATTCTGTAAAACTGGGGGCAGCCTAGTTTTCATCAGCTGTAGGGTAAAATATTATACATCTAGGGGAAAATGCTATACAAATAAGAAGCTCACTTTGATTTTGTTGTGTAAAAATGAGTTTTGTAACTTTATTCTGTGAAACTGGTTTCAACCTAGTTTTCTTTAACTTTGCAGAAAAATAATATATCAAATAATTTTATTGAAATATGATGTTTATTCCGAATATATAGAATACAAGTTTTGTAACAGCATCCTTCAATAATTCAGTCCTATGATCTTCATTTGTCTTGTATATTATTGTCTACTAACTTATGCAGACAGCTTATTTTTTGCCAATGGTCGTTCAGTTGATAAAAAAACATTTAAATAGGCGAAATTCTGCATAAATTTCAAAAATTATGGATATCACCAAATTTGTATCATGATGAAAAAAATCATAAAATACCAAAAATTTTTTATCTGAAATCAACCAAATATTTATCTGAAATAACTGGTTACAAGTATTAAAATATTATTCGTTTTATATCCGTCAAAAAAGTAATGATGTTCTCAGCCGTTTCTAAGAATTGTTCTCTTTAAAATTGTTCAACGATGCACTTTTGAAGCGGATACGTTAATGATCTATGTTACGGAAGTTTAATTAAGAATAGAATCGTTAAGAAGTGGATAAAGTTGCTGAAAAACTTTAGGAATACATGCGTGTCATTAATGTCTCGTTAACTAGCCTTTTTTTATACAGTCATAAGATTTTTTCATGCGGGTTTGAAAGAATGTGCGGAATAAAATAATGTTTTATGTGATTTCAACGGTAATATATTTTTAAACTTTTATATACGTGATGTGTTTAGGATGATGCACTGAAAAAAATTAGACTTTTAGAACTGATAAGCTTTACGTTTCCATTTTGAAATAAAACGTTTTGTTCAAATACGGCAATTTAATGCGTTTAATTCAGAAATACCAGTTATATTTAGTTTCAAACAAAATTATTTTTGATTTGTAAAATATTCAATAGGTTACCAAAAAAAAATCAATGTCTTAGTTGGCGCTCTCTAAGAACCTTTTGTAGTGCATACAATTAAGAGCTGAAATTATTTAAATCATTGCATATTATAATTTCTTTTTAAAATATTTTCTAAAATGTAATTTTTATCTTTATTTCATTGATTATTATTTTAGAAAAAATATAAATGAATATTAGATTCTTAAAATTTTTCTCAAGAACTTTTAGGAAAATTGCTTCAGAGAATTAAAAAAAGTCCTTCACTTATATAAATTTCTCTAACTAGATTCAATATCCCCATTTCGTTCGTACTTTATATTGTTTTATTGCTTTAGAAATATATATTGAATAAAACAAATGCGTCGCCTTTTAATTTGTGTTATTTTATCATTTTTTTTTTAATTTCTTATTTAAATAAAATTTGAATTTTTATTATGCTTATATTTTCAAAGAAACCAACTGATATTTTTCAAAACTTTAAACAATGGATGTTTAATTGGAGATGTGAACACTTTTAACAACATGAACGCGGAAGTAAACCTGCATCCTTAATTTACTGTCTCCACTTACCCGAAACATAACACTTCTTTTCTAGATAAGAAAGGCTATTCATCCTTTTTTTTCTTTTACATGACATAGTGGCATCAAAAATAAAATAAAAAATGTGTTAACTTCGGTACTTGTTTTATTTAAGAAATTAAAAAGTTTTTTTGTAAAATAAACTTCACAAGTAGCTAATTAGGATTGCAATTTTATTTGTGCTGTTGCATAAATATAAAATTCAGACAAGAATACTATGCGTGTTAATATTTGTTTGAATTACTCACTTGCACAATTTTTTTACATTGTAAACACATTTTTTAAGGCATCTTAACTGTATTTAACATTTATCTGTTCACTGCTATGTTTTCTCTAATTTTTTTAAAATTATTTATATACGTTTGAAATTAAATTTATAAAGCAAATATTTTTCAAACCTATTCGCATTTAAAAAATAAAATAATAATTTAACACTGCGTTTTATATATAAAGCCTTAATTAATGTTAACAAAAAACAACTTAAAACTGAGTTTTGACATGTGTATCACAAAATTTATTAAACTAATGCAAAACTTAATAATTCTTTTAAAAATGAGACTTTCGGCCGAGTATAAATGAAAAATGGATATAATTATAGTAACTATATTTACATAACTAAACATGCTAGTAACTAAAATTTAAAAAAAAATATGGTTAACCCCTGACAGTTATTCAAAAATATTTCATCTTTAATTAATTGAAATTTATTGAACTTATTTGGATAATTTAGTTACAAGAAAAAATACTAACCTTTTAGATGCAAAATTAATTTCTTTAAGATGTCAACACAGGGCTTTCAGTGAGATATAAACATTGGAAATTTAAAGATTTACGTTGGGAGAAAATGTCAATTCAAAGCTAAAAACTAAAAAAATATTAAGTTTAATCTTAGATTTTGTTATGGGCAGAACGATGTAAACGAAAAAATAATTATAAAACAGTATAGAGTGCTTCTTATATTCTGACGTATATAGTTAGTGGAAGGGTCCATTTAGAAAACAGGTAGGACACATTTCGAGGTTAGTTGGCTGATTGTTAATCTTTTAGGAGACACATATTTTGTGAGCCAGCTCTACTCATTAAAAAAATGGTCTATTGCGCATGACAAAAAATGAGAGCCTAGCCTAGTGAATTCAAAAGTTTTTCTTACATTGCAAGTTAATTTTTTATGTATTTTTATTAATTACGTTATACTTTAAAATCCTTCTATTTAAACGTTCATTTCAGTTTAATTAAATTTTTGTATTATTTTAGCTTTTATAATCGAATTAAATAATTTTTTTTATAAAAGTGTTCTGTTTTTTATTTTCAGTTTCCAGTACTACGCCTGAGGCCACAATTTTACCGTTGGAAGAAGATGCTGCAAGTTAGTTTAATTAAATCTTAAAAAAGTTTTTTTTAATTAGTTATGAATTATGAATTATTCATTTTCTAATTGTTATGCGTTAGTTCTGTTTAATTATATTTTCTCCCGTTAAGATATGCCTTTTAATTTTAAATAAAATTTCGTATTCAGCTTTTCAGGATATTAATATTGTTTTTTTATTCTAGTTAATTGCTAAATTGGTAGATAATTAACTGATATTCAAAAGTTTTGAAAGATTTTTTGAAATTATAATTAATAAGTTAATTAAAAATAAAATATTTGTTTTAAAAAAAGAATTCGAGACAAATTTTTAACAAGTAATAACAGTGGTTTCAATTTTAATATTAACATGAATATTATGAATATTATCTTATGTACTTTTTCTCTCTTTTGAGTGGAAAAAAGTACCTTTTCCACTGTTGGTTGACTTTTGTTTGGTTGGTTGGTTGACCAAAAGGTTGACTTTTTGTACGGTGTGATATTAAAATAATTACTTAAAGGCGTAATCTATATCGCATATAAAAAGCATGTCAGTTTGTATGCACTTGTTTTTGTGACTTAGATGGCGTACTATTTTCTTGTGTAAGTATCTTTAGTGAAAACAATCTGCACAAATGAGGTCACTGTGATTTAGTTAAGAGCTTAAAATTTAAATTACGTTTTTAAATATTTCTATTTTACTATATAAATTATAATATTAAAATGAAGACGTTCTTAATGTTAAATAAGATTGTTAACTACACACTGCCAAATTCACGATTCCAATTAAAGATGCTCTGATATTGTGTAATATAAGTGCAGAAAATATTCTGCACAGCCCTAAGAACTACAAACACCAATATTTAAAACGTCAAAGCCCAAGTGTCAAATTAAAGTTAGAAATGGAGGGGAAACTACTTCATGGATACTCCATTCTGCCGTTTTGAACAGTACTTAATTTAATTACTCACTCTTCAAAATAGTCAGCTTTCATAATTTTGAGTGTAACGGGTTAGAAATTGACAGCGCATCTCACATGAGAACCGTCATAGGAGCGAAATAATTGATTCTTCATTTCCATTTTACAGAAAAGTAGATTCAAGGAAGTTTTGATACATGGTGAATATAATTTATTATTAGCTCTAATCAAATTTCGTCTTTAAATTGTTGTGGTATGTGGCAGTACATCACTATGATTATACATTGCTGAAAAAATTAGGGAAGCACTTTGCCTACTTTTGCTTACCCGTCCAGTTATAACTTCTTATTTTTTATTATAAAAATCTAAAATTTGTGAAATAGATTCCTTATGCATCCAGATTGAAATGGTAAAAAACAGGGAAACAAATTTTAATTTTTTAAGTAACATTTAAGGGGCAAAAAATTGGAATCATAACTTTTGATTAAATTATTACAATAATTTTTTTTCAAAATTTTAATTGTAAAAAAAATTAAAATCAAATTTTTGACTTCCAAGAATGCAAGCGTGAAGAATTTAGGGTCAATTTATTTCATTAAAGTTTTTGGGAGTGAATTTTATTTTACCATGTTTTTCATATTTTCATTCAATTAAAACAAACATTATTTAATTCTTCAAGAGACATGATTTTTCCATCTAACGATAAAAACGAACAAGTTCAACTTAGTGAGAAAAAAAATCTGAAGCTGCTGATACCAAATGGAATCATTGGGGCGAAATGGTTTAAACCATGAATTCCCCTAATTGTTTTGAGCAGTGTAATATAGTGGAATTGTTCCTGCGTTTCTATTTTAAGATTTAAAAAATTATTATTTTTACGAGATAATATGTGCATCGGTACTTTTACAAATATATTCCAGGACAATAAACATACATAAAAAAAGTTTTTTTTGACGACTTTATATTTGGTCAATTTGATTGCCTCAGAAATAATATTCTTTAACTGATTCAATTTATTTTTTATCAAACAACTATCCATGGAGATTATTTACATTTTTTTATCGAAATTAATTACATCTATCAAAATTTAAAAAATCGTGTTCATAACATACATTTTAAATTGATATTCATAATAATCATGAAAATCCACCCAAAGCCTAACACCGTATAGCTAAGTTATTTGCACCATATCTCCCTCGATGTATTAACTGGTTCCAATCGATTTTCCTTACGACATATCATAGGCAAGAATTCTCTGACTTATGGGATCACTTTGAATACATAGACACTGTTCGTTTCAAACTGACGCTTGTCTCAATGCGTAAACATAGAATCAGCGCCACTTTTCCCAATACATATACATATGAAGGATCTAGTTTCGAAACTGACATTCTTCAAAGTATAACTAACGTATTGGGTCCGGCCAATTCATTGGCGACTTTGTCCCATTCAATGTAACATTACCAAATATAGCCAAAGGAAGGACCGGACCCTATACCTTTGCTATACTTTGGAGAATGTAAGGTTTGCGACTAGACGCGCTGTATTATTCACGTTCAATATCTGGGGAATGTCGAGAATGCAGTTCGACAAACGTAATGTTTCTAATAAACGTTAGTTTGCACTAAGCTCTTGTGTCGATCAATTGCGTAGTAACTTGTTCATTCCTTGGCAAACTCAGTAATAATTAATAACGTCCGCTAAATATGTAACATTGTATCATTTGTTGTATTTGAGAAAGTTATGTTTATAATAAATATGTTTTATCAATATTGCATAAGTGAGGAAATCGTTAATAGTTGTATGAAATTAATTTTACATCAACGGGCATTATTGCAATAATTGAAATCATGTATGTAAATTTTATTTCTCTTTATAATGAAGCGCAATGTGTCGTGATATTTCAAAAACTGGGAATAAACTTCAAAAAATGTTAACGTTTATGAATAAAAACTTAAATTATTTTTTTATTAAACTTCTAACTTCTCTCTTAAACTTCTCTCTCTTTGTGTGTTTTTTGCCCGCGTTCGAATTGTCTATTACTTTTTCACATATACTGTATTAGGCTAGCTTGTCGGAGGTTCCTAGGTTCGTACCCGAGCAAGCCTCCTCATGATTTTTAGGGCTGGGGAGCCAAGTCTGTTAGGCGTACACTTTGCATGCGAAAGGTCCCAGGTTCGGGTACGGGCATCGCCAAAATAATGCCGATCTATAAACGAAAAAATGTCAGACGAATAATTGCCCTCCTAGAGGGAGGGCACGTTAAATATGCTCCAAAGTCCCAACGCTGAGTACGATGACGCTTTTAGCGGTTGTGTTCTGTTCCTACTCAAGTGTCGGCTCGTCACTCGACTTTTGTTCTAAATTATGACCCCCGTCGCCAATAGTCCTTGAGTAGCTCTAGTGCGACGATATTTAAGCCTATGGCCTGCCTCATGTTTTTAAATTACAAATAATCCTACTTCCCTTTCAGAGTGTGACCGCATGTTCGTGAGCACAGCCGACAGCCCTAAGAACGGGACGTTTGGCGCGCCCTACATGACCAACCAGCAGAACTACTCGAGGCAGTGCATCTACACCTTCATCGCCACCGAGGACGAGCGAGTCCAGATCACTTTCACGCACTTTGCTCTCAGGGGATCGAAACCACAGTAAGGGCATGATTTACTTAACCCTTTCAGTCTCAAGACAATTTAACATCATCATTTTAGAACTTTTTTCTGATCGTCTATGGCCAATAGCTATTTATAATGCGAAAAAGCACATAATTCGATTCATCAAGCTTTTTTTTCGATTCGAAAATTATTTTTATTAATCCCAATAGACGTGAACCCTATTATATTTTTTGAATTATGATCGGGGAAACATGATAATACCAAATGAAATCACTGGGACTGAAAGGGTCAATAGGTGTATTGATTCCTAATATTTAAAATAATTAATGATGCTGGTCTTGATTCCATATGAAATACAATAAGTATTTATAAGAATTCACATTTAAGTATTTTATGTGAAAATTTTCATATTTACGCAAAACATATTATGCTGTGTAAAGTTTTTGAAATACTAAACATATCTGGTATTATTATTAAAAAACATCAACTGTTGATTCAAAACAAATATGATTTAGCAAATTTCTTTTCTGAGAATTAATATGAGTTCCGATGATCTTCTCTGCCAACTAATGCACGTTTCAATAATTTTCCCTTACGATATATTTAGTTCCTCAGGGTTATATATTACCTCAGGGTACGTTTCTGGTGTTTGAATTGAGAATAACAAGAAAATTCCAATACTTACGCTTCTACTTGTCAGTTTTTTCCCTTAAATAAAATAATGCCAGATAAGACTTTTAGTTAACTGCTAAATTATTTAAGCATGCACACTCTTAAAACAGACGAGTGAAATCCACTCCTGTAGGAGAAGTGGATTTTCGACACTGGAAAGGAGTGAATATTAACTCAGACAGAGTGGAAATCATTCGTTTGGAGTGATCCTGTCGCAGGTTTAACATACAAAGGATCCACTCCTATAGGGGAAGTGCATTTTCGACACTGGAGTAGTGAAAATTGACTCAGATTGAGTTAAAATCGCTTGTTTGTTTTAAGAGTGTACACTCTTAAAGCAAAAGAGTGAAATCCACTTCAGTTGGAGAAGTGCATTTTCGACACTGGATATGTGGATTTCGACACTGGAAAGTGAATATTAACTCAGACTGAGTTGAAATCACTCTTCTGGAGTGATCCTGTGGCAGGTTTAACATACAAAGGATACACTCCTATAGGAAAAGTGCATTGTCTACACTGGAGAAGGTACAATTAACTCAGACTGAGTTAAAATCGCTCGTTTGTTATAAGAGTGTAAAAATTCATGATCTTCTTTGTCCCCAGATGCAACCACGAGTACATCGATCTATACATGGAGATCGAGGACCCAGCTGTGGATTTAATACACACTCCGTTCGGAGGTCGCATCTGCGCCAAAAACATCCCAGTCGCCCGCATCTCCATGTACGAGACGCTGGTCCTAGCTTTCTACACTGATAGGCCAAGAGTCACACCCGAGCTGTTCGGAGGGACGTATGAGTTCATCGACGCAGGTAATTTACTGACGAGTGCAGTCCACGCTTAATTATCCAAGCTTCGGCTGACACTGCGACACCATCTATTTCCCTCTGAGGGATGTAGGCGTACACTGGTAATATAAATTAGGAGAGGGCATGGTTAAAATCATTTCATCCCCAATGATTCCATTTGGAATCATCAGCTTGCAATTTTTTTTCTAATTTAAGCTTGCACTTATGTATGTATCGTTAGGGGGAAGAATTATCGCTTTTGAAGAATTAATGATGTTTGTTTTAATTAAATGAAAATATGAAAAACATGGTAAAATAAAATTGAGCCTGAAACAGTTTTAACAAATAAATGGACTCTCAATTCTTCATGTATTCATTTTTTAGATGTTTAAAAATTGATTTGAACTATTTTTAACAAATAAAGTTTTGAAAAAGTAATGTTATAATTTATTCAAAAGTTATGATTTCATTTTTTCCCCTTAAATTTTAGTTTAAATAATAAGATCCCCCCTCCCTGTTTTTTAATACTTCATACTTTATTCTGGATATATAATGAATCGATTTTAAAAAATTAAAAAAATTTAGAATATAAAATAGAAAGTTGAGACTAAAAGGTAACAAAAGTACACAAAGTGCTTCTCTGATTGTTCTGAGCAGTGTATATACCCGTTACCTATTTATCAGGTTTTTCAGCAATGCACATAATTAAAAAAAATTAATATTTTTATTTAATTAAAAAAAATTAAAGTATAGAGGAGCCATGGAAAGCCAGCTACTACAGAAATATAAATGTAGAAAATTAAATTTTCCGTTATAAATGTTAATTTAAATCTCATATGAAAACACAAGTTTACACTTCTTCAGCCAATTTGCCAATCCCTCATAAGGATACATCGACGGTCTTGGTTTATATTTTGTCATGAATTAGAACGTCTAATATAAAAATGTAACTGAGAGCAAATGTTTAAACAATAAATAAAATTAACATGCTCTAATTACTGTGAGACTTTTAATAGTTTATACTTTTGTTCGCATTGCAGTCTGTCAATAAGTACTTAAAAGATTAATTTTGAACAAAATCCAAGAAAACATTCAAATTAGAAGTCATAATTTTGGTTCAATAATCCTGTGTTAAGTTCCTTTTACAATGACATCAATGTTCGAAATTAAATATATTTCTAATACGATTCCTTCAAAAGCATCATTTGTTTCTTACGATTGTCACTCATTCTCTGCAAGAACTGTAATTATGTTCCACTTATTCCAAATCATAATTTTGACTGCTCCGTCATTGTAAGATCTTTGGCTTAACTTGGAGAATTCCCCATTCTGACATCAATCTGTAATCCAACAACATTAAAGCCTCGGTTTCCTCAGAGTCCGCCAACAGATTCAAGCGGTCGGACAAGTACGGTGAGTGACGCCATACGAACTAATGACATTGATAACGCCAGAGTGGTTTCCTCGGGAGCGTTTCCGGACAACTCAACACGACCGCCAGATTGAGTTGCTGTTGACTGCGTTGGGGAAATCCTGATAACAACGTTTTTTTTTGTTGTTGTCTGTTGCGTGGTGTGCCTGCCAAAAATTAAAAATTTGAGGAAATGACGGAAGTCGAGAGTTGTTTTACGCTTGCCGAGGACGAAATACTAATTGATTTTGTGAGAAATCACGAAGAACCTAAATTTTCCATTTTTGACATGCATAGGCGAAAACCAAAACAACAACAGAGTTAGTTGAATGAGTTCGCTAGGTTTCCAGTTTCGTGTTAACGTAACCTTCCGATGAAGTGGTGGCCGGTAGAGTGACGTCATCCACGTGAAATAGCGGTCGCATTTTTCTGGCGACAGACTCCGAGGAAACCGAGGCTTCAGAAGATTGCCTGCTGTGTTTTGCAAAAACTTAGACATCTGTTAGGTTAGGTTTGAATTATCGTCGCAGTATGACGAGCCGATTCCTGCATACGCATTAAACGCAACCGTTAAGGGCGACATCTCATAGATTTATGTATTGTAGTAGTGTATCTGTAGTAGTGTATCACCCCCTTTAAAATTTCTTCCGATTGCTAACACTAGTCTAGAGTGGAATAAATTAATTCAATATAAATTACACTACAAATATAATGTACATATTAAATGAATTTATTTCAAACACCTTATACATATACTTTGAAACCCATTTGCGAAGTTCAATGCACTCAGACATTCTAGGAATTAACCGCCCTATTTGAGTTAAATTCGGTTCTTGCACAAAAGCATATATTGCTAAAACTGAATTCCATTTCCCTATTCCAAACATCAATCAGAGAATTTGCATATATATGGTGTGTCTGGGGGATGAAAATGGCGTGTTTCTCAATCCAGGAGACATGACCACGTAAGACATCGGTATCCTCAGGAGAATATCCAGTAATGTCTAGGATTACGGGAATGATTTAGAAGTCTCGTGTTTTCGAAGGGGATTTTGGTAAGAGCAGTGTATGAACATTGGTCGGCCCATGGGTATAATTTGGAATGCAACTGTGCACTTGTGAAAGGAAATGATACCAGAGTCGTCTGATAAGGGTAGATTGAGCAATGACTAAAGCATATAGGAAATGCACAGAAGTAATGTTTTAGGACGACCAGGCACTGATGTTCATATCAAATTGGTTTATTTAAATTATTATCGTTTTTATATAAATTTTTTAATGTTAAAATATATAAAGATTCCTAAAAACTTCAAAAAATATATACGGCCGTTTGAGACGATGTTGTCAAAGCCAAGGGAATCGGTTTAAACAGTATGAATTTTTTTACTATTCAATAGCTGATATTTTTTTTGCCCAATTCGAGCACTTTTTCGATTTGATTTTTTTTCTATCTAAATTATTGCATCTGTAGTGCCAATTAGCTTTTACATTCCAAAAAATCTCTTTGACTTCGGTTCTTCATTAAAAAAAAAAATTTAAATTTTGTTAGGACCCACACATTTTTCAGCAGTTATTTTTTTACCGATTTCGTTTTGCAATCGTTCGCCTTTATGCATAGGTACTTAATACTTCACATAATTATTCTAAAATAAAATAAAAAAATATTTTCGGTATATGCTTAAAAGAGCCTTAAACATAACCAGGACCACAACATTTACATTAAAATAATGGAAGCTATGTTGAAATGGAAAGTCTTAAATTGTTCCTTGATAAAATAGAAAGAGTGTTAAAGTTGAACTCACATTCTCCAATGTATAATCAAGATATAGGGCCCGTTCTGTTCATTGGCGACTTGAGCATTTGAATTTACTGCTTCTCTATCTGTCACACTTCGGGGATTGTGCATGTTGGTACTAGACCTTTTATTTGATTTTATATCTAGCCCAGTACGTGATGGGAACCCCAACGCCCAATGCCGTATGCAGCTACAAGGTCTACAGCGATCGCAAGAGGGAGGGAGACATGTTGTCCCCCACCTACCCAGGAGTCTACCCGAAGAACCTAAGGTGCAACTACAACTTCTATGGGAAGCGGGGTCAGAGACTGAGGTTGGAGTTTATGGACTTTGATCTGCTTTATGGAGGACCACAGTAAGTAAAAATGAAGGGACAGTTTGTTAAAAGATGAGTCAATGCTAATTGCGTAACTCAAAGTACAAGTACAGCTACTACTTTGATCTGCTTTATGGAGGACCACAATAAGTTAAAATGAAGAGACAATTAGATAAAAGAGATGAGTCATGTTAATTGCTTAACTCAAAGTACAGCTACTACTTTGATCTGCTTTATGGAGGACCGCAGCAAGTAAAAATGAAGGGACAGTTAGTTAAAAAATGAGTCATGCTAATTGCATAACTACAGCTGAGAGTGATTTTTTCAAAATTTCATATTTTGTAAAATCTTCTGCCAACTTCTGTGTAATTTCTGTCTTGTCACTTGAGTACCATTGATCAAGGTCACATAACCAAACATAAATCGACGTAATCCAGCTCATAGCTATGATATAAGAAAGAGCTATTTCATTCATTGATTTTGGTTTTTGGAGATGGTAATGCTTAAGTGGAGTTGCTATGTCTATCAATTTGCTCTAATTTCCAAACTCAAATTCGTCAAAATACAGATGGACGCGACTTTACGAGAATTTTAGGTTTTTATAATCTTCGACCTTTTTTGCAATAAATGTCTCGTCAAATGAGACCCACTGAAGAGGGACGCAAAATCATACATTTGGAGAAAATCTCCCAGCTCACACTATGATATAAGAAGAGACTGCCACTGGCGGATTTTGTAAAATAGTTCATTCAAACAATTTTGTTAGATTGTATTGGACGATCATTAATTTCTATTAGGTTACATTTGAATTTTGTACACAATTTAATTAATTTAATTAAACACGATTAGTTGGAGCAAATCTCTTCAATTATATTCAAATGCATGCATCATTACGTTTTATGCAATTTCAACTTTTCAAATTAATTTGATGCTTATGAATTATTGCTACTCTACCAATCACTATTAACATAATAATTTCGTCTGTAATACACTGCGATCCAAAAGTTTAGACAATGACGTTTTTTAGCTGTAAAATTTAGAATTGGGATAGTAGAATTTCAAAACATCCCCATATATATTAAAGAAGTATTTTGAAATGCTATAATTGAAATATAATAGCTTGATTTGCTATAACAAATTTTTTTTTCATAAAATAAAATTTTGTATGGTCCCAAAAGTTTAGACACAAATACGAGATTATGCTAATTTAAAGTACATAATGACCTAATTTTGCATTTTTATTGATGAATCATATATTTTTTATGATAAATTAAAGAAATACGATATCCGGTGAACTAAACAAGTTTAATAACGATATTAGTACAATTTTACACCAAAAAGACAATATAGTCACTTTAAATCTTTATTCAAATCATATTTGCTTCACATTTACAATTTAACATATCTAAATACGAACCGAATGAATACCAGCCCATCACCTTAAAGTTTTGCCACGAATTCGTAGACTTATAGACGTTCATTGATCGATTTTCTTGATGAAAAGTGCAGTATTTCCCATATAAAATCGCAAAATAGCAACAGATTATTCTTTTTTGCACTTTAGTACAATGCAGAGATAGTCACCTCTTCAAAAACACCAAAAAAATTCGGTTATTTCAAAGTAAATTCACTCTACACCGTTACAAACTATCTACTTGATGCTAGAGTTTTTGAGGGGAAAAACCGGTGTTTTCAACAGCATATTTTTCAATATTCGGTTAAACCGAACGTGTTTAAACAGCACTAAAGAGACCGGTTAAAATTGTAACCGGTTCAAAGAAACCGGTTTTTCTCAAGAAACTTCAAATTTTAGTATGAAGAAGGAACTTTCGTAATTGTGTGGAGTGAACTTGCGTTAAAATTTCCTACTTTTTTTTGTCGTTTTTGAAGAGGTGACTATCTCTGCATTGTACTAAAGTGCAAAATATAATGATATGTCGCTATTTTGTGATTTTATATGGGAAAGATTGCACTTTTCATCAAGAAAATTGGTCAATGCATGTCTCTAAATCCACGAATTCATTTCAAAACTTAAAGGTGATGGACTGGTATTCATTCGGTTCGTATTTATATATGTTTAATTGCAAATTTGAAGCAAATGGGATTTAAATAAACATTTAATATGGCTTAATTGTCTGTTTGGTGTAAAATTGACCAATATCGTTATAAAATCTGCTTAGTTCACCGGATATCATTTTTTTAAATTTATAACAAAAAATATATAATTTAACAGTAAAAATGCGAATTTAGGCAATTTTGTACTTTAAATTAGCATAATATCGTATTTGTGTCTAAACTTTTGGGACCATACAAAATTTTATTTTATGAAACTAAAAATTGTTATAGCAAATCAAGCAATTATGTTTCAATTATAGCATTTCAAAATACGTATTTAATATATATAGGGATGTTTTGATATTCTAATTTCACAAATCTAAATTTTACAGCTAAAAAACGTCATTGTCTAAACTTTTGGATCGCAGTGTATATAAAATTTGTGACAAAGAACTGCATTAAGCAACTTTATTTTTCAGTTGTCCATTTGATTTTGTAAAGATCTACGACGGCGAATCTGAAGAATATCCTCTTATCAACACGTATTGTGGGCAGCAACGGAATCTGGTTGTGTTTTCATCTTCGGAGAATCTCTACGTAAAGTTTGTCACATTACAGAGGAATGCGGATAATTCGAACAGAGGATTCAAAGCAGCTTATGAGTTTAGTGAACGCTTCGTCAGTTTAGGTAAAGTAGATACTAAAAAATAATTTTCATCTTGAATTAAAAAGGGTTTTTTTATTGGAAATACTTTTGTTACAAATTGAAAAATCAATTGTTGATTTAACTCTCAGAGTGATACAGAAATATAAACCCATCACCTGTATGTCAGGCTTTCCAAAAACACATTTATTTTTAAAAATTATAAGTTTAATTATTTTATAAAATTTTAAAATTGAAAGCATGGAGGAGCCATTTCTAACCATTTACTGCAAAAATATAATTTTTAAAAATTTTCAGTTACAAATTTTAATTTAATACTCCTGCAGTGGAAGTAAAAGTTTACACTTTTGCTAATTTGCTTATCTCTCAGAGGTTAATGAAAAGTATGGCAATGAATTATTTTACTTTTGTAAAAGTTGATAGGTTTCTTTTTTTTTCTGTTTCGGAAAATTAAAAAAAATATTTTAATTGTACAATATAAATTTTTTTCTAAAATTTTTTTGGAATATTTTATTGTATTTGTATTTTGTAGAAGTTAGCTTTTCAATTATTTTCTTGTACTTTAATACATGATCAATGAACGATTACTGAAATTTTATAGGTATATTGCAAAAAAACATAACTATTTAAATGCTCAAAGATGAAAATTATTCCTTAATATCAGATACTACTTTTATCTAAAAGCGCACTTAACTGATGGTATTATTTATTACATAAAAGTATTTTGGTTTTATGGGAAATTGAAAAACTATAATTATTGCAAACAATAAAACCTCAAAGTAAAATTATTTAAGAACCAAATGGTTTTCATAAAACAATTCAGTTAAAACCAACTTTTCCATTGTCTTTGAACTTATTGTTTTAACAAGAAATTACTTAACATATCTAAACAAATATTTTCGTAACTAAAATAGAACCACATTAGTAATTTTAATCTGCACTAATTTTTAGCATTATAAACAACCATTTGGCGTCATGAATTTATACTGTGAGTTATAATGTTATGAATATAATCAGATCCTCCAAACAATTAACTCTCACTTGCAGTGCTTTATAATTAGCCACAGCTCATAGTTGGATCCGAATATAATAGACACTAATTAATTATATCTTGACATCATTAAGCAAAGACGATGATCTCGCAGAGTACTCGTAAAGGCTTTTGTGATTCAAGAGAATGTGGAAGGAAGTAAATAAAATAAAAGCGAGTATGTGTTGAAATATTGTAGTGGCAAGACAGTAGAATCTACAAATATGCACTTTCCTAAAATAATATGCGTGCACACTGAGAAACTCGCCATTCGTAGGATTTCATTTAATGCGTATAAAATTTTTAATATTCCGAAATAAACACGTCTCTTACTCTAAAAAATCCAAGTTAATAAACTGTCAATATCTTCAATTATTTTTCAATTTAATAGTTACCAAGTAATTGTTCTGATAATTCATTATAAGGAAAAACATGAATTGGTCCATCTTCTGTAGAAGTGTCACATTCAAATACTTCTAATAATAATGTATTTTTTGACACCGGATGATAAAATGTTTTTCACTAATGATAATGCACCTAATAATTGTTTGAAAAACATCCTTTATCAATTTTGTCATTTCTAATTATCATTAATATTTTTGTAGATTTTATCAGCAAGACAGACGGCGAACATATTCGAGGCACTCGTACGTATTTAATTTTTTTTAAAAAAATACTTTTTTGATATTGTTATAGTAAAACATGTTTATAGAAATTATATTTCTGTTTAGAATGCGATCAAAAGATTCTGAGCAAGCGTGGATCCAACGGTTCTGTGTTTTCTCCCAACTGGCCATACATATACCATCCCAATGTAGTCTGTCGGTATTACGTGTATGGCATGCAGGATGTACAAAGACTGGAAAGAGTTAAATTATCATTTGACAAATTTGAAATTCCTACTCATACAAATTCGTAAGTATTGATGTTTCTTTACTGTTATTAATATATTTTTATTAATTCCTATTTTTGCTGTACGATATGTTATCATATTCTCAATTCACAATATTAGAAAAAAATTAAGTGAAATGTTAATATATTTTAGTACACTTCATTGTACAATAATTGCAAGTAAAAAAAGTCACTTTTGACAACTTACCTGAGATATATATTTATTTCAAAAGCACAAGTATAATTTCAAAGCATAAAGAGTCTGCTACAAAAAAAAAATAGCTTACTCAACCTATTAGCCTTCTCATGCACGCTAGTCATACTTTTCGTTCGGAATAGTTAGCGCTAATTTTAAGGTATAAAATATTCAATCGATTTTAATATTGGAACATAAGTCTGTTTATAATGAAGCACGTATCTTGTACCGCTCATTTCAATCATGTTAGGTGCAAATGGACTCATACATATTTAATTACTAAGGTGAAAATCTGAACGAGGTCTTGCTAATTTTTCATCCTTCCATTAACACAACAATATCCGTCGTTGTTTGACTTTGGACAAGTCAAAATATTTAAGGTGACCATTAACTTATTTTTAAGAATATTGGTCTCAAAAGAAACGGTAATTTTGGGATTACCAGTTTAGGTAATGCGATATCAGCAATGTACGAGATATATGATGTTTGTGACTTTTCCCTAACTTTTAATTGTCTATTTTAGTTGCACAGATGGATTTCTCCGTGTTTACCTTCAAGGACAAGAGGAACGTTATGCTTTGGATGAGTTCGATCACAATTTGTGTGGCCGAAATCTTCCCCCGAGCTTAAAGTCAGAAGGACCACGGCTCGTCATGATTTTCAAAAGTGGTTCAACGCAAGGACAAGGATTCAAAGCCAATTATCATTTTGAAGCAGGTAATTCTCCAAGCAATGTACTTGTGGCGGCATGTGGTAATGCAGTTCTATTTACACATTGTCGACAAGGTTTTGATACCGGAACCCTTTTGCTTGCAAGTCCAATGTAAACCGTTTTGGATTTTTCTCTGTGTGCTCGAAAAAGTGTACATATTTTGATATAAATGTATATGATATTTTGCAGGATAAGTTTTTAGGATTGATTAAGGATGTTTTCACTAGCTTTTCTTCGATTTCTAGACATTTTTATGGAGTATTCACACACACTAAGTCTTATTTTTTTTAACTTCAATAAAGTGTCTTTTCAATAATTAAGTTATGTTATTCTCAATAAGATTTTAAAAGATAATTTACAGCATAATATTTAAAAAAAAAACTGCACCTAACTAGTAATGAAAAAAACAACCAATTTCAGATTACCAAGTGCCTGGTACCGCCTCCCCGAATGGTTCGTGCCAATTCTTCTACAACAGCGAAAGTCAGAAGTTGGGCGAGTTCAATTCTCCACATTATCCAGCCAATTATCCCTCCTCCATAGAGTGCGAGTATTATTTCCAAGGCGTAAGAGGGGAACAGGTCAACTTGGTCTTTAATTATTTTAAAACCAAAATGGACATTGAAGCTTATGGATACAAGTGAGTCATTGCTCGAATATCTATGAATTGAAAGATATGCAATGAATAATAATGATTAATTTTATAAAACAATTTCGTTGCATGTTGTTATAGAGAAAATTTCAATAACATTAATTAAAGAAATTTAATTAAATTGTTTATACATAAGTTAATAATCACTCATTTTTTTACTACAAATATCTGTAACAATCATATAAAGTGCTATTGATTGCTGTCTAAACCACATGTTTATTTGGTTCATCTACCATAATAACTAATCAGTTTACTTCTGAAACTCACTATGTAATGATACATACCTTTGGGATAAAACTACATGACAATTAAAATTACATAAAGAAGTAGCACATTATACATTATAAAATTAAAATATTTATATGAATTACTGCATATGTTTTCCTAGTGAGATCTGCCAGGAAGATTGGCTCGAGATCTACGAAGTCTACCCTTCAGGTCGGGAACGCAAGTTGGGTCGTTACTGTGGTCGCACCGCCCCTGGACCCATCATGTCCGAACTGGGAGTGGACACCATGAAAGTCACTCTGAGGACAGACGACAAAAACGTCGCGTCAGGGTTTACTGCCACGTATGAGTTCTTCGCTGCAGACACCAGATATGTTGGTGAGAGGAATGAATGTTTTTTTTTTTAATATTTTATAGAACAACCAAGAAGAAATTTCATTATTATGTATAACTTTTGAAAAACCTTGTTTCTGTCCATAATAGCATGAATAAATGAGGTATTATACAGTATAATTTTATAATAGTAAAAGGAAAAGTGGTTTTGTAAATTAACAAATGATCCTTTATATTATATCGCCAATAAGATCTTGTAATTTTAGAATTTTTTTTCTGATAGTTTAAAGCCATTCATGATATCAAAAAGCATATCATTCGATTCTTCAAGCTTTTTCCTATTCGAAAATATTTTTTATTAATCCCAATAAAAGTCTGCCCTACTTTTTTAATTACGTTAAGCAACATGATGATGCCAAATGTCATCACTAGGACTGAAAGGGTAAAAAAAATATCTTTGAATCACGCAAAAAAGTTATGAGTTGAGAAACTTAATGGGGTGAAACAGCATAATTCAATCAAATAGTTCTTCCTTGCTTTCTTTTCCTGAAGATTTTCGATGAAAAGTAAAACAGCGGTGTTGTAAGTGATACTTTTAAGTATCGCCAGTAGACAAAGGGTTAAAGCCACAGAAGCTCCTCCTGACTTCACGCTAGCCATACATAACAAAATATAAGATACCTATTTGCACACGGCCGACTATACTTTTCTGGTTCATATCAGGCCTCTTTTTTATCTGAATAACAGGCAACCCTAACCGGATGGATAGTGTGAGAGATTTTCGGGTCTTACTAATTGAGTCGGCAGGGTCAGACTACGAAAATAAATTTTTATACGCCAATTCCGAAATATACGATATAAAGTAAACAATGTCCTTTTCAGTGATAATTATGTGTACCATCAGTTGATAAGGGGTTAAGCTATTTTCTGATGGTGCAATGCTACTTCCAGACTGCGGCCGCAACATCTCCGAGCTTACGGAGGGCGTCCTGATGAGCCCCGGTTTCCCGGGCTCGTACCTCCCGAGCCTGCAGGTGTGCAACTGGTTCATCACTGTCCGCCCCCACCACAAGATACTCCTCTCCTTCGTCTTCTTCCTCATAGAGGGAGATCCAGAACGTAAGACAAAAGCCTTTTCAATCTTCATTTTCCATGTTTTTGAGTGATTTTTGTGAAAACACTGTTACAGATTTTATTAATATCGATTGTTGAAATTCAAAGCCACTAACTCATAATTAACTTTTGTTTCTTTAATAGAAATTATAAAGTACTTATATTTTTTTAACTTAACAAACCCTAATTTTTTAACTACCCCTAATGAAAAATTGGTCAATTAAAAAAATATTTGGGCGAGAGGGTAATCAAAAATAGAACGCGTCAATAACTTGCGAGGCTATGGTGCTATCTGTGTTGGCTGCGTTTACTTAATGATGCTGCTACAAGTGTCCTATTAGTTGTTCTTCAGCTTCATCGTTAAATAAAATATTTTTATGCAATTCCAATTTTAATATACTTTGTGTATTTATTTTTTTCATTTTCGAGTTAGCAACGCAATTTCATGTACTAACTACATAGAATTTCAGTGCAATAATGAAAAGTTCAGATAATATCCATTAGGTAGCTAAAAAAATTTTTTAAGGGGCAATACAAAAATAACAAATACAAAAATGCAAAAAAATAGCAATACAAAAATAATAATTATAAATTTTTAACCTTAAACCGACGTTGCACAAAGACGCTTTTTATGGACTTGGTTCACTTGTACTTTGAACCCTCCAAAGGTTAATAATTTACGTCTTAAAACTTTTGAATTACTATTTCTCTCTGACATACTATACTGCATGAGGGTCCATGTTTTTTCAAACCTTTAATTATTCCTCATGGTCTATTTTCAGGCCGTGGTTGTCCAGGTGCCGTAGTACGAGTTTACCCTGAACTTGGGGAACCTCCTATGGAATTGTGTGGGGAGTCACTAGAGAATCACACTAGAGAAATAATTTCTTCTTCGAATATCATGAAAATATCGTTAGTATTTTTCAGTTAACATTTTATTTTTACTTCAATTACTTTAGTCCTATAAATATTCATTTGTTAATTGCATTTTCAACTTGAATAATTTTTTAAATAAAATCTTAATTTATTTTTAACTTTTGATTATTTTTTAACATTTTAGTTTAATGAAAATGTAAGTTAAATATATATTATTTTTAAAAAATGCATTATATTTTTAAAATAATTTAAATATTTATTTTATAAATAAAAGTTATAAATTTGACCGTATGCCTTGCAAATATAACAGATAATATTTTTTTATAGATTTGTGACTGCTGATAAAGCAGTAGGGGCAAAGGGATTTCAAGCCACGTGGACAGAAATCAAAGAAGGTGCGTTTTCTAATAATTAAAAAAATAAAAAAAAACAATTTGAAAATTATATTAATAATTTATATGTTCGATAAAATTATATTAATAATTTTCAATGTTCGATATTAGTATTATTATTATTATTATTATTTTGATGACCATTAAGAAATGTGCATGGCAAAAAAAATATTGAAACCGAATAGTAATACAATTACTAACTTTTTTAAAATTTGTATTACCACTATGAAAATTTTATTTCTTGTATCCTTTGTCAAACATTAGCCCATAATGATATGTAGCTAAGCCTAAATATGTTTAGTAATTCTGGAATTTAGAGTGGAATATGACATGCTTAAAATGTTTTAACAACCCTTTTTTAAGTCGACACATAGCACTATTACGATATCTAATTTCCTTTACAATAAATATAACAATTTCATTCAATCTCATAATATAAAGTTATTTTAAATTTAAATGATGAAAATATTTTTTGATTGATTGTGACTGTCCATGTCGTTTTCAGGCACCGCTTGTGATCAGCTGCAGTGCGGCTTCACAAGATACTGCATTTCCGAAAGTGCCAGATGCAACGGACTTCCTAACTGTGGTCTAATTGACTTTTCGGATGAAATTGATTGTAAGTACAGCATAGTATTTTTTTTTCATTTCTGCTTCGATTATGTAGTGAAACGCATGATTGAATTCTAAATGAGAAAAATTTCATTTAGAATTTATTTCGATAATTTTTATCATATATATTTAAAAGTTTATTTATCTTGTTTTAATTTTTACCTTAAAAAATAACAATTAGTTGATCTGAAGTTTCCTTGGTTGGCAGTAGATAGTTTCTTAGCTGTTTTAAAAGGACTTTAGTCCAAACGAACCATACCTTTTTTGTGCATCAAGTTGAAAAAAAATGACCATGACCGTCGAATAACTGCGTTCTAAATGTCTATTTGTTAGAAAAGCTGGTAAATAGCTTTTCAAAATTAATAAATATTAGTTTGAAAAGATTATTTCATTCGCAGTCTGTTAATGTATACTTCAGATTTCGAAAACATTAAGCCAAGCCTGCTATGTCAACCTAAATATCAAGCGAATATTTTATTAAAGATTTTGTTTATAATCTTAAGAAGCAGAATAATCCTTTTGTGGCAATCATCACAAATACCCAATACTAACCCCAAAGATTGAGAAATATCTTTATCGCAGATGGTTTAGTATTTGGCTAGCGTGCAAGAATTATCGCTCTCAAAACTGGATTGTATCTTTTCATTGGTGACGAACATCTGACTACCTTCACCCAATCACGTGCAGCGTTGCATAGTGAGATTACGTTTAAAAGAAGCACAGAAACCACATATATCGCACCTCTTAAGATCCACTGTTAGGGGAGTGTTCTAGAAAATAGCTCGAATACCCGATCCTTAGCCCTGGAGATCGAGTAACTGCTTTGTCGCAAACGGTTTCGTTATTTGGCTCGCATGCAAAATAAAAGCTGATGTACACTCTTAAAACAAAAGAATGAAATCCACTCCAGTGGAGAAGTGAATTTTTTGACACTGGAAAGAAGTGAATAATAACTCAGACTGAGTTAAAATCACTCGTTTGGAGTGATCCTGTCGGAGGTTTAACACACAAAGGATCCACTCCTCTCGGAGAAGTGGATTTTCTAGACTGGAGGAGTGAAAATTAACTCAGACTGAGTTAAAATCGCTCGTTCGTTTTAAGAGTGTATTTAAAAATTGAGTTGTTCCATACCTCTCTACTTTAGTAAAGATTTGATTTAAAGCTTGCCTTTCCGTTGTTTCAGGTATGGCTATCCACGGCATCGACATCCATCTTGTCATCGGTCTGTCATTAGCAGGGGCCATCCTGTCTGTCATCTCCATGTGCGCCGTCTGTCATCGCAAGTGCAAGAGGCGGCGGAGGACACCCTCTTCAGACATCAGGCGACCGCCACTGCCCAAGATGTCCCCCACGCCACACATAGCCATACAGGACCACGTATAGGAAACTGCACTGTAAAGTCTGTTCGGCGAAGCGAGAGACTAAATTTTGGAATAGAAATTTTTATTTATTGCAATTTAATTTTTTAAATATAGTTTGTTTTGGCAGAGTTATGATTTTGTTATAGTTCCCACCGTTGGATTTCCCTAATGAAAAAAACAACAACCCTACTCTCTTAAAACAAAAGAGTGAAATCCACTCCAGTGAAGGAGTGAATATTAACTCTGGATCTCTATTAGACTGAGTTAAAATCACTCGTTTGGAGTGATCCTGTCGGAGGTTTAACACACAAAGGATCCACTCCAAAAGGGGAAGTGCATTTTCCAGACTGGAGGAGTGAAAATTAATCAGACTGAGTTAAAATCGCTCGTCCGTTTTAAGAGTGTAGTAGCACGTGATATTGTCTAATCATCTTTCGATATCGAAATATTGTTACATTTGAATGCTATTGGACAGATGTCTGAAAAATAGCATACGGCATCAATAGCTTATTGAGTTCTGTGTCCTTTCATATGTTTGAAACATGGATTCCGCCTTTGCATTTATTTTAGGTTAAATTTTTTATACATAAATCAGATTATCTACCTGCTTGCAATTTATGATCAATGGTTTTGGTTTACATTTCCTCGTTTCGCCGAGCAGACTCTAATCACCATCCCCATCCCATTCGATCCTCCTCATCTCCTGCATCCCATCACTACTCCCTGGACTAAAGGATCCGGTGTCTTCTCTGGCAGCTAATTCTCTCGAAGATGAGTCCCTGTCTCTATGTTCTTGGTAGATTTGCATCTGAAGTGGAACATTAACGAAGGACATTGATTGCATTAAATAGGGTCGTCAAAGATGAGGCAGAAGTTTGCTACGTTGCCATGATAAAGCTATAACTTAAATTTGTATACACATATGACAGTTATCTATTTGTAAAGCTCATTTTCTTCAAAGTATAACAAATAAATATTGTTTGCTTTGTTCATTGGTGAATTGCTAATCGGAAATTCAGTTTGATGAATTCGCCAATGAGCGGGCTTTGCCTGCTTAGTCATACTTATGAGAATGTGAAATTTGCAACTAAGCGCTTCACATATTCTTTAACCTGCACGTTGGAGGTAAATAGCAAATTTATAGTCTTGATTACGAGTTCAGAGGCTCATTTCAGACACAACAATTAGATGTAACACTTTTCTTGCTGCAATGGTCATTAATCGCTATGTTTAGTCAGTAAGAGTGACAGTCAGTGCACACAGAATGGCCGAAATTCAACAAAGAAGCTTCCTTTTGAAGGAAAAATTGAGTCAAAATACAAATATTTTACAATAACCAACTTTCATAAAAACAACCCTTACCAATTATAAAGCTTGATCAAACCAACGTAGTGATCTGGGGCTTCATACAGCTAACACTACCGTTATTAGAGTGAAGATCTCGTTATTACCACTGGAAGGTGAAGAAGTAACTTCTAAAGACTGCTCTACAGGAGTTCATCTGATGGTTGGACAGTGGTAAAAGGATATTGTAGGGTAGACGTGGTATGCAACATTCTCCCCTAAAATACTTCATAGTATGAATTCATGAGTTGACTTCGATTGAATTGATAAAAGAAAGCACTTTATCATTTTATCGTAACAACAAGGTTACAAAAAAGTCTTGTTATTCCCTTCAATTATAACTATCGGTTAGTCCGAGGTCAGCCATTATGTGCCAAACTACCTTTAATGTCAGCATTTTATTAATATTTATTCCAGTTTTATTAAAGCATTTACCTTTTATTCTGTTTTTTCCCACATATTATATTTAATTTAATGTGGCTCAAAAATTTGTTCTTAAAATTGCAATAACAGAAAAACAATTAAAAAAGGCGAATAATGTTCTATAACACAGTTACTCCTACTAAAACCTAATTAATACAGATGTGACCTATACTATATTTGTTTGAACTAATATTAAATTGTATAAACCCTGAGAAAACCTGTTTATGTCTGGGCCATTAATTATAATTATATTTCTGTAAGTTAAAATTTAAAGCATTTATAAAGTTTCGAAGAAGTTAAGAGGCAAAAAAATACACTCTTAGTGAAAAGTTCAAAAATAATTTTTACTCAATCTCGTGCTGTAATAATTTAAAGGAGATTAACTTAATAACCTTTTGAAACAAACCTTATTTTTTTATGAGATTTTTTTGTATAATAAAAATATTGATAACAAAGTTGTGTTTTTCAAATGGTAGTACAAATTGTTTTTGATTCTTTGAAAATTATTATTTTTTGTTAAATTCCGAATACAAATTCTTTTTCTGATAACAATTATAAATAATTGATATAAACAATATATTGATCTCTAAAGTGCCAATTATTACGCTAAAGTACCAGTTTTACTACTTATTTACATGTAAAGTAAAAGAGCATTGTTCAAAGATAATATTAGTTAATTATCAGCATTTTCCACTTTTAAACAGTTTTCATACAAACATTTTGAGATAACAAAAAATTTTAAACACTTCTCCCAGTATTTATACAGAAATAGTCAATGCCAAGCTGCATAGATAGTACGATAGTTTAATATTTGCACATGCAAACACTAAGACTATCCGAACAACTTTTTAAGAAGCCTCTCCCTCGAAGTTTTACCATTACTACTTAAATCAAACGTCCGTATGTAATTAAAAAGACATTTACTAATGAAATAATATTTTATTGCGGCTGTTTAAACATTTCAGAAAAAAATGAAAAATAAAGAATAAGAGGCTATGGATACAAAATACTTTTGTCATTTACTTTTACCATATTTTTGTGTGTTTCTAATTGCACTTATCACTCATATTTATTTAGATGATTTATTATTAAGTATTGTCTTGTTCTAGTAATATGCAATACCAAATTATGATTTCGAGTTGTTTCAGATATAATTTTGTCTTGTGATATCAAATCGACATCGAGATTTTACGATATTTTGTGATTTAAAAGTAATTTTTTTCTTAGCAACCCTTTGACATATTCTGAATGTTAAATTTTTTTTGCTCTTTCTAATCAATGTATATACATGTTTGTCAAGATGTTTTAATATAACACTTTGAATTATTTTAAATTGTATATGGGATGTGAAGAATTCAGTATCAGAATGTTAAACGATCAACGTTAAAAATTTCGCCAGGTTTAAATTTTCTTTAATTTATTTTCTTCAAATATACTATATGCATGAAACTAAGTCTATTTAAACAAATATACAACATTAAAGAATTATATATTCAAGATTAACAAAAAAACTATTTTATTTTTTTCCATTTAAATTAGTTAATTTTGTAATTCTTCATAAACTTTCTTTGTACTTAAAAAAAATTAATGATTTGTTGTGAAGCATTGTAACATTCAAATATTTCTGATAAATCATGAAATACATCAGTTAGTATTGAAGAAAATTTATAAATTCCAAACTATCGAGAGAGGGACTCATTTTTGTGGACAAGTTTTGTATAAATGTATTGAATATCACAAAAATTGTATAATAAAATTTAGCATTATAAGAAATATTTTAGATTTAAGCAATTATGATAAAAGTACATTTATTAAAAAAAAAAAGCTTTTTCATTTAACGATGTTATCATTTGTATCTTGTATATTTTATAATTGTTATTGGAAATATATTCCCTTTGGTAAATTTTGATACTTATAGGAAAAACAAGATTATGAAGAAATTTGAAATGGTGGGTAATATTTCAGTGTATATTCCCAACTGTGCATGCGTATTTGTATGGGCAATATGTCTATAATACATGTTTTATATCTTCTAAAGTGTATGCTTTTAGTACATAAATATATGTAAGAAATTCATCATATTTGAATAAATAAATATTATTAATGTTCATTATTGGCCATTACTTTTGCATTTACATTATAAATTACTTTTGACTTATAATATTAAATGATCTCGTATGTCTCAGTATACTTCAGATCTATGAAAGTATCTCAAGTGAAGCACCCAAAGTAGAGACCCGCTGTGTCATTGCCTTAGGTGCCAACTGGATCCGTAGAATTGCTATCAATTCTGCTAGTTAGCTTCGATATTTGTTCCATTGATTACCTTTTTAGTGTCAACCCCATAAGAAATACATTAAATACATTCAGAGATACCTTAAATGTGACTAAAATAGCAACCGGAAGCCTACTAATCGAAACTTCTCGAAAAAATTACTTGAAGTCGATATATGATACGTAATTTCTTTAGGTTATTTTGTAAGTGAACAACAATTAGTCAAATAGTGCTGCATGAATAAAAGTGATTCCTGTTTCATGGAAATAAAATAGTAGAAATCTCACTTTACTACGTACAATGTGACATGTAAAAGCAAACCTTATTAGTTTGGACATCATTACCGAACCAGATTTTTATTTTTTATAACAATTCCCCACGATACAAGTCAACGAACTTCCGAAATTCCTGGAATCAGAACTTCTACCAATGGACTTTACTTCAATACAAACTCACTACTTCATTAAATCTAGTTTCGCCATATAAAGCGCCACAATCTCGCAAATCGATGCAAACTTTTGTTGCGTGAAGTCTGCTACTTCTTTTTTTTGGACAGAAATCAACATTCTTACTATTAAGGAAGCGTCGGCATGCTGTTTCCTTGACACTGAATCTGCGTCCAAAACTGACCGTGGGTCAACGGCAATAGTTGTTATGCGAAGTCAATGGTAACCATGGGAATGTTTGGGCAGTTTGGAGCGACACATTATTACTGTTTGGAACATTGCACCTCATCACACCGATTAACATGGCTGCAGGTAAATTTTATTTTTATCATTTATGCTTGAAAGTAACTAAATTGTACTTTTACGGAAATTAGGTTATGTGTACTATGATCTACTATAAAATTTCTTCAAATTTTATGAATATAACTTTTTGGAAAATATTGATAGTATTTTCTTTAATTTTGTTAGAAACTAAAAAGAAACAATATTACTAAAACTTAAAAAAATTTACCGAAAATTCGTAAAAATGTTTGGGATTAAATTTTTTTGGAGTAATTTTAGAGAAAAAATACTTGAAGTATAAGCAACTAAGTATTCACCGAAATAAGATAACTTCCACTATAGTATAATTTTTTTTTAAAGATAAGGCATAATATTTTTGGTAGAAAATTGATATTTTCTCCAATTTTGTTCGAAACTGAAAAACCCACTAATTAAGTTTAAAAACCTTTTTTTACAAAATATCCACAAACTTTCTGGGAGTAAGATTTTTTTAAAAATCATTATTTGGGAATGTATAGACAAAATTGTAAACTGAAATTCTTCGTTTCTGCTGCGGTTAGTTGGGGAAAATTAAATATAAGTATAGGGTCACATTAATTTTACACTAATTATGCGGAATATATGGTAATCGACATTGTTCATTGGTAATACTAAAATTGGAAACTTTATTAGTGACATACAATAATGCGCGTTTTTGTCTCATGTAATATGCTATATATTTAAATTAGCATATAATTTGAACTTGTGTGTATAAAATAGTACTTAATTTGAATAAACTTTAGAACTATTGTGTAGGTTGCATGCAACATTAATTTCTAACATTTTTCCTTAAAACCCATTGTTAATCAATAATTATCTTTTACATTGCAAAAGTTTTAAAATAAAATTAATATTTGCACATAACTGAAATTTACATAATGTAAAATATAATAACAATTTATGTTTTTTACAAAAATATTAAAATAATTGCAAATATCGTTAAAGGAAAAGTTTTATAAAAATATAAAGTAACTTCCCTTAGTTTAAAAACTGTTTAAAGTATAACATTTGGGTTGACAGAATGAACCAGCTTTTGTTACAAAGTAATATTTTTATTGTAATTGCAAGCGAGTGATGTGAACCAATTTTTATCATGTGAGAACCAATTTTGCTTAAACATTTCCAATCGTATACTGTAAATAATTTTGGTCTAACTTCACACCAAAAATGGTGGCAACAAAGTAGACACCAAGAGTGGTGTAAGGAAACACCACCAGTAAATCGGTGTAATGAAACACCGATAATTGACTGGTGTATAGAAACACCACATTTGGTGGCTAGTCTGTTGCCAACATTTTTGGAGCGATAAAACGCCACCAGTGAATTGACGTACTTAAACACCTAACATGGTGTTCTGGAAACTAATTTCAAAAGCAAAAGGATAAAATGTTTTTTTTTAAACTTTTGTTAACCGATTTCTTACAAATCCTGAACAACATACATATTCGTATTGTTAAAAACAACTAATTTCGTAATTATATTTTCGGCTGCAGCAAATTTAACTATTAATTTTGTTAGCATCAGTAGTAATTAACAAATTCAATAAATGACAGATCAATTCTTGATTTATAGATATCAATAGGGTAGCCTAGGGTAGATATCAATAGGGTAGCCTATTTTATAGATTTTTCAAACAAAACGTAATTAAAATATTTATGAAAGTGTAATGATGATTTTATAATCTAAAAGTTAATCATTGAAACAATTCAGATATCAATGAACTGTTTTATAATAAAATACTGCAATCATACTTTTAATTTCAATATCTTTTAATCATATATGCTAGCACAAAGATATAAACACAGCCTAAATTTTCTCGTTAAACAAGAATTGCTAGATTGGGATTTTTGAAATCCTCAAATTAAAATGTAACTATACTAATCTGAAAATTTGGGATTTCAATTAAATTGTTCAGTTGCAGGTCACTTATCTACATAAAGAATAAGTATAATTGTTTCGCTTACCTTGCGTCTTCAATTTAAGAACTTACTTAAAGTATGACCGTGAAAAGTACTTTGGCTCGAATCTCGATCTGTCACATCGAATTGTAATAGTAGTAGTGGTAGAGAGATATTTGCTCACCCGGATATACCCTGGACTGGATACACCGAATTTGGTGTTTTGTTTTCAAAATGTTTCGAAAGGTTACATTTATAGCATTCTTGGTGTATGTTAACACCGGTTTTGTTTTAAAGTTTAAATAAAAACCATTTTGAGTGAATGATAACACCTATTATGGTGCTGACACCACAAGCCGTGTATATTTACACCTTATTTAGCATTTCATAAACCCCAAAAAAGCGTATTAATACCCCCTTGTTTTTACAGTGTATGAGGGGAAGTCTTTAAAAAAATATTTTAATGCAGGATTTCTACTTTAGATACTTGGATATAATTCTTTTATCAAAGTTTTATTTGAGTCGAAACTACTATATGTTTAATAGTATACGTTATTTTGTTGAAAGGGGTTTAGAAATAAAAATTATTATTGTACTTGTTAAAACGTGTTACATAGCTTTTAAAATAATATTTGGCATTAAAAAGTTTATTTTATAAACAAAATATTATATATAAAACATTATAAACAAAATATGGTATTTTTGCAATAAGCCTAACTTTCCCTTCGATGAAAAATAGTTTAACTCAACTCTTGTATGAGGAACGCAACTTTGCACCTAATTAACTCCTGGTTATTCCATTAACATACCTTATAAATACTTTAATGCAAAAATTTAATGTGCAAACTGAGCAGTCACGAAATTCATGGTTCTTAATATTCATGAAACACCAAAATGCTATTTATTTAGTGATAGCGTGAGTTAAAAAGACTGAAACTTTGTTCTTGATGGTATTTTCTTTTTTAGACCATTACTTCCGCATAACTCTTACTTTGCATAAAATTTTAGTTATAACCATATTTAGGTACGAGTATATGCATATTATTAATAGAATAATTTACGAAGAACTAATTTCACTTGAATCTACAGTCCATTTACGTTATTATAAAAGGACACTATAGAATTTTGATTTCAATAAATCATAGTTTACTTTCCAATTAATCACAGCAATACTACCAATAAAACAAACTTTACTCACAAATAATTTAATTTATCCTGCAAACTTTAGTCATTTTAGTGTAGTAAATTGCAGGTATCTGTGTAGTAAGAAAAGTCACATAATTTACGAGGTTTTTAAAATAAGTTTTACTTTGATTAATGTTTCTAAAATTTTAAAAAAGAAACGTAAAGAGAAAGAAACAAGAACTTCTAAAAGAATTAAAATATCTTAATTTCCTGTTACTTAAGTACGTAAGGAATTCTTATCTGGGACCACTAGGTAATAGTAAATATCATCTACAACCGTTTGTACACAAAATTTTTACAAATAAAAAAAAACATTAAACACAGCATCCAGATGTAATTTCAACTTTTAAAAAGCCCAAAATCTACTATTTTATTAATATTCTTTCGCACATTAACTTATTATTATTATTTAGAGTCTATTTGATTTATTTGTAAGTCTTAGAATAATTAAATATTTATAAATAACGAAGAACATGAAAATGCTCCATTGTTTAAGTGTATGCAAAAAATATGATGCCTTAACGCTTTCTAGTAAACAATTAAGAAACAATTAAAGAATCACCTGGTGCATCTGTTTATGACCTCATTCAAAACTGATTTGCGACAAAAATCAATTTTGTTTCAAATATTTTTAAATAAATCAAGTTTCTCATGCCATTGTTGATTTGGCAACAGTGATTTTTATATGACTTAAAATTGAATTTCAATGCTAGTTCAATGGGAAATTTGCCGACAGATAGTGGAATTATGTACCTCCTACGTTATACCTTTCTAACAAAAAAAAAATAAAGATCCGACGAATACAACCGAGTTTGAAAAGGGGGGTACGGACAGACGGACATCGTCAGCAAGTCAATACCTACTTTTATCATTATTTTGTTTCGAATTTAAAAAATAAAATTAGGCTTTAAAAGCTAGCAGAGCATGATTTACTAAAAACATTAAAATGTTTTTCTTATCTGTTACAATAGTCTACCTTTTTAAATTCAACTTCAGAGGAACAAAGAAAAATTTAGAATTATTCGGTTTCCTTAGGTCGTTCAAAAAGCATGTGGCTGTACAAAAGAAATTGTGGTACGAAGTAACAAAAGTCGAATTAAGCATCGTGAAACTTTGGTCATTTCATATATTTGATGAAAGATATGCGTGATTAAAGACACGAAACCCGAAAAGTCCCGTAAAAAAACTGAAGCAAAGAAATGAAAAGAACAAACAGTAGATAATAAAAACGATTCCGATTTTTGCAGTAATCGTTGCCAGCTGTGATATTGATTAATACAACGGCCAACATGTGTGAAAAAATTTATCGTTAAGGTTCTTTGTTCTTTTGTTTTGAAGGATGAAAATAGAACCAAACCTCAGTGTCGAAATCACATAGGCGGGCAGAATTCCGATATTAAACATACTTTAACCTTAAACAGGTTAAAACATTATCTAAATCGACTTTAATTTTCCGGAAAGTTATATTGTTTACATGTTTCAATATTGCAGTTGCTTCTATAAATAACTTAGTATCGATGCAAAATGCAAATTTGTTTAGAAAATGATTTAGATAAAATAAACATCGGGATTTATGTCGTTAGTTTCATATTATCATCATTATTTTTTTGAAAAAAGGAAACTCATTTCAAAAAGAAGGGTAATACGGTTTGCTGCCAATTCACTATGTACTTCAAAAGTACGTTTTAGTTTTACCCTTTTAAAATAATGAAGTTAACCTAACCACTTTTGAGTTACATTGTCTTAAATGATTTACATAATGGTTTAATGGCTGGGTGATAAGTATATTTTGGCTTGGAGGCCTTGATAGGGTCATCAAAAAATTGCACATTCGTAAATGGTACCTATTGTTTTTGTTTTAGCTTGTTTATTTAAATAAATTTACGAATCGAAAATATTATCATATAGGCGTCTATGTCTGATCACGAGAATTTTTTTTTTACAAAAGTAAATTTAAATTTTAAAAGAGAAAAAAGTTATGGCCACTATTCTTATTGTTGGGGGACTATAATAAAGTTTTTACGAGTTTTTGGAAATAATCGAAATAGTTTACAAAAATACAGGTAAAGATCTTTATCCGTTGTTAAATGAAATTGTAAAGAATACGAGTGCAATAGACGCCAGTTTTCAAGCATCGGCCATATATAGCAATAGGAACTACATTATTTCTTGCTAAGAAGAAGATACATAATTTCTGAACAAGTTACGCTTAACAAACAGGCCGTTGAATGTTCCAGTAACTTAAAGATGAACTAATTTTTCTTGTGTTGCAAAGTTCTAAAAACTTTTTACAAAACTAAAGCATCAGTTTCCTAAACAGTCGTTTTCCAAGGGCCTAACTAAACTTAACTGTTTCTGTAGAGTATTATATGTTCTTATTTTTGAATCAAAATATTTTTTTAAAAAAAATTTTGAAGTTATATTAGAAATCCGGTCTACTTTTCAAGTTTTCTAAAATTACTTCCTCGAAAATTGAAAAAACAAAATCAATGATAAAACATACAATTTCAATTATTTGTATCAAAATAGATATGCGTTTAAGACAAGTATCATTGACTTATATTTGGATGCTTAGTTTTTTACTTTTGCCAAAACAAGTTACGAAATGTTATTCTCTAAAATTTGTATTCAATGTCAGTTCATGCAGCATTTGAAATGAAAGAAAGATCCATTAAGTCAATGACTCTAACTTTAGAACATTAGGGCACAGGACGCACGACAAACATGGAAACCACTCAGCAAATGGGTTTAGAGTATTTTAGAGAAAATTACACTAGATGCATTAGTTGACACTTTATTATATATTCATTAACACGACTGCTTCGATGCAAATGTAATCCATCATAAATTGAGTTATAAATACATAGTGTTTGTTCTTATATTTCAGTTTAATATCACAATTTTCAATGAATTTTTTTAATAAAAAGTTATTTTTTTAAAATGTTTCTTCCAAAGTACATGCTTTTATTTCGAAGCACCTGTTTTTTGCACAAACTAAAAAAAATATCAAATCGATCCAAGTATTCACACAATTTATCGAACAATTTTATATATAACAGTATAACAATTTATATAACAACTTTTATATAACAATTTTCAATTATGTTTTTTATAAAAGTTATTTTTTTCCAAGTTTCTTCAAAGTGTATGCTTTTATTTCTTACTAGAAGTAAGTACACTCTTAAAACAAACACTCCCAATTTACCTCAGTCTGAGTGGATTTCACTCCTCCAGACTGGAATCCTTTGTGTGTTAAACCTCCGACAGGATCACTCCAAACGAGTGATTTTAACTCAGTCTGAGAAAATATGCATGCCTTTCGGGTGTCGAAAATGCACTTCTCCAACTGGAGTGGATTTCACTCTTTTGTTTTAAGAGAGTACCCATTCTTTGCAAGAACTACACTCTTAAACCAAAAGAGTGAAATCCACTCCAGTTGGAGAAGTGCATTTTCGACACTGGAAAGGAGTGAATATTAACTCAGACTGAGTTAAAATCACTCGTTTGGAGTGATCCTGTTGGAGGTTTAACATACAAAGGATCCACTCATTTCGGAGAAGTGCATTTTTAAGACTGGAGGAGTGAAAATTACTCAGATTGAGTTAAATTCGCTCGTTTGTTTTAAGAGTGTATGATAAATATAAAATCAATCCAAGTATAAGATCAATTTAATTTGCCATATTCTAAGTAGCTTTATATTATTGTTCCCATCCATTATATAGTATTATATCCCTTTACTTATATTAACTTGTAATTCCAAAATACTATGCATAATGCTGAATGCAACACTTTCATAAAACGGAAATAGTTATCAATATATAAACGTGTTGTCATAGTAGTTTCCCGTGGAAATTTTAATCTAGGAGGATATAGATCAGAGAGAGAGTGATTTTAGATCCAAATTACAACAATGATTTTATTTCAAATCAAAATCAATTAAAAATCTTAGTTGAAGAACATACTATTTGACGGAAAAGGGGAAAACGAGAAAGAGAGCTTTAAAGTTTTTAATTTGAATTAGATACGTTAAAAACGACACTTGAAAATGATAAAAAAATATAAAGTTTTAAATTTTTGAAAAAGAGAATTTTTTTTCCGTTAATAAGGTGGAAAAACAAGTAAAATGAAACACACAAAAAATATAGATTTTCTTTTAGTACGTTCATGAATAATATATATAAATCATAATATAAATCATTTAGTACGATATTCCACAAAACTCTTTAATTATGTGGCGAAAAAACATATTTCGTTCATTCGGCCCGTTATATGGCAAACATTTCTCTGGGTAGATTTTGTTATATATATAATATCGAAATTTTGCAAAGAAAGGAATAACAAATGATTAAATTTTCTAATAAGTTGAAGATCACTACAAAATATTCATAATAATAGTATTATTTATTGAGGGATTTCAAAGGTCCAACCTGCATAAAAATCATTACTTTTTTAATTCTGATTTGGTGATTATGAGTGATTTCAAATAGTTGGCGAGAAAATTGATACCGGCACAAGTTCAAGTACAGGGACCAGGGGTACAGGGTAGATACTTATATATATTCCGGTTTTGTGTGCTTGATCAGTCACCTGCTTATATAAGCCTTTGTCAAGTGAGATAGACGCAGAAAGAATTTTTACTGTCACAGAGAATTAAAGTTCACCCTGGGCGAAGGCGGGAATCAAACCCGCACTTGTTACAGCGCGCAGACTGCGCAAATATAAGTAAAATTATTAATATTAAGACAAAAGACAACACATCTTGCACATTATGCGGTCTTGGCAGCTTAGCGATAATATTTTAACAAGGAATTTGAGATAGCCTTATGTTCAAGTCAATTATATAATTTGAGGAGAAATAACAAATAACTCTCTCATTTGCAATGAATTTGGCGAAAGTGGATGCATATTTGTAGAAAAAAGATCTTGTCGAAAAACTTAATATGGAGATCTGTAGAGCGATAGTTCAAATCAAGCACAAGTAAAGCATAAAAATAACAATTTTTCATATTTTCTTGAACTTGACAAAATAGATAACTTATGAGAAAATGGAGATCCTTGAAAGGCTGTTTATTTGCGGAATTTTTTTTATCGAACAAAAAATGTATCAAAAACGAGGAGAGAACCCCGGAAGATACTCTCAGTGGCATTATACCACTCTTTTAACTTTACTCATACTAAAGACTAGACGGTTACTAGATAAAAGAATTTACCTTTTAAGTATTTGTTTATATCTAAGGAATCAATTGTTTTTTCGCTCTAATCAATGACCCTAATTCCATGTGTGCTTAGTTAGAATCTGGTATAGTTATTAAAAAAAACAGGACCCTATACAAACAAAACCTACTAATCGTTAGGGGTTTTGTTGTTAAACTCATGTTTTCATGCATATGTTGCTATAGTAACTCGACGACAGTCCAATCATGAAGCATTTTGGGATGCCTCATTGAAATATTTCCGCTTCACAAATGCTCTGTGTCCGTCAAATATGTACCAAGATACTGCAGGTAAAAACCTTTTAATAGAAATGTGCATATTTTCTTCTATTCTGGGATTTTTTTTATTAAAACTACAAAATATTAAATATACGATTTTCATAAAATATTTTTATTATTTTGTGTTATTCATATTTCATACTAAAAACATATAATTTCAGAGTTCCCTGTTAAAATAAATGCTGCTTGCTACTTTTTTTTTATTTAATACTTTGGGTATTTTTCATCCTTGTTTAGTTTTTAAAATTACCTTATTTAAGCAGTAGATGTGTAAAATTGATATCTTTCAATAACAAAATAGTTGCAACATTTTTTTAAAAATTGTCCTTCAGTATGACCAAATATATTTTGTATTTTTATATTTTCACGTATAGTTCATGCATTCAAAATCTTGTAAAACAGAAGCAATACATTAAATAAAATGCACACTATCGTTCAAATAATAGATGTTTAACCATGTTTTCTTCCCTATGAATGACTTTTCTTTTTTTCCAAGTGCGGCCTGTGACGTTGGTGCAACATCCCCTCTTCGGCCCTGAACCAGTGGTGACCACTTGCACCAGTTGTAATAAACAAGTCACCACGGAGATCAGCAGGCACACTTCGGCCTGCTCTTACATCACATGCATACTCAGCATTTTCGTTTGGTGAGCAAAGCATGACTTACCAGAGTCATGGCCTACTTAATTTTAACCATATATAGACTGAGTTAAGATTTTATGTTATTTATTTGTCGTTGTATATTTTTAAGTTAGTTGTGTATTTAATGCTAATAAATTGCTGTGCAAAAATAGTTTTGACATAAAATGCTCTTTATGATGAATTTATGCTCGTTTTTCTCATTCTTTCTATTAATAATAACTAAATTGCTCTGATCAATTTTAATTTTTTTAAATAAATATTATATAACATTTTAGTCTTTAATGTTTTGAAACTGAATATTGCATTAATGAAATACCCACTACCGTCTATTTTTCTCTAAACGAATAATGAAAAGAAAACCAGCGGTGTTTTAAATGGGGCTTATGAGTACCGCCTGAGAAAAAAGAATTAGCATAGGTAACTGAAATTAATTTTTTGAAGAATTTACTTTACATTTGTAGACTTTGGTTAGATAAAACCGCACAATTCAATCATAAAGTTCCACTAGCCCCCATTTTCTAAAAATGAACAATGAAATGTGAATCAGCATGCCTTATAAATTATACTTAAGTACCCTTAGTAGTAAAGGGCTAAGGCCACAGAAGCCCTTCCTGACGAACTGCAATCTATTTGGTTTGGACTGTCTTTCCAAAGAAAGAGTAAGAAACCTATTTGGTTCACGGCCGACTATACTCTTCAGGTTCCTATCAGGTTTCATTTTAGCCTTGACCAGACACATAATGTGAGAGCTGCTCCGACGATAGTAGTTTAGTCGGCCGTGCCAGAGTACGGCATTTTAAACCAAATTGTTTTGTGGGAAAATCTATTTACTGAAGCAACACTTTCTGAAGTAATTCTCTTTTGTCCTCTTAATGACTGGTTGGTGTAAGAACTCTTTTGGTACCAAATTTACCAAATTTTATAATTATACATTACCAAATTTATAATTATACATTACCAAATTTATAATATATTACCAAATATATTTTTATAATATATTACCAAATTTATATCTTAAGATAACTTTTTGTAGAATTCTATAGATTCATCGAATTCTAACGTTTAGTAATTTTCATTGTTTGAATCAAGTTTAAAAAAAGCGTTTTCTATCCACTGCTCTGCCTAGTTTTTCATGGAATCTTTTGCTTTCAATTTCCATTACAAGCTCTGTAATATTAGTTTATTTCTTTGGTCAAAATTACTTGTAATACTGTGTGAGACGTCACTTAAAAGTCTTTTTTACTATGAATTCACTCTAAGTGTTATGAATTAACAAGATAACGAGCTGAATCTTATGTTAAGAAATATTAACTTAAATTAGGTAAACAACTAAAAAGTGCTCTAATTATTATTTTCCCTTTCACTTAAAGCAAATTTATATCTTCAACCACTATTTTTGAAACTTTATTTGATTGTACTGTTGCTTAGTTATTAAAAATAATAAACCTTATAAACATACAACACACACACATAAGCTATAATTTAATATTTGTGTACATGTTTTTAATATTTATACAATAATAAATTTTATTTTTTCGAACAGCTGTCCTTGCTTCTGGCTGCCTCTAGTTTGTCCTTGGTTCATGGACACTATACACGAATGCCCGAACTGCAAAGATACAATAGGAGTATACTCTAGATTCAACTGATGTTTATTTCTTGGAGGTATTTCTATTAAGATGATCACATGCATGGATTTTGATACCTTCATTTAAACATTTTAAAACTTATATATGCTTCAAATTTTTGATATTCTAGCTAATAGTAGAATGAAATTGTGTACTACATTCCGATATCAGAAAATATCGTGATGATGTAATGATATCAGTAATTAGTTATAAGAAAAGACAATACTTTATGAATAGTAGACCAAGCCCAATTTTAATGTCACAACCCAGTTTTGCGCGCGCGCTATAAAATTGCTTATTTAAGAATTAAAACATAATTTTCAGAACAAAATGTTCACCTATTTTCTATTTGTTAAAATAATTATTTCATTATTAATTTACGTTCATAGCATTTAAGTATTCAAATTTTTGCTATAGTGAAGAAATATCAGACTCAAATGTATTATGTTTTCTTTCGATGTTTTTTTTTAATTCATACATATTCTCACATACCCAAGAGCAAGTAATAATATATTACCAGCATCTTTGCATAAAACTATTATTTATGAATTATTTTCTCTTTAAGGTATTTTTACATTATTTTGTTGTGTATTTTACTTATATAAAATTCAACGTCAGTGGCAAAAATTATCAGTCAACTGCAAACAGCATCAGTCAATGTAATGCTGCACACATTGCTGCATTCTTAGATGTCTAAACATAAACAACAATCACGCAACTTTTAAAACTATTTTAATTATAAAAATATTTACCAAGACTGCACAATAACTGCTCCATCTTTTCAACAATCAATTAAATTGTCCTGCACGGCGGTAATTATGTGCTTTATTCAAACAATATACTTGATGTTGAACAAGGTTTACATAATTTTGAACAATTTATGCTACTTCGTCTTTAATAAGTATTTCGTTAAATTTAAAATTATTATGTCCAGTGATTCTCGTGTATCAACTTTTTTTTTAAATTCAAATAAAAATTTTACACGTTATTCTTACATAATTTATCAATAACTTTTTGTTTGAAAATGTATTACTTTAATGTTATGTATTTGTAATTTTTTTCCACATATTACTGCCGATAAATATATTCAAACTCGACAAGTTTTGCTTCCTAATGTATATAACAAAATCTTCTAGCATTGATGTACAAAGCAGATATATTTTTAGATGAATTGCTGCTATGTGTACACGGGCTTCTGATAGAGTTATTTCTGTATAGCATTTGAGCTCATAACGCACAAAATATATGTAACTCTATTTTGAGACCCTATGAACAATGTGTAAAATCTATGTAAATAAGATCAATTATTAAATGTATGTGCTTTTTTTCTATACACTGTCTTACTTTACCTAACTTGTAAATAAAATAACTAGAAAAACGAAGCACAGTTAAAAATGTTAAGTAGATTAGTGCAACTGTTATCAAAATTCATTTTTAAAAAGCATAATTGTTTTGTTAAACTAACAAATTAAACTATCGTAAAATGTTTTTTATTAAATTCATATTTCTCTGGTTTTTATAAATTTGAGTTTTGCGAAAGAGTTATTGTAGTACTTTACTTATTTATTATTATTGTGTTATGAATACTAATACTCTAAAAGAGCATTTTTAAAAATAAGTAAAAAATTCAAATCCTAGTACGTCGCATAATAAAACATTCTAAAATTATACTTTTACAAATCTGTTAAATATTTATAGACCTAACTTGAAACAAATATTAGTATACGTTATTATTATTTTTATAAATTTCTTTAAATTTATTTAAAAGTAGACAATATTACACTGATATGTACTAATATTCTGAAAAGCATAAATTTGTATTTCTAAATGACATTTTTTTTTATATAAATGAAATTTTGTTTCAGCTCACCAAAATCACTTTGTTGTGATTTTGAATGATGGTGATATTTATACTTTTTTATTTTATAATTTATTAACTTCATTAATACATATTTTTTTTACTTTCAATATAAATTTAATAAGCCTCTTTCTTAGTCTTAAAAAAATAATATACAATATTTATAATTTAAAAACGATCTTGGTATGCTTTAAAAACAAAACTAGTGTACTATTTCTGTAGATAATAGTAATATTTGTGGAATGTATATTATAAAATAAGTATAAATAAGTAAAAAAGTATGTCATATAATTCGATGAATTATCTATTGTACATATGTATATAAAACGAGAAAAAAACGGTCTTCCAAAGTTGGCCGTGAATCACCAAAGTTGCCTCAAACTGAAAATTTTGAACCTATTTGCTCATATTATCGCTATACTTAACACTGCTATACATAATCTGGCTCAATATACTTAATTATTATATTTCTTATCAAAGCATATCAGCTTAAAAACAACTTTATCGAAAGTATTTATTCAAGGTTCAAAATATTTCTTTTAAATTAATGTGTTCATAAATGTAGTTAAAAATGTAATTTTGTCATTTGATTTTAATAAAAAATATATAAGTTAAAGTTGTTGTTGAACTTATTATTCAAAACGTGGGATATTTTTCACTGTAATTTGTTTAAACCACAGTGATATTTTTAAAACAAATTTTCTAATTAATTATTATGAAACTTCACTTGGATATAAAAACTATCAAATCTCCTCTAACTAAAATTTAGAGCTTATTTTTCACCGTGAAACGCGGAAAAAATAATCACACATACAAACATGGTTTTCATTAAGAAGAAAACAACAAATTTGTTTTTCTCGATCCTCGCTATAGTGTGAACCCTCAACGGAACCAACACTTGGTTCACCATACCCAATTTTCTGGATAATTGTATGCGATTCGTTTAGGTTTTAAAAAATAGAATAATGGTTTTGTACAGCTCCTAAATTAACTTCTTAAATTTACTAAATACATAAAAAGTTATTAAAAAATGTTTTGCAATTAAAAATTGATTGATTTTTAAATTACAATTGATGGTGATTTATAAATAATCATAAAAAAAAATCAAAAATTGACCAATTAGATATCTATTTTCCTTTATTTAGGTATTTTTGCCGGAAAACAAAATCACGAAAGTTATAATGAGACAAAGACTTTAAAAGGTAAATGACAAAATGAAGGAACCTGTAAATGAATTATTTTTCCTAGAGACTTTCCTATGATTTAAACTTACTGTTAGTATGATTTAATAAGTTTTTTCTTAACTAAATGTTCCTTGTGAGAAATATTATACTTGAAAATATGACAAATAAGTAAAAGCTTTAAAAAATTAATTGGTTATCAATATTAAAAATAATTTTTATTTTTTAATGCAAATATTTACATATAAAGAGATAATTCTATTAAATTGATTTATATACACAAGTACAATAAAATGCATTATAGAAAAGCAAGTAATGAGAACAAATTTCAAAATCATAATTGGATTCATAACTACTATTTTATATCCTTATGTTCAAAGAGGAATATTCTATGCATCAAAGCTTTTCTCCTTGTCAATGTGAAGATAATATGAAGCAAAGAAAAAGTCAATGAGGTTGTTAACTTAAGGATAAAAAACTTTTCATTGAAAGAATGAGTACTTTTTTAATGTATATGAGTATCAGACATAGTTTTTTATTACATTACCGAATATTTAACAGGCATTTTTTATTTTATTTTTGTTGCAGGGTTTGAAGTTTAGCATTTTAGCATTAATGACCATGAAAATTACATATTCTTCGTATTTCAAGTTGCCACGGCACGTATTAAGTACACTTTTTAAAATGTGATAAGTAAAAAAAAAAACTTGCAGTTTTTTCTTTAAAAAATTGCATAGCTGTTTAAATAAAAAAAATATTTAAATATGCACTACAGTTAGTATACTGTTTGGAAAACTCATCAATTAAAAAGTTTTTAAATTAGTATTTTCCATGTAAAATTTAGTTCAGTAAAATTGTTTAAATGCAAAAAATATTCAATAACTGTGTTTTATCATGAATTTTAATTAATCTTTTTTATCTAAACTTTATACTTTATAAACACTCATGAATCTAAAAATAAATGTTACACTAATTAATCGTTTTCTTAGATTTAAGGACAATTTACAAATATAAATATTGTACAAAATCTACTATAATAACATTTCTTTTTGCAGAGGATATATATCAAAAGAAAATATGAGTTGTGTACAAATAAAAAAAATGTTTTTACATTTTGTTTGAAATATGTAAGTGTTAAATTTAAAATAATTTTTACATTAAAAAGAAATAATTTCTTGTGTAAAGGAAGCTAATTAAATTAACTTATTTTAAATGTAAGGAAAAAAACGAAAACGTGCTGTACAAAAGGGAAGTTTCAATATAAAACTATTCTATCAAAATAGAGCAATAAAGCGTCTATTTTAAGTATATTTTATGTTAAAAATATGCAATGCATATATGACTCAATTTTGAAATTCAATAAATACATATTTTAGGAAATATTAGGAGATGAGATATATATTAAATTGCACACACATACAATATTGTACAGCTAGAAAAAGTGGCAAGCGTATTACACTGCACGTGGAAAAATGTCATATCAGAAGAACAAAATACTTTTTGTTGCTATGTTATGAAAACAGGCCTTGCTTAAACATTTCTAAAACAAACGGTTGGTTTAAATAGCAATATGTTAGCTATTTAGTTTATATTCTAAATATTTATTTTTAAAAATGGCAATGAAAGATTCAGGTTTTATCTAATTCTCTTGAAATTTGTATTTTTCCGCATGCAGTGCTATTTATAATATCGTTTGAAAAACACGGACAGGCTAATATTATTGATTAAAAACCATTTTACAAACAAGAAAAATTCATGCGAAGTATCTATGCACCCCAATGGTTTCTCCACAATTCGGACAGCCATGTAGAGTATCTTTGCACGTTGGGGCAATTAAAGGCAACCAGGCACAGGGAGTACTGAAAGTATATTACGTACAACATGAGTTCACATCACGTAAGCCTTTCAGTCCCAGTGATGTCATTTGGCATCATCATGTTTCTGATCATAATTTTATAAAAAAGTAATAGGGCTGACATCTATTGGGAATAATTAAGAAAACTCTAATAGAAAAAGTTTGAAGAATCGAATGATATGTATTTTGATATCAAAAAGGGCTATAGACGGTCAGAAAAAAATTCTAAAATGATGAGGCCAAATTTTCATTGGGACTGAAAGGGTTAAGGGCGAAGGAGACAAAATGATCGTGGGTCTCCAAACATAAGTACCTCTCTATTATTCCTATGTGGAAAACATTCTAAACAAAATTTCTCCGACAGTAATGAATATTTTTACACAAACGTTTTTTTTTATCTCATAAATCTGCCTGACTAATAGGGCTCTATAATTCCTCTTTTGAAACCGTTAGTTAAAATATTGGATGCTGACGAGAAGTTGGCTTATAAAATATTTTATTTCTATAGGAATAATAAAGAGGCCCTTTGGTTTGGAGACCTGTGTTTATTCGGTTTCATTTACCATCAAAGTGCAAGGATTTCTTAACAGAATATAAATCGACTGGTTTAAAAAGTTGTTTATTACATTTTTTACTGGTTCGGGAAACTTTATTAGCTATTTCTTTCGATTGGTCTATTTTATAAAATGCGCATTAGGGCTATAGTGATAGTGAAATGATTGTACAGTTCTGATCTACTAATGAAATGTAAGTAGTAGATACGCCTTCAGCAGAAAAGCTTGGATATCCTTTCCTTTCTATACATTGGCTTTCCGTTTTCATGGATTTGGTAAATAGAATTGAGACTTATCATATTTTATTTGATTATATTTACAACTTAAATGTTAATCTTATGCTATATCGCTTACTTACTTCTCTAGGCCTAGTGGCAAATTTTGTGGTAGGATAGAAATGTTTTTTTAATAATTTTTTAGAGATAAAAATTAAAACAAAAATAACAATTTTGGTAGTTATTATTTTTAATAATAATTCAGAAAAAATATTTTTAATAGCATTCATACAAAATATTTTTAATAATATTCATACAAAATATTTTTAATAATCAATAATATAAAATATTTTTAAAAAAAATTAATATAAAATATTTTAATCACTATCAATATGAAGAATTTTTAATTATAATTCATATAAATTATTGGTTTTTCATTTTAATGCTTACCATAGAAAAAGCGCGACCAGCACAGTAAAATAGGAACAAACTCCGTTGTGCCTGGAAATTTCAGTAACAATGAACTGTCCACAGTTTTTGCATACCAGTGCTGCTGGTTCACGGCCAAACCTGAGTTTTTCTACGTACGATGCGTGCAGGAGAAACGTGACATTCTTGTCAAAGTGTTTTTCTGAAAACAATGATTTGAATGATATCCATAATAATTAAATTAAGTAATACTACAAAATGATTAGAGTTTATTAAATGAGTAAATTAATTTTAAAATGAGTTTTAGATATATGCGTTCAATTGAAGTAAATACTAATTTAAGTTAATAAAAATATTTTATTATCTAAAATAAAAACACTATTAAACTAGGGCTGTAAAACTAATTATAATAAAATGCACATTTTATATGCATCGATAAATCTTCTTTAACAGTTGAGTTTTTATTTGCATTTTATGAAAGCACATATTAAACAGTGAAAGTTGAAAATACCTTCATATTGTTAGCTAAATCATAATAAATTATGGTAAGAGGGCAAGCTTTTTTTTTAAAAGTGTGGGATAAAATTTATAGTAGTATAAAGTACACTAAAAAATAATGAGTAAGATAGTTAAGTATATTGTTAAACAAATCTTCCAGTTTCCGAGAAATATTGACCATCATATTAAAAAAATGTTGCTAATAAGCTGTATATCAATGTTCGACAGAATTAAAAGAAAACACTTTCTAAATTTTAATTTTTTCACTTAATTATTTGGATGTTTTCTTTGCAAATCTTCATTTTTTTCCCGTTTCCTTCAGCATTTTGGTTGTTAAACGTTTGTTAGGATAATTAATACGTTAATTAATAGGTAAGAATTTTTGGTACAATAATTTACATTTCTTAATATTAGCTTATTTTAGGCTATAGCTAAATCATTTCATTAGAAAGTGAAAAATGTGAATAATACCTTTCACTGTCAACTGGTTTATCATTACCATATAAAACTAAATTTTTATGAAGAGTAACACTACAACATAAAACAATGTTAGCTTTTATCAAAGCTGAGTAACTGTACACCACAAAAACGAAGTAATGTTGCACCATGAAAAATAATAAGGCTTAGGTACTAAAAGAAATAACACAAGTAAGGGAGTGAGAAATTTAGTTACAGTATTTAGTGGTTGATTTTTATTGTTTCAAGCTCAATTAAAGTTAGTGCAAAATCAAGGCTCGACCTCAAAATATTTGAATTACAAGACATTTGCTTTACAGACTACTCAATGCCGTATTGATAGAAACTAGCATTTTTCAGAATCCGTGTTTCATAAAATTTATAATTGCGCCTACTCTTAGACTCTATAGCAGACCATACAACGTTATGTGGAAGTTTCTACATAAATTTTGGTTTAATATTCTTACTACAAAACAGGTGTTATTTTACACAATTCAATAATGTTAATGTAACATAGTTTTGTGTTTTTAACGTAACATTGTTTTCAACGCGAAGAATTTTTTTACTGCGAACTGCTTTCCATTCCAGCGTTCAGCCAAATAAAAAAAAAATAGAAAGTATTGCACTTATTTGACTTAACCTCCATGCGTAAGACCGATGTAGTATAATTATGTGCCATAATAAAAAAAAATTGTAGCAAATTTGTGCAACCAAATAATAATTATATTTGATATTTATATTATTAGTAATAATTCGTTTTATTGCTGATTGATATAAACAAACATTTTTGTTAAAAAAATATTTGCTTCCCACTTCAAAACTTGCAGAGTTGAGCTGAAAATGTAAAAGACCTTTATTTTCTGATAATCAGGCCAAACCAGCAACAAAACAAACTCTCGAAATATCGATTTCTTGCTGCCCCGGCCAGTGAGTTAGTGCTGCGTGCAATGTCAGACCTTCCAACAGCTACAACCCTTTTGAATCGCCCATTCCACACGTCTACACGTTAATTCTCAATCGAAGAATATCTGCTGAATCCCGTGCAATTGTTTATTTGCATGTCAATTGTGCATGTTAGCTGAATGATATTTGTTATTCGTTATTGATTCAATAGTATTCATCATTACGCACCAAAACCGTCGTCGATATCTTGCATTTACTAATAGCTTCGAGGGCAGGAAAAAGGGTTTTAGCAAGCTTACTTTGTAGCATAAATTTATTGGCATTTTATATATGCATGCATATATTAGGAAGATAAGTCCCAAACTATTGATTTGTAGTTATTTTACATAGCTCAGTAAAAATGTCTCCTATATTATTAAGTATAATTAGATGCAGAGTTAGCAGGAAATAAAGGGTTATAAGCCAGGTTTGTTATTTTTTACGTTTGTTTACATATCACATATGCATGCAACGAATCAAAACAATTTTATTGCCAATTGGAGGGCTCAGAACACAAATGAATCAAGTCCATAAAAAGATTCGTTGTTCTACAGATGTTTAAAGTTAAAGCTTTGAAACAAAATTACTTCTTAATATTTTTTATTGCTGCTACCTAGCGTTTATTATCTGGACTTCCATCAATTTTGCACTTAAATTCTACATAGTCAGTGCATGCACTTGCTCTACTAACTAAATAATGATAACAAAAGGAACTTAATTCACTTGTATTTGCTCTACTCACTAAAATATGAGTAAAAAAAGTAACTTAATTCACATGCATTTGCTCTACTGTCTAAAAAATGATGAAAAAAAGTAACTTAATTCACTTGCATTTGCTCTACTAACTTAAAAATCATAAAAAAGAAAATTAATTCACTTGCATTTGCTCTACTAACAAAAAATCATAAAAAAAGAAACTTAATTCACCTGCACTTACTCTACTAACTAAAAAATGATTAAAAAAAAGGAACTTAATTCACTTGCATTCTAAACCATCCAATTGATTCCTGAGAATTTGCCTTTGCGCAGCCAATATCGTGCATTTATCACAAAGCTATCTTTGACATGGAATAAAGTTGGCTTACGTAGTGCAAGCGAATCCATTTGTTGACCAGCTTGCCGCAGGGACCCGTCTCGATACCATCGTTGGACGACCATGTTCAGATATCGTTCCCATTCTTTTTTTCGAGGACGGGAAAAGGGGTGGGTGTTCCCCGTTGCCATGGTTACGTAGACGGTTTGGCGGGACTCCAAGGATATCATCCGATGTTTTGATTTCTATTGGGATCATAACCCGGCTCCGTTGCTATTATTGTGGTTAATATTGAGAGGGCTTTAATTGTGTGGTTTAAGGTTAGGTTGAGTTAACGTCAGGAGCTATCTACACTAGGGCAAGGGGAGATGAGCGTGATAATTTAGAACTACAGTCAAGTGACGAGAAGACTTCTGAGTTGGTACCCAACGAAACTGTTAAGGGTTTTGGGAACTGGCAGCATATTTTATTTTTACTCTGCATGAGGTATTATTTATACTTTTTGTCTTCAACGGCTATTTATTTGTCGATTTATATGTCGGCAGTTATGTTGCCGATGACCGGACCACTACCAGGGACCTTTCACATGCAAGGCAAACGCCTTACGGACTGGGCTCCCCAGGCCCATGCATAAGGTAAAAGAGAACACAATGAATTTATTGATTATAAAGGAACAAAAAGAAAATTTCATTTTTAAAACTTAATAAACAAGTATTCAAAGCCAACATTTATCGTTTTAACTTGGTTATAGAGAACATGATCGTCTGAAAAGTTCATCAAACATGGCAAAAAGTAAAAGCGAGAATTATTTTCTCCAGATTTTATCCGGAAAACATATATTTTAGGTATATGTTCTAAAAATAAACATTAAACATTGCATTTTCTTTGTAATTTTAAAACCGGTAAAAGAATTATGTATTAAAATAAGTAATAGAAACAATAAATAGAATAAACAAGAATCACGTGTTGAAAGTGAGAAGTTAGTTACTTACTTTAAATTGTAATGTTTTAAAAATCTCCATTAAAAATGCTAAAACGTTATGTTCATTTTAATTCTTTATTTTAACTTATGTATGTGCATATGATGAAAAAGCTATGTTTATTTAATATTATCTCAATGTAAAAAAAGGAAATTTTGTGCTTTGTATTTTAATTGTTTCACAAGAAATTTGAGTGCACTGAGTTTATCAGAAAAAATATCCTAATACTACTGCGTTGCACGAGATATCCATTGCATTTTAAAGTGAAAAAGTCTCGTGTGTTTAAAGTAAAAAGCCTTGTCAAATCGGGTAACTTTTGATCATGCATAAGACCTTATTACAGACATTATTTTCTACAAGGTTTATCACATTTTTAAAAAGTGCATTTATTAATGAGTCACTAGCTTGGAAAAGCTTGGGCCAAAGATATTCGCCGAGGCTAAAATAACACCATTAGTCTAGTCGTGATTATTATTTAGTTGTTTCCCATTTTCTTATATTCTACATACACAAAACGTAAAATTAAAAAAAAAAATACGCTCTTAATATAGCTGTTCAAATATCGCCATATCGTCAAACAAATTACAAAACCACTAAGGAGAAAACTCTACCGATTATCGGTTTTGGTAAACGGTGGGCTGATATCATTATCCAGTGTTAACTCCTGTGACATTTTGCACATTCGTATTTTTGTCAATTGGCCGACACTATTTCCCCACTACATCATATTAATGAATCTGAATCATTTGATTTTCAAATAAAGAGAAATTAGAAATTTTCAAACACAACTAAACAACAATGCATATTTATTTTATAAAAAAGATTTTTTTTTGTGCAACAAATTTTATAAATCCGCAAGCAAAGCAATCACTCAAGCCTTTACAAGTCCATCCAGGTACTATAAGAATTTTGTATAAACTTGTAAATAGGTTTGGACTTCATATCGCTTGAAACTTTTGTGCCAGGGGCTGGTAGAATCTGCTGGCACCGGTCTTCGTTCCCATCCATGCTGTTGCATATAACGTCTGGGAGCTGAGCTGACACCATGTGAATGATATCCATGACCATATCGATGGCCTCCTGACCGCAAGTATCCGTGGCCATCCTACATAATTCGCCACGAATTTTTCTGTATCCACTGTAAAGAAAAGGATACAATGGATGACTTTAGGTACGGCCAACTTTAATAACAAGGCCAGAGAAGCTTTCCCAAAAGTGAGCGCAGACGGAATTTTTGACGTCACTGTTCCGAGTGCCGCACTCTCAGAAATAACACTTTCATTTTTGACGATTCATGAATCCTCAAGCCTCATTTCGTTAATTTTGAGGATTGTTTTGTCAAACTATCACGTAACTTTTGAGTCAACGCGAATCCTCTTTTTTACGATCGTGATTTGACGATTCTGTATCTTAATTTTGAGGAAACTGAATCTCATTGTTGTACTCACATGCTCAAAAATGACGAAATATTTCTTTAGATTAGACGACATTCAAATCCTCATAAAAATGACGATTCAAATTTCCTCACTTTGAGGAAACGAAAGCTCGGAGAATTTGCCAGTAACAGAATCGTCAAAATTAAGGAAAATCTCGTCATTTTTGAGCATTCATTTTTTAGAGTGCGAAGATAAAGAAACTAGTTCGGACGCATTCGGAACCTTAAAATTGTGGTCATTCGTGAAAGAGTGGTTCTGAAAATGTTTCGAGACAGGTTAATTTAACCTTCGGAACAACGTCACTCGGAACTATAACGTCGAAATTTCCGTCCCCGGGCGTGTTTGGGAGAGCTTTTTGGGCAATAGTAGTTGAGTAGGCCGTGCTTTAAGTCTCTTAAATTTGACACTGAACACAATAAACAAGAAAGCCTCTATATATGCAGATGTTAGATATTTATTTACAAGTACGCTAACAACATCAAAGATAACAGTCAACTATACATGAAATTCGAAAAAACGTTTAAACTTAAACTGCTAGATTTGAAAGTTGAGCAGTTTGTTGAAATACCATCACGTTAGTTCACAGATGAATCACGTATGTTAAAGTAAATTTCATACCTCAACAAGATCTAACCACATAATATGCTTTTCCTTTTGAAAATGCAACTATTGTACACTGCGTCTATTTTTTAGCAAATAATAATCCACTTTTATGAAGCTATTCATCATTGATGCAGTTTCAGTCATTTTTGCCACATAATATTTGAACACAACCTAACACACTTATAATTGCCCATCTCCAAACAATTCTATGATTTTTCAATACAATGATGCCTTTTTTTGTAAGCGGAATCTGTAGATCAAACACCTAACTACATTAAAATTGCAGTATCAAGATACTGAAATTTTCTTGCAGCATATCAAAGATCAGCTATCTTGATACTTCGTAGTATATGATATATAAATGCTGTTATTAAAGTTAAATGAAACAGTTTAGTATGACAAATTCTTAAAAATAATAATAGTTAACTTACCAACAAGAATACATAATTTTATCGCTGTCCTTTGTAGCCAGGAATCCCTCAACTACAGCCAAACTGTATTCGATTTGCTCTTTTAATTCTTCAGACTGTGAAACCTTATTTAGACAAGTTGCGTGAGCCAAGTATTCTGCAACATCGAATGACAAATCTTAGTTTGAAATGTATTTTAAACTAAGTAGTAATATGCATCTTTTCCCTTCCCAGAAGTTTTAACTTTATATTTTACGATAATTTTTGACAAATTAGATATTACTAATTTGTAAAAAAACTGGTCAGAAAAACCAATTAGTAATTTCTTATGTATATTAAGCCAGTTTTAGAATTGCTAAATTAAAAATACTACCCTTTGACTTTTTTAAAACGCTAACCATCTTTCAATTTTAAGAATAACTCTATCAATGTTTTATAGTTTGTTTTTAGAACTATTTGTTTGAGAACTATGCATGGATTTTAAAATGTGAGCCACAGTACGAAAATCGCATGTATTTTATAATGAATATCCCCCCCCCCAAATCTTTTGTTTTAATTATTGATTTCAACATTTAAAAATAAACATTGATACAAAATAGACCTTATTCTATGCATAATTTTGTGCACCACTTATATAAGAAGCAGGCTAGAAAATTTTTGATAACTTAACCAGCTAAAAAAAAAAAGCCTCAGGTATTTATTTAACACGATAATTGAAAAAATGCGAAACAGAGAAAACAGGTTGAAAGCACAACCAATACAGGTTCAAACTTCATGGGATGAGTCCAGAAAGTATTTAATAACTTTCTTTTTATCGAAGATATTAATCTGAAACTTTCAGTAAATGTTAAAAAAAAGGAATAATAATAAGAAATAAGAACTGAAAATCAATATTTTGACTAATATTTGGGTACCGTATTCTATGCACTATATTGTAAACAATAAGTTCCCGGGGAACCGTTTATACGGACAAAGCTGCTGATGTGGCTAGTGCTGTGCTCCACGCTTTTGGAACTATCTGACTGTTCTACCCCGCCTGTCTCTACTTATATTAGCCTTTTTTTCTATTATTTTTATTGCACTGGTCACACGACAACAACAATAAGCAATAAAAACTGAAAATCAATATTTTGACTAATATTTGGATACCGTATCCACGGTAAATGGCTTTATCCCTCAAATGGATCAGGCCATTTTTATATGTGGTATGAGGATAATGTGATTAAAATACAGCTAGTGTACTCGCATAATCAAATAATAGTATTCGTATTTAGTTATAAAATAAAAGTACTTAAATAATAAATAGTAATTAAAGTAATATTCGTACTTTCTCGAAGTGCGTTTCCCTTTTTACAAAACGAGTCCCTGAATTCGAATACTCCATCAAGTAAGTAACCAACGGCTTCTTTCTGCAGAGGTGTCATACAAGACTCTTTGTAATTCAAGGCACACTCGATAGCTTTGGTTAGTTCTCTGAAAAAAGACAAATAAGATGATAATTAGTTTTCGATCACTGTTAAAACGGTAATGCATGTTTTGTTTTTGCATCCCGAAAAAATATATTTGTATCTTTAATACCCATACATTAAGGGAAAATACTGATACAAAAATTAACTGCATTGGAATTTAGATAATTTCAATTTTAAAAATTTTTGCCTTACGGTAAAAGCCAACCACAAAATTCCAATTTTGATAAGAATGATTAGAACACCTACTAAATATACTTAAAAAACACCCTCTTGAACTCTAATTATTTTTTCAAATCAGTTTATTTGTATTTAGTACTAATATTACTATACTTTGAATACTGCCAAAGACTTAATTTCACAACAGTTATAACTTCACTCTTTAATTTTGAATCCACTTTTGCTACTGTTATGAGGGTTTATTGTAACTAAAACTTCAAAATGGAATGTAGTAGATAAAAAACACACACACAAAGATTTGTCGAGAGGGTGCTCTAGTTTAATAGAATAAAGTGGATTATCGGGATATTTCCCGATTATAACGTTCTTGTAAAAAATCGATCAATAAAATTTAAACTGCGTATTAGCATCCATATTTCAGCCTAACCTAGTATGCTTATCACCTAATTTGTAACATTCTCTATCCACAGAAATAATAAAACCGTTGCTCTAGCACGCAAGTAATGAATATCCAAGGATTTGAACCAAAGATGAAAAGCCATGGATCCGGAGACCCCGATAGCAATGTTGAGGTCAACACGAGGAATAGTGTAAAATAAAACAGTACGAAAATTGCGCTCCTGGCATTTTGTAGACATTGATTATACTCCTAGGATTCATGAACTAGGACCATTTTTGGGGTAGTTATGTTTCTCTTCAGCGGATTTTTTTTCTTATGTTGAGTTCAACATTTTTCAATAAACACTTATAATTGACGTATAAGAAAGAGTTTAAATAAAAAAAGATAATTAAATTACGCAACATTACAATTTTATATGTATTTTTCATTTCAAGAACCCAATTTTACTGCATTTTTATTAATTAATCAATAAAAAACCATTTACCATAGCATATATTAAATGTAAAAGTAATATTTTTTGTTCATAGATGGCGTTACTACATGCGATAAAGGAATAAGGAAATATTCTTGGTAAATAGGGTAGAATATTAAGTATAGGAAATTAAGTAAAATAAGTATTATGCTCTCATATAATTATGCAAATTTATGAAATGATATCTATTGAATAAATGTTAATGTTAATTGTGGTTGTGTAATCAAAATAATTTATAAATAGTAATTCTAAATACTTTTTTATTACGAAACACCTCATTAAAAAGAAGAAAGACATTTTTTTAAAAGGATGAATGGCTTTTGGAATCGCTCATTGCTACCTTGAAATTTCAGTGTTTTAAAACAAGGTTGCCCTTTTTTGGTCAATAAATTTGATCAAGCAGGAAATAAATCTCAAACTCTGTTACTTTTCCCATCATTTGGCAAATAAAAATAAAATTAGCGAATCTCCAAACAAAGTGCTCCTGTGTAATCAACGGAGAAAAAAAATCTTAGCTGCATTTCTCATTCAGCATTGAATATTTCACAAACGGTTTTGCATGTGACAAATGCAGCTGATTTATAGGCCTCTATAATCCCACTTTTTGAAATCGGTTTGAGTATTTTGTGTAAAATTATTAATTTAAAATTTTAAATAATATTCCAACCAAATTTAAAAAGTAAGATTATAGAGACCATAAAAGTGAGTCAACTATATTTTTTTCCTTAAAATAGTTTTTAAAAATATTCAATGCAGACCTAGAAATGTGGAATAGATAAAAAAAATATTTTTTCCCATGAAATAACTCTGCTGCCCTCTGGTTTAGAGACCCGTGGTCGATCGGGCTCATTCACCCTAAATGTTATTTATTTTAATTTAATTAAAAACTTATTTATCATAAGTACAATATATTGAATATCACTAAAATTTACAACTCATACATATTAAGTTGTAAATATATAAACTTAATTCATAAATCATAAATGCAATACTTTGATCAGTAGAATTGAAGTTTACTTACTGGCATTCAAAAGCTACATCATCTTCTGTTGTTGGTATTGATTGCTTGGGTAACGTTTGCACCCATTTAATGGCAATATCTGCGCACTGCATGACTTCGCTGGTATGGCACTGGGGATCGGCGTGGACAGAACATGATGAGGCTGCACACATGAAAAACAATAAAGTGCCGTTCTTTACAGCAGATGAAAAAACTATACATTAAAATTGCTTTAAAATATCAAATAGAATATTACGTATATAAATAAAAATCGATATCAAATGAAGCAATAAATGAAGATTGAAAAAATATTTTTTTTCATCAATAGTATTTTCTTCAGCAGATGAAATAATTACATATTAAAATAAATAAAAAAAAATATCAATCAACATGGGTATTTTAAGTTAAATAAGTGCTATAGTTTTAGTATTTGAAGCAAGTCATAGTACTTTTAACTCTAATTCCTAGAGGGATTTTTTTTATAAACTTCAGTATTTTAGTAATCATTTAATTTTTTTAAATAAAGTAGTATATAAAAACTTCCAAATTTGCATTTGACACTTTAAATACTATACAACGTATTTTTAAATCTAAATACATTAACAGAACATTTATAATGACATAATATGACATAAATAACATTTAAATTCAAATTATTAAATATATTTTCTGTTCTTCACAATTTTTGCAATAATAATATGTGAAAAGTGCTTTTTTATTTTAGTTTTAATTATTGGTAAAATTCCATACCTTACATAACAAACAAATATAAATACCTTTTAATTTTTTAATTCAAAACGTATAATGTTTTTGTATTAATATATTGTTACCAATTTTAGATTTTTCTTTTCACTAAAAATGCAGCTGATTAAAACATAAATACGAGTATGAATTAAAAATGAAATTTTGTAACAAGATAGAGTGATTAGATACTAAGCTAGTTTCCCTTAACAAGTAAATCCTACTTTGATTTATTTCCCTTTTGTACATAAAACCAACATATATATTTCATTCATTATAATATCATTAAATAAATAGCTATTTTCTTAGTGTAATATATTAATTTAGACTATTGACTAAATAGTAAGTTAAGTGCTCGTTTCACATATAATATTGCGGGTTCGAGTCCGTAGCTGAAATGTTAGATTTTGAGGATGGGAAAATGGTCGGCGCGAATGTCTTACTATTATATGACTTGTAAACAATCTCTTGAATACATATTTGACTTGGAATCTCTAGGCAAAATTAAATCTCGGCGTACTATAAAATTCACAGAGAGCTCAGATTAATTGCAACCTGGCTTCAAAATTGGTAACGAGAGCCGCCTAGATTGTGCAGCAAATAATGAAAATCTGTTCTTGTGTATATTCCCAAAGCAAGCAAAGGCTTAACCGCCAAAGAGCAACCCCGTTAAAAAAACCTTTAAAATTAAAAACAGTATAAAATTGTTAAATACAATAAGAATCACAGTAATATAATTTATATTTAAAATTTTAATTTACCTAGGATTAATCCTAAGATTACCAAAAGAATCTTCATTTTCACGTATCAAAGCAGCACTTAACTGAGGGCGGATCACTGGTACAATGTTGATAAATAAAACTTTTATACGGGTTATAAGATTTTTTGTTTTAATAATATAAGGAAAACACTTTTTTCAAAAATCAATGAAGCATTATATAACGTGAATTGTAAGGATGAGAGTGAGTAATCTTAGACAATTTCTGGGGAACCAATTTTGTCGTAAAATAATTGTTTATGATAACCTTGGATTAAAACAATACTATTTATGGTAATCTGTTATCCAATATGCATTTTTCTTCAATACAAGATTTATTGATAAAAATAGCAGACGTTTTCATTCCATTTAAAGTTGAATTGTGTAAACAAACGTCTCTTCAGAGTCGTGTTGAATATAAATTGATACCACGTGTAAAAACATCGTTACAATTGTAAGGACTTGACTTTTCATTAAAAGATTTTAATAACATTTTTATAACCACGTGCAAAAAAGTTCACTTTTTTGCATCATATTTATTTATAAATCGTTGCAAAAGTGACACTTTACATGCTTACGTCACAGACAGATGGCGAAAATGCGATTTTCGGCACTAGTGTGGTTAAGTAAATAAGAGTATCTGATTGGTAGAAAAACAAAACGTCATGAATATATCCATGGAAACTAAATTATGTCATGAAACTCAGTTAATTCTATTGGTTCATTACTTTTGCATTTTCTAATATCTCCATGGAAACTACAAGTATTGCAAAAATTATTAAAGGAAAATAAATAAGACAACAGTAAAAAGCCAAATTTCACGCCAAACAATACTTTTATTTAACATGCATATTTATAGTAACATTTGATCCAGTGTATTTAGGCAGTCCTAGAAGCATTCCGGAATGCCTCCAAAGTCTGGAAGTTGGTCAAACATCATTTCAAATTCATTTTTACCCATGTTCGGTAGCACTAATGTAAATACTATTTTGATTCAAAGTAGAAAATTATTTTGCAACTATTCTATTACCATTTTGCATTTTCGAATATCGCCATGGAAACTAAATGATGCCTTTAAAATCATTCATTGGTAGAAATACTCTTGTGCACGTTTTATAAAAAATATTGTAAGCAAGCACGTGCAAAATAACACTTTATTAAGCTCTTGTCATTATTTCACTCGCTCGTACCTCGCTCGTGAAATAAAAGCCACTAGCTTAATGAAGTGTCATTTTCGACGCTAGTTGCTTAAATAACTATTGTAATCCCCCTCAAGTCCCACAGGCTGCCTCAAAGTGTGCTCTAGTAGCCGGCGAGGGGGTGTACCTGGGCGGAGTGGGTGAAGTACGTCGGGAGAGTAATCTCCTGGTAGGGTCACCCAAGGCGTGAAGGCCACTCCACCATGCTCAGCTAAAGCCTGGGGCAAAGGAGCTAAGTCAGTCTTCTACCTCTTCTGGTGCTCCAGTCTCCTAAGACAACAGAAGCTGCTCATTCCCTCCATCTATGATTATGTCACTCAATGATTTCCATGCTGCCTCGACCGTCGCGCAGTCAAAAAAGGGTCGCGTTCGAGATTTAGGAAGAGGGTCTCGTTCGGAAAGTTTGCTACTGTCTTCAAAACAGTTTAAATCTCTGAATATTCTCCAAATAAATATAAATGGGATTTCAGGCAATGCCTCAAGGACCAAACTTGACCAAGTCCTTAGCTTGGCCGACACTCACGGTGCTCAGATTATAGCTATTCAGGAGTCAAAGCTGAACGAAAGTGTTTCTATCAAGGTTAGGGGTTTTAATATTTTTCGAACAGACAGACGTGACAAAGGTGGTGGTGGTCTTGTTCTTCTAGTTCGGGACATCCCGTATCAAGCCATAGATATAAGCAGTTCAATTACTGACAGCTCAAATTTAGAATTACAAGGAATTACGATTATCTGGAGCGGCAAACCACTCAACGTTTATAACATGTACCATCCTCCGAACAACAAGACTTTACCATCCGGACTATGCAGTCTTTTGAATGCGAATTCGATTCTCGTCGGCGACCTCAACGCTAAACATCCAACTTGGGGTTGTTCTTGTCAGAATCAGAGAGGCAACGATCTCAATGATTTGATCGACGACAGTGGCTTTCTAATTTTAAATGATGGCACTCCTACACACACCTCCTATTGTTATAACTCTTCGGAGGTTCTAGATATTGCTATTGTTAATCCTGTCATTTTTCCTGAATGTAGATGGACTCTTTTAGATAGTATAGGAAGTGATCATCTCCCAATCCTCATTGAATTAAACAGGAAACAACCAGTGATTTCTAGGCTACAAAGATTTTGGAATTTCAAGAAAGCAGACTGGGACTCTTTTGCTATTTTGACCGATAACGAACTTAAGTATAAACCACTAAGCAATGAAATCGATTCGGACTGGGCTGCCTTTAAAAATGTTATTATTAATTCTGCCAAAAGAACTATCCCTAGAGGAAATATCAGGAATTTCAAAGGCTACTTCACTCACGAATGCCCATTACTTATGCCCCTGTTGGAGAAGCGAAAACAGCTGCATAAAAAATTAACCAGTTCCAACAATAGTTTGACCAGAATAGAACTAAACCAGATTAACGCGGAGATCAAACGTACCTATGCTTTGATTAAGAGGAAAAAATGGAGCGATTTCTGTAGCAGGCTCGATTCAAGATCTTCTGATACTAAACTGTGGAAACTTGTAAAAAACATAAGTAAAGAGCAGACACAGGTCGAGAAATGTAACACAATAAGAAATAGTAACGGGCTTACTGCCCGAGACGATATGCAAGCGGCTAATATGATTGGTTCCCATTACCAACTGATGAGTAAATTGGTGTTTTCCACTGAAGATAAAGCTGTAAAGATAAGAGCCAGTAATCTAGTTCACGGCTGTCGCACTTCTCCCGCGGGGACCTCAATTTTCAAGAAGGACTTTTCTTTGCAGGAGCTTGAGGAGGCACAGGGGGAGCTTGACTTGAGTAAATCTCCAGGACCTGATGGGATTCATGGGCATATGCTGAGTCATCTTGGAATTCACGGAAAACATTGGCTTTTAGGCTTCTTAAACGCTTCTTGGAGTCTGGGGAGGCTCCCCAAAGACTGGAAAAAGGCAACCATTGTCCCTGTGAGAAAAATGAACAAGGAGGCTCACTCACCTGAAAGCTACAGACCAATTGCTTTGACCTGCATTACTTGTAAAGTGATGGAGAAAATGATTTTAAAAAGACTGATCTTTTACTTAGATTCACATGATCTCCTTCCAAAGGAACAATCTTGGAGGGTTCCTCCTCTCCTGTGTTGTCAATGATGTGAATAGTTTGACAATTAAACTTACTATTATTGGGATATTAGTTCCCATGTTAAATTATGCTTGTTGATTGTTGAACATAATAATGGTAAGATCTAACAATAGTGGAAGACATAACGCTAAATTAATCTTATAGTGATAAGCAATAACCCATGTGGAATGAATCACTGGTCAATAGGATATAATCTATTTATTAATATAAATCTACGATTGATACATTATCTCATTCAGGAGATCTACAACAATTTAGATAAGGGAGTCCGAGGAATAACAAGGAAGGATTGACTTACCAATTAGAGTCAGTAGGATCTTCATGTTATAAAATGGACTTAGGGTCCAGAACTTCCTCACATAACACTTTTATCAACACCTAGATTGAACAGTTGAGGTACGGTAATTGGGATAGCACCTAGGGGCTCAACGGGCACCCAACTCATTGGAAGATACTTAGGAGAAGGACACTGTTGGTGTCGGATACCAACCATCCACAATTCCAATTACTAACACATTTCACAACTCTTCCTCAAGAAGCACACAGGGTAATTAGTTGATTGGAGTCCACCAACAATACGGATCAATACAGCTTTAATTATAGTGAGCAAGTTGAGAATACGCTTAGTCACACGGCGTCTCTGGCAAGAGGGACCCAATGGCACCCATGTCACTTTACGTAGGGTCGGGCCGAGGGCCCAACGGGCACCCAGCCCTCTGTTGAATCTTAGGTTTCTTTTTGGACTCTCTCGTAACTGACCTCAGATCTCGCGGTACCACTTCTTGGAGGGTTCCTCCTCTCCTGTGGTTGTCAATGATGTGAATAGTTTGACAATTAAACTTACTATTATTGGGATATTAGTTCCCATGTTAAATTATGCTTGTTGATTGTTGAACATAATAATGGTAAGAAGATCGAACAATAGTGGAAGACATAACGCTAAATTAATCTTATTGTGATAAGCAATAACCCATGTGGAATGAATCACTGGTCAATAGGATACAATCTATTTATTAATATAAATCTACGATTGATACATTATCTCATTCAGGAGATCTACAACAATTTAGATAAGGGAGTCCGAGGAATAACAAGGAAGGATTGACTTACCAATTAGAGTCAGTAGGATCTTCATGTTATAAAATGGACTTAGGGTCCTTAAGTTCTATGGTTAAGATTAGACCGCGGAGTCAAGTTAAAGTGCTCTCTTTTAGCTCAGGATTCCGTCTGATTTCTTAAATTCGGACCCTCTCTCCTCAAACTCTTGGGGCCTCCCATCCGATCAAATTCTCCAATCCTTAACTATCATATCCGCCCCTGTGTCCAGCCCCCAGGGGCTGTATGGTCGGTCACTTTGATAAAATTGTTACTCTAATTTTTATTATTGGCTCGGCTTAGCTTTTGATATCCTCCTGAACATCTGCTGTTTACTTCGAAAACATCCGACCTTCCTGGAAACCTTTACAATGATCCTGGTCAACCTATTGTGATGTAATGTCAAAAGTCCAGACACTCTGGCGCGGCGACTCTGACTTACAGCTTCACACAATGACCAAATATTTCCCCCCATCCTGTTTACGAGTTCTAGCAACTACCCCTGCCAGCGCTCCTTCTTAATTCCCTACTTTAATTATTTCCGATAATTAGCTCAAGAAACAATATGGCTTCAGGGAAGGACACAGCACCACTGACCAGGTGCTTTATTTTTGCCAGAGGATTAGAGATGCCCATAACAAAAAACCAACTCATCACACTGTTGCAGCGTTCTTGGACCTGTCCAAGGCCTTTGACCGAGTATGGATACAAAACTTATTATTAAACTCTTTGACTCATTTGGAATTCACGGTAACGCCCTTACTTGGATTTACGACTTCTTGAGAAATAGACTTTTCAAAGTAAAGTTTAACAACACTCTTTCAAAGAACTTCAAATTGTCTCAAGGTGTCCCTCAGGGATCTGTCCTAAGCCCTACTCTATTTACTTTATTTATGGCTGGCCTTGAAGGGATCATTTCTAAGAGCTGCGAGGTGGGTTTGTTTGCGGATGATATTGTGATTTGGAACTCTGGCACTGATATTGAGAAACTGGAGACCAACATTAGTTCAACCCTTGATGATGTTTTGACGTTTGCGGATGAACATAAGTTATGCTTCAATACCTCCAAATCTTTTGCTTCCTTTTTTACAACTAACAGGAAACTTTTTAATTACCAACCTAGAATCTATATGAATGACCAACCATTAACAGTTGATAAGCACCCCCAGATACTTGGGTTTTGTGTTGGATAGCGAGTTTACCAGCAGTAAACACATCGATCATATTATTTTAAAGAGCAAAAAGCGCCTTAATATCCTTAAATATATCTCTGGGCGGGATTGGGGTGCAGATGCTGCCACCCTCAGAACTACATATACGACTCTAATTAGGCCTATCCTTGAATACGGCTCCGCAGTTTACTGCTGTGCTTCCAAAACAAATCTACAAAGACTTGAGAGGGTCCAGCTCAGTGCCGCCCGTATTATAACTGGACTTCGTAATAGTTGCCCTAGTGAAATTGCTCTTTTTGAGACTGATTTACAACCTTTAAGTCTCAGAAGAAGTTCGGGCCTGACAAAGTACTTTTCTAAACTTGCCAGTTTTGGGACTCAAAATCGAACTTCTGAGTACATGCTGGGATGGAGTAACAACCAAAGACTACGAAGAAACAGCCCTCTTAGCTCAGCATTTTCTGAAAATTTGATCCAGAAGGACGTCTTGCATCATAGCTTGAAACAGTGTCTAGACCCCTCGTTAGGCTTAAACCGAGTCTTCTTCCACACAAATCTTCCCACCCGGGTTAGCAAGAATTCCGCAAATCCTGCCTTTTTGAGACAATTGGCCCTTGAAATAATCCACAATATTCCTAAGGATTGTCCCGTTATATATACAGACGGAAGCAAAGATGAACGTGGCTGTTCAGGCAGTGGAATTTTTATTTTATCCCAGGGAGGCAAGAAAATGATTAAGAGGAGAAATCCAGACCATTGTTCAGTTTTCAGGAGTGAACTGATCGCCATTAATGAGAGCATTGATTCAATTCTCTCCTTCCCTGGCTCATCTCCTGTCTGGATTCTGTCTGACAGCCAAAGCTCCATCCATTACCTTTCCAACTGGCTAAAGGTGCGAGATAGTACTGGTTTGGCAATTATTAGCAAACTCAAACATCTTTCATCATTAAGAGAGGTTCATTTTCAATGGATCCCTTCTCACGTAGACATTTATGGCAACGAGACGGCAGACTTACTGGCTAAAGAGGGTTGCAATGAACCGCTTTGCACCTCTGATTTGTTGACCCACTCCGAGTTCTTTTCGAGGGCTATGAGTCTTCATAATGCCTCTTGGAAAATTCCTCCAGTGCACCACTGGTACCAAGGTAAGCGACCCGGAGAGGCTTTATCCCTAAAGTGCTGCAGAAGCGACCAGACGGCCATTACAAGACTTAAAAGTGGACACATTAGATCTCTGTGTTACACGAATGGGAAGAAGACCTTTCCTATCTGCCCGAAGTGTTCCATCAAACAGGCGGCACCCGACCACATCCTGGACTGTCTGGGACTTTCCAGACACGATTTGTATGAAAATCCAGTCATGGTCCTAGACTTTTTACGAGTGACAAACATTATAGACCTAGTTTAGCTCTGCTAAACCAAGGAGATAAGCAACAACAACACTATTGTAATAATTAATTTGCCTCGATCGGAAATAATTTAATAAATTCTTTTGATAGAGTTGGTATAAGTTTTCTCCCAGAAAAAGTTAATTTTAAATTGTTATATTGTTCATTAAAGGTTGGAAATACAGATTGATGCCTGCATTGTTGGGAGTGGAAATTAATTATAAGATTATTATGCATTCACTTTTTTCCTCATGCTAATTTCTAACTGATATTTTTCTGTATTTTAAACATTAAAAAACGAGTTTTTTTAATTTCGCATCGTTGTTTTTAACACGATACTATTTTATTTTGAAATTCAAAAGCTATTTAAAATTAAATTCTCCAAAGTGATTATGAGGCCAGTTTTCCTTTTATTGTGAGAAAAATATTCTGAAAAACAAATGCTTTATTTTTCAAGTTTAATCATGTTCTAAGAATTGAAAACTTTAAATATCCTGAAAACCTATCCTGTATTAGGAGTGGTAAAGCAAATGTACCAATGCATACTATACTTTTTCTCAATCATTCTTAAAAGTAATTTCATTATTGTTCTCAAATTTGATTATGATTTATTCAAAGCTATAATAAAACAAAGGTGTTCTCAAAAATGATAAAATTATTCACAAAATTGAGAACCCTTTAAAACAATGTTTTTGAAAGTATTGTTGCAAAGCTTTTTTGGTACGTAATTTAAACCAGTTATAAAACAATGATATTCTCAAAAATGAAAATATTATTTGGAAAATTGAGAACACATTTTGAACAATAATTTGGAGGTATGTTATAATTTTTTTTATTATTATTTGTTCTCTTTTTTGCGAATTGACGACCCATTTGTAAGTACCATCCTTCAATTCCTTCCTTATTGACTATGAAAAGTTAACTTTAAGTTTTAAAATTTCATATTTTGTAGAACTTAAATTGTCTTTTACAAACTGTTTAGTTCGATACTTTTTTTTTTAATCTTCTACGATTTTGTTTTAGAAAGCTTAAAGAGGAAAAATAATTCTTGTTGGAACATTGTTTCTCTATTATTCTTTAATGAGTTGATATGCCGCAATTAAAAAAAATAAAAGAGCTGATAAAGACTATCCATAAAAACATAAACATGTTTATGAAAAATATCATTTTTACTTCTAAAAATCGAAAAGTTCATTTTTTTGTGTGTTTCAAACAGTACCTAGATGAAACTTATGTGACATTTCCTCATGCCAAAAGATTTTTTAAAAATCATATTTTGATATAAATTTTTTAAAACTTTATTCATGTGAATTCCAGCAATAAGGACAAAATCCAAAAAATAAACAACAATATAATTTTTATTTTTTTAAAGGCATTTTTTCAACAATTTTTAGTAATCAAACAAGGAAAGAGAACAACAGCCATTTACAAGTCAATCCAATTGCTGAGTGCATCTTTGATAAACTCAAAGAGGGCCGTGTTCTTCAGATCACTGGAAACTTTGGTGCCAGGAGGAGGAAGTAGTTTCTGACACCTATCTTCTGTACCGTCCATGCTGTTGCATAAGACGTCTGGGAGCTGAGCCATGAACATTGAAATGAATTCGATGACCATGTCTGTGGCTTCCTTGCCACAAGTGTCCAAGCTCATCTTAAGGAACTCGCCATGGATTTTTCTGTATCCACTGTAATTGAAAAAGTTATGTCAGTTGAATTATCCTCCTGCATAAAATATATACTCATGAAGCCTTTACACTTGGCGTTACATGACATTTGAATATTTTTCAAACAGCGCCACTCTTTCTTCATGACGTTACCGAAAGCATTTTTACTCTTTAGTGGTTAGTTTTATGTGCCCACGTTACATAATAAATCGATCACTGACCAGAAAAAATGCTTTCAATGACGCCTTAGACGAAGTTTGGCAATCTTTGACCAATCAATGAAATCGCACTTAGTGAAACCGAAGCAAACAATGAATTTTAGGACGAATAAAAATTAAAAAAAGAGTTTAAACATTTAAAACATCCCCATTAACAATTTTTCTTAAGTTATATTTTTAGACAGAATGTTTACCGATAAATAATATTAACGCAAATTTAATTTGAACTCCGTATATTTAATTACCTATTTATATTATTCGAGAAAAGATAATTGCTTAAAGATTTTTTTTTAATCTGTCCTATTATTTTTATGGTTTTGCACACAATAAAAATTGTGGAACATTTTTCACATTAGTTTTTTAATAAATTCCGGGTTGATTGTATTACTATGCCTAGATACTCTTAACACACAACTTCGGAATAAAAATTTGTTTTATTAAGAGCACAAAATGACAAATAAGCCGTAACTGACTAGAAGAACATCAAGAAGATAATTAAATCATTTGTATGTTCCGAAACCCATAAAAATACAATATAATGTTAAAGAAGCAGTAGAAAAAATAAAAATTTCCATCAATGAACGTAAACTTACCAGCATGCATACATAATTTTATCACTGTCTTTTTGAGAAACCATATTTTCAACGACAGCCAAAATGTATTCGATTTGCTCTTTTACTCCTTCTGACCTTGAGACCTTATTTATGCAAGTTGCGTGGGTCAAGTATTCTGTAACAAACAATGAAATTTTTTAACATTAATAACTATTGTGGTACATTACTATTTGTTTCAATTTATGGCATTAATAAATACAATGTTCTTATGAATAAAATGAAAATTAGTTGGGAATTAATTTTAGGATTTTTGGTAGTGAAATAAAAGTTACGAAGAACTAATTTTTTTGCAGATAATTTAAATTAGTAATAGTACGATTAACAATATTTTCAGAATAAAACTAACTGAAAAAATTTGATTTCACCAATACATTTTGCCTAAAACTATTATTTTTAATAAAACTATTTTTAATGAATATATAAATGTACTTATTCAGTATATTATCTATAACTTTTAAATTGGCTACGCATATTTATAGTAAATTTTTATTTCATAGATTGTTTTAATTTAACTTGGAAATAAAAGCACACATATTATTTTTTTAAATAAACTGTATTCGAATTAACATGCTTTGATTATTTGATAAATAATCAAAATTGACTAGTACTAATTCTTTTTAACTATTCTTTACAAGTAGAAAGTGTTTTAAAATAAAATGATTCTATTTTAGACAAGCAAAACTAATTTCATCACTTCCTTTTCAGTTTGCAATACTTGTCGGATTTAAAATAAATAAAAGAATAAATCAAATGTTTTAATTATAAAAACAACTAATTTATAAATCCATTAAAGATAATTTTCTAAAAGCTGAGATGAGTGTCGTTTGGATATGCAGTACTTTTATAACATTATTTTATTTATTCTTACTTGTTCGAAGTGCCGATCCCTTTTCGCAAAACGAGTCCCTGTACTCAAACACCCCATCAAGAAGTAGCCCAACGAATTCCTTCTGTAGAGGGGTCATGCAAGAGTCCTTGTACTTCAGACCACATTCAATGGCCTTTGTCAGTTCTCTGGAAAAAAAGTATTAAAAAAACTTAATTAAAGTTTAATTAGTATTTGTAGAAATTTCTCATCTGGAAGAAGTTTAATTTGCTACTCCTCTTATGTAGCGAAACATTATTAATGAAATGCTACAAATTAGAATAGTCATCTCCAGAGCAACAAGGGCTGATTACTGCTGATAGGGCAGAAAACTGTAATGTCTATATTGATGACTTGAACCATTGTTGCTAGCGCTCAATAATTCAAACATCTGTTAGAAAAGTTTAGTGAAAGATTGATTATTTTGGAGCGAAGAAGTCCAGTTCATTTTTGTGATTGATGCAGTTCATCTGCCCACGTCATATTACCCCTTAACTATTAACATGATTCAACAAATGCGCAGTATGGTTATTGTTTATTCGTGTAAATTACCTAATTATTAGTGTCATTAGCTTTTTTTGTTGAACATTTATGAGATTGTTTGGAAAGTGTTACTTTTTACAGAAGAATATTACTAGATGACTATTAATTATTAGTTATGGCCATGGATCGATAAAGGTTGCAGATGCTTTAAACTAAACTTAAGAAAATATATCTGCACCTATGTGCTAGATTTTACAATTTTATATCAGTTTTATCAGAGAAAACATGACGAATATTAATAAAAACCATGCTATGTCAAGACAGAAAAAAGTTTTATAATGGAATTTTTGTCATTGTTTTTCATTTTTATAACTTAAAAACTATTTGTGGAGCCAAAATGTATAGTTGATACTTGTGCAACTGATTTTAAGATTTTAAATACATTCTATATTATCCCTGCTATATAATTGAAGAGTACACGGGAAGAACCGATTGATTTCTTTAGAGGCTTTCCGTAATTGTCTCTGCTTGGCGGAGATTGGCAACCAGAAACCGGTTTTTCTTAAGGTTCTTCATTTGCGGTACAAACGTGTGACTCGTTTCACTCAACTCTGGCGTGAATCAGGGTTGTCGTGAAAGATAAAGCGAGTAACTGGCTTTTTTTACACCAGTTTAGGCGATTTCTCGCTATCATCCCCAAATAGGTTATTAAGGAAAGCCTTGTACAAAATCAATTGGTTCTTCCCGTGTACTCTTCAATTGTGATAGACTTGTGTATCAATGACATACATAAAGGACCCTTTATATTTAATTTAGAGAAAGTGGGCCTACGACTCTCTTGTGACAGCATTTTGAGTTAAAAGCACACGGAAAGAAAACACTTCGACCTTGTTCACTGTTAAAACGAGAAAATGGGTTTTCTTGTTTAAATAATTAATTTATCCATATTCGCATTTTCAAGTTGAATTTGTATGTCCTTCAAAAATTTGTCTAATGGCATGTTTTTCATTGAAGCGATGTTTTTGACATAATAATGTAATTGGTAAAAAAATACTAGTTTTTACCTTATTATGTATAAATTTCTTGAAATATTTAAAGAACTGTATTGAAAATTTACACTTTTTGGAGAAGAATTTGGTATAAGTTGACCGATTTACCTTACAGTAAGAAATAAAACATATATTTATGACCATGACTTATATTTTGAAAAATGTAAACATATATGTATTACCAAAACATGACTGCAAGTTAAAACAAATAGGTATTGATAAAAACCATAATAATAGTAACCACAGTTTCATTAAGCGTATATTTTTATAGTGTACACAACAGAATTTTAGCATATTTATTAATTATTGTTTTATTTGTTGATTGCCTGTTTTTATAGCCCGAAAATTACATTACGTTTTGATGCTATAAGACTAGTTGATTAGGCCGAGGCAAATCTTCAAGTGGCAAAAGTTTTAGCACACCGTACCCAAATTCATATTTGAAAAATTTCCATGTCTCAATAATAGAACATCGACACAACCTCAGGCATTAGCTGAGTAATTTATTTAAAAACAAAGAAATGCATAGGTACACTAAGAAAAAACCTCATCTTTTAGAATTGTCAGTGGCGGAACCTTTAAATTAACTATTAAACCTTAATTAAATTGTAGTAAGCAAATATTAAGTTGCATATAAAAACTAATTTACTCATATTAGAAAAAATATTACAGTTTAATCTAATTCAGTTATTTTGTCAGGTGATGCATTATAGGTTGTATAGGCCAGTTCAACAACTGGCGTCATTTAGCTGTTGCTTTTTAAAATAACGGTCTGTGTGAAGAAACTGACCCTATGGAAAACTTGCTCCGGTCTCCCCCTACATTTTATTTCATATAAATGAACAAGGGCTGAAATAATTTATTCTCCGAATTACCTGATATATAGAACCCAACCCCCAAATTATTAAGTGTAAGACCTAACTTCTATGCTTTGTAAAGAAAAAAAACCATTAATAATGTGTTTAATACGGAAACCTTTTTAATTTCATTATATTTAAAAGCTAAAACGAAATTATTCCAATCTTAAATATAACTCAATAATTTTTGTGTACTGCATGTTTTATTGTTAGGGACCTTCAAAATGGTTGAAAAAATAATGTATGTTTTCATACTAAATATATGTTTGACCTGTCTTAAAAGTAACTGTATAAATAATTGTTGTCAATTATTTACACTTAAGCTAAACTAAATATAGTCTACCATGCCAGTAAGTATACTATGTGCAATTTATTTACTGGCATTCATATGCAATTTCGGCAATTTACTTACTGGCATTCGTATACAATTTCATCATCTGTTTCTGGTAAGGATTGCTTGGGCAGCGTATGCAGCCATTTGACAGCGATATCAACGCATTGCATAAATTCACTTGTATGGCACTGAGGATCGGCAGAGACTGAACAAGATAGAGCTAGCACAAGAAAACAAGAAGTTATCAATTTGATTCATATGGAGCGTACAAAAAGTTTAACAAAAAGCATCAATTTAAAATTTTGATTTAAGGTTTTTTTAAACTTATTTTTAGCAGTCAAAAAAGTGAACCAAGTAAAAACCATTTATATTCCAATGCAGTATTTGCTTAAAAAAATTGCGTTAATATGTGCTAGTTTGAAATATAACGAAAAACTAATGTGTATTAGATAGAAATTGAAATATGCAAAAATTTAATTATGTTTCAAATAGTACGTTTACTCTAACTAAAAAAAATATGTAGTTAGTAAACTATTTAAATACAGATTGTAGAAAATTAAGCAAGACTAACGTCAAGTTATACCAATTTTAATTTTTCAAACTGATACATTTGCAGGTATTACTTTTCACATAACAATTCGATTGTTTCTTTTAACAATTAACGATTTGAAAAAATTGTATATGCTAAACAATTTACGTTATTCATCTTTAGGGAAACTTTATAAGCTTTACAATCTGTAGTCACACAATACATTGTCAAAAAATCATTAAATAAATTTCATGAGTTCATAGTCGTTAGTATTCTACAAAAACCATATACTTTTCAAACATTCCGGTATTTCAAGGACAAAATTTTAAATACAGTATCTATTGAATTATCTAAAAAAGTAGCCATTTATAAATAATTGAATTTAAATGGTAATCGTTAAACATTATTTCCTTATATTGATCCTTAATGTGAAATTTGTTATCAAATTTGTGATAAATATGAATAAATTTGACTTTATACTATACTTAAATTACTACTACGACTAATTTAATTAATTCAATACTTTACCTAGGATTATTCCTAAAATTGCCGTAGTAAACTTCATGTTTATGTATCACAGTAATTCTTAACCAAAGCAGGTATCTGGAATAGGGTTATTAACTGAATCTTTTATAAGGATGTTTAGGGGTTTTGAAGAAATACAAGGAAAGCAGTGGCCAAGACATATTTTCTTGAAATCACTGAAGCATTGTTAAATGGAAATTGCTGGATTGTTTGGGGTTAGTGGTGATGACATCGGTCAGTATTATTTTGATAATTATCTGGAAAGATTATTTAGACTTAAAGTTTTCCGTTTATGGCAACCTTGGGAGAAAAAAATGCTATTTCAGATAAACACGCACCAAAAGTGTTCGAACATTTTTTTTTTTTGTCATCTTATTTTAGGTTTATTGTTGTTTGCAAAATATACTAGATTTATTTTAAAACTATTTGGGACTGCATTAGTTAAAATGTGAACTTTCAACTACTAATTTTATATACAAATGTTAGGTTATATGTTAAAAAAATTATTTACAAAATTGAATTTTTACTAAATATTTTTGAACACCTATTTTTATTCTAACTTTCAACTATTTTTCCCAATTGAAACGTTTTTACGTTAAAATTATCAGAGCCAGATAATGTGCTTTGTTGCATTTTTAATTTAAGGGCACACGTATAGTAGCACAGCATAAAAAGGTGTTTTTGGGGAATTAAAAAAAAGTACTGGATCAAATGTTTACTATATACATGTCAAAATGTCTGCTTTTACAATTAGATGATACTACTTACAATTTAGATGAGTCTTTTTTTGAATGAAAAAAATAGTGGTACTTTGCTCACTCCACAACAAAGGATTTTGCCGCCATTTTTTTTTTGACGAATATCTAAAAATACTCGTTATTTCTCCTTAAAATGGATCAAAACACTAATTAAGAATTATTAACTAAAATTAAATTTGGAACTAGTTTATTTTCATAATACTTCTGAGCTTTTATCACATTTTTAGTAATGTGGCTTGCTAAGGAAAGTTATTATGATCTAAGGCAATACCAAAAAGTAACATTTTCTGGAGAATGTATGAAAGCTTACATATACACTGAAACACAAAGTAATAATGTAGCTACGATACCATTTGGTTACCCCGCTCTATGAAAGTTTGAAAATAGCATAAAAATAATGATTAGAAGCTTTAACGGTTAAATTATCCTTTTTTTTATTGCTAGGCAGTAAAAAATTTCAGTAGTTTTTCAGTAGTTCAGTAAAATTTTAGAAATTTTGTGGTTGTATGAAATATGTCTCAAAATGATGCCAAAGTCGCATTTACTTCTTTGGCAACCTTCACGTTTAAAATAAAATAATTATTAGAAGTTCACTTTTATATATGTATATCCCTCTTTAATTTGTGTAATATGCCTTCACTTTTAAAATTTTCAACTCCCCTTAGTATTCTATTTTTCAAGCATCAGAATTATCGCGACAGTCTTCAGAAAATTTAAAAATAGTGTTATTTATATTACATAAAATCATTAACCTTAACGGCGAAAACTAGCAAAATTATTTAACTACTCATTTTAATACCACAAATTTCGCATGTGTAATTACTACTTACTTACTTTTATGCACATCTTCTAAATAGGAAAATTATTTGGACCTTATTAGTTGATGTGAACCAATGATTACGTCAAACTCTTTTAATACAACTTGATTATATAAAATTTGTACGCACCAGTCGTAATCCTTGATCTACATATTATTTGTCGATTCTACGAATTTTCTTTCATTAAAACATTCATCTCCTTCAAATATTTAATTTTAGATTTCTCTGACTGAATATTTTAAATTTAGATTGGCCACTAGAGCTAGGTAATATGTTTTATTGTCTTAAGGACCCTGTATTAGTTATTTCGATAATTTCTATGCAATTATGAGCTTTTGAATCGAACCTTTAACCTTTACAATTCAACCAAATATTTTCTTTATCGTTCAGAACTACTTCATAAACAAAAACATACAAACACATGCAAACTTAACAAACCAAATTTTATTTCAACACCCAAACACTCATCACCAAGCAAGACATTTACAAGATCATTCCTGCAGGTACATATTAGAGAAAGTTTTCGCGATATGCGAGTTTCTGATGGTTCCTTTCGGCTTAGCTCCTGCTGGAGGCAGATTTTCGGTGCACTGTGCACTCTCGGGGTCGAACCCAGAACAGAGGATGTCCGGAAGGGTGGATACGGCCATGTAGACCACGTTGTTGAACGAGTCGACTGAGTCTTCGCCGCACTTCTCGTCTCCCATCTTGTTGAACTTGTTGGTCAGCCACTGGTAGCCGCTGTTGGGGATAGATTAGAGTATTAGTTGGCTTGAATAAAATTAGAATTTTAATTGCCAATTAGAAGGGTCATTAAAGGTTTGAGTGGAACATATAATAATATTGGTTCAGAATATTGGATCAGATATATGCATTAAATTTTTATTCAGCAATGTTAAAAAGTTAAAAAGGAAAACTAAATACAGAATTAGATTATCATTTCGGTATGTTTAATGTTGGGATTTGTATTTTTTGCGTAAGCCTTTATTTTATTCCAAATAATACCCGTTAACTGGTAAGCACCCTATGTGAGGATATTTTAAACTCCTCCACTTATTTCATCATTTAAAAAAATTAATGAGGATTTCTATTTGAACCCGGGCCCTTCCTCGAGTTTAAGGACTTTAATATGTTATAATAATGTCAGTTTTATACACAAAGAAATCCTGGCCCAGGATACAAGCCATATCTTCATTTCTAACATTTGTAAATATCAATGAAATTAAAATCGAAAATATAATGAGAATCAAGTTGAGGAAATATGACACAGGATAGAAAATCAATTAAAGATTTTAACTCAATCGATAAAAATAAAAAATCTATATATATATTCAAATGACAATAATAGTTTTATTAAACCCATGTGCTTTTATGTGTTTATACTTAATTTACGTCCACGCTAAAATATATTTCAAATTAGAAGTAAAAAGTTAAATTATTGTTTCTCATAAATGCACTGAATGCTGAATGCTATTCCTATGGATAAAACATCTCACGTTTTGCTCTCTTACACCCGTTTGGGCTCGAATTTCAAATAATTATCTCTAAAATGACATCTTTCAGTACAAATTAATAAGCTCCTAAAGTTTCGATCTTTCGCACTTTCAATAGTTTTTTCTGAGCGCCGTTGATATATGGCTCCGTCAGTCAGTACTTCTTTCTTTATATTTATAGATGAATAAATTAATAGATAAGATATTAAGATTTAAGATTAATATAATTAAGATATTTTTATTTACCAGCAAATTGTCGGGAGTCTCTTTGCCGGTGGTTTTTCAGACAAATCTTCAAGGGCGGCCTCTACGTAATCATAATATCCCTTTGCTTCATCGGTTTTGGTAGCCTCGTTCAAGCATTCAGAATGTTTTAGGTACTCTAAAAGCAAATTGTACTTGAATTTGTAGAAAATTCCAATTAAATATCGTTAATTAAGATACGCAGGTTTAGCACAAGAAAGAAGTTATGAATACATAAAGTCAAATGACTTTATAAGCTGTTAAGCCCCTTAAACTATAAAATACATTGTCTAATGTGTATTAAATTTGTAGGAAATTTCAATTAAATATCGCTAATTAAGATACGCAGGCACATCACAAGAAACAAGTTTGGTAAGTTATCATGCACCTTAAAATATAAAATACATTATCTAATGTGTATTAAATTTGTAGAAAATTTCAATTAAATATCGTTAATTAAGATATGCAGGTATATCACAAGAAACAAGTTTGATAAGTTATCATGCACCTTAAACTATAAAATAAATTATCTAATGTGGATTAAATTTGTAAAAAAAATATAATTAAATGTGTAGGAAATTCCAACTACATATCTTTAATAGATATGCAGGTATATTACAAGAAACAAGTTATGAAAACATAAAGTTAAATAATTTGATAAGTTATCAAGCACTTCAAACTAAAAAATAAATTTTCTAATGTGTATTTTTCTTCATAATTTTTCCCGCAAATTATATCAAACTTCTGGAATATTCTTTCTTTTGTTCAAAATAATTACATGCGTTGAATAAGCTATTAAGGGAATATCTGAGTTAAATGCTTATTATTTGTATTGTGAAATAATTTTTCCCTTATTACATCCTCTATTGATAGAGGAAATGTTTTTCATAATAGTTTTTTTTTTTTAAATCTGATAAACTACTAGTTTGATACTTTTCGGCTAAATATTAATTTTTAGGTATTTTATAATCGAAGTGTACAAAATTCTAAATCTATGTATTTTAATTAATAATCCCAAAAGAAATAACAATTAGTTTTTTGCAACAATATCTTGATTGCCGGCTAAGTTGATTTTTCATATTTAAGAATTTTTTTAGTGTTTATAATTTAAAAATAAAATGTGATGTACTTAATTTAAATCAAATTAAATATTTATCATAATTATTTTCCAAAAAAAGTTTTAATCTTGTATTAACCCCCTGAGGGATAGACAGTTTGAATGAAGTGTAAACTTGCTTTCACTGCAAGACATTATAATTCAAAAAGCAAATTTCTTTAAAAAAAAAGTATTGATTATATTTCTGCAGCAAATTTCTTTTTAAAAAAAGTATTGATTATATTTCTGCAGCAAATTTCTTTTTAAAAAAAGTATTGATTATATTTCTGCAGCAAATGATTATAAACAATTACTACAAACTTCATTTTTAATATTAATAAAATTAAAAATTTATAATTTTTTTTAAATGTCTTTTATTAAATAAAAATGATGCAGCATACATCTTATAAACCACACAATATGCATATAATTCTGATCATAGAATAAACTGTATACACAGTTAAATAGTTTTACAATAGATAAATGTAATTTTTTTTGTAAAAAAGTAGGAGAGGGATACGTTTCAAAAGTTCAGGTATGGATTTTTCTTCGATAAAACTTGTATAAACGAGCCAACACTCGGGCCGGATAAAATTATTAAAGTCTAGGAGCCATGTTTCACTAGTTATACTATGGCTTTCACTAGTTATAAATAAAATTCTCAAGTTCAAATTATTAATATGTGTGTTGCTAAAAAACTGGAAAGTCAATTGACATGTTTATAGATATGTATCCCTTTGGATGGTTAAAGTTTTAAAAAATATTACCTGTTCTTATTTCGGATCCTTCTGTGCAAAAGTCTCTGTAGACTGTCAAAGAACCTTCTGTGAGGAATCCCATTGTTTCGAGTTGCAAAGGAGTCATGCATTTGTTTTGGAACGTTTCAGCACACGCTTTAGCCTCTTCCAGGTTCCTAGAAGAACACATTAAATTTTTTAATAGAATAATATTCGTCTATAGACTTAGATAACTTAGCTTATTAAAATTGTAACTGTTTTCATTATTTAATTAGCCACCTTTCATTTATAATGGTGTGTAGTTAGCACCCTATCACAATGTTTTAGATTGGAAGACTCCTATTATCTATTTCTTGAACCGAGAAGAGTTTTAACATGGCGAGATAAGAGTTTTACGCAGCGTAATGTTGAATCGTAATCAAATCAAGAATCAAAATGTAAGTAAAACGAAGATAATTGATTGTCCAGAACAGTACGATATCACTTAAGAATGTATAAATTTAATCAATATTCATTTAAGTTTTAGATGATTGCGTCAAATGAGACACAACATCAAATCAAAACAAAAAAGGAGCAGGTAAAGTATTCCCGTTTTAGGTAAACAAATATTACACATACCAGAAACATCGAAGAATCTATTTTTAGTTTTTAAAGTTATTACAAAATATTTAACAAATAATGTTTCTGAGATAAGAAGTACGTAATAACAAGTGTTTAAACTGTTAAGTATAAATAGTTTTGATTTTTGTAAAATACTTTAATAGTCTCAATTAACTTAAACTGAAATGTCGTATAGCTAATACTCTACATTTCTAACAAAAACAATTGTTTAATTTGGTTAAAATAAATTAAATTCTTCAAAAAATTAATGAAACACTATATTGGATTTTTTTAGTTTATGTCAAATTTAACTCCCAATAGTCTTAAATATTTCGAGATACAGATTTGTCAAGGATTTTCTTTTGTTTGTGTGCCATGTACACTAACAATACAGCTTTTTTAAGTGTTGTTCACTTATGACAGCTCACTAATCACTAAACTAATTTAGAGCTTTAATATTTATTAATAACACCTACAAAAATACAACAAGCAAATAAAAATGTAGATAATGCAATTATTAAAAATAAAACGTAAACAAACAATAACATTTTAACAATTTAAACATAATTGATATGCTAACATGTTTTCAATTAAAATAGTGTTTCGATAAAATCAGGTTATGAAGTTGCTTACTTGCAAAGTTTCTTAACTTGTTCCTCAGTGGTTGGAAAGCTTTCGCCCTGTTCTCTTCGAAAAGCAGATAAGGCGTCGCCGCATTGCATCAACCGTTCCATGTGGCAGTTCTCTATAGCTGCCCCTGAACTACCAGCCACTAAATATGCAAAAAAAGAATGCAATAATTAATACTTAAAATTATTCGCTACAAATACAATATATGGTTTTAAGATTGAGACGCTTCTATTTAAAAGTTTATTGTAATTAAAGAAAATGTAAAAATAGAGGAGAATCGTATAACTTTACAAGAAAAGAATAAATACTGTTTCTGTTTGTTTTGTTACTAACGGTAGTAAATTTTTCTTATATCATGACGATTTTTATTATTAACTTTAATTTTAAATTTGAGGTAATATTAAGATTGATTCATAATAGTTAAAATACAGTTCAAAATATATTAGTTACGTATCGATCATTTAAAATGCATAGGTTATTTCAGACACATCAGTCTTTTAAATACATAATTGCAAGTAATTGTGTTATTTTTACGCAATATATTAATATACTTACATCTAAATAAAATAATGACGATATCTGTATTTTCAAATATAATTTGAAGAAAATTTTAAAGTCTAAATTAGAACAGATGATTTATAGTTCATCTCTACTTCAATTATTTTTAAACTTGCCTACATTTAAAAAAAAAACAAAATTATCAAACTTATGTTTAGATCAAATTGTTATTTGAGTTATTATTTAATAGTTTAGCGCGTCAAAGTTAATGAAAAAAAAATTCATGTTAAATAAATATCAGATTATTTTAATCTTAATTAATGTTTTGTACAATATAAATTCTTTAATTTTTTTAATATTCATCAATAATACCCTTTAAATTATGCAGCCTTTAAATAACAGTAGTTAATTGTTCCTGAAATAATTTTTTTACTTTTATAATAACATTTATAGTAAGGAGTGGTCTATTGTTTATCCAAATCTTATCTTTGTCAATAATCAGATCTAATTAGTAATTACACTTACCCAGGGCCAACACTAACACTACAGAGAGTTGCATTTCAAGCTGCATTTCTACAATACAGCAAAAAAACTATTGACCAGTCTCTGCCACAGTATCACTTATATAAGATGTTCTAACATAAAAGAATAATTATGACAAAAAGACAAGAAGAACAAAAATTTCACTCAGAAAACTTATTAGAGGAAAGAGAAAGCTTTTCTTTTCACGCTACAAGATTTCATAGTTGGGGGAGGGGGGATCCGCCTTCTCCCCCTGACTCACAACCCCCCTTTTTCCTCTACTTCTCACGTGCTTGCTTTGTCCTCGACAGCTTTCGCAAGGGTCACTTGATATAATCCAGAAAGATCGTTAGTGAAAGAACACTTATTATGCGTAATTTTCCCGGTCTTGTTTTTTAAGTGTTAGAATTTCGATGATATTGTTTTTGTGTGTGACGTCGGTTGGTTTATTAGTGATTTTAATTGCTAAAGGCACTTTCATGTTCTAGGAATATAAATTGAAGGGCGTTTCGGAGAATTCTGAGATTCGAAACTGTTGCCGATACGGTTGAAAACACGAACTAAGTTATTGCGCTGGATTTTTGTTGATTATTTTACGGAATAAATTATCTCTTCGTTAGTTTTCAAAAATGATTTCATGAAATTTTTAAAAACCTATTTCAATTTCCTGCCGTTTAAATTTTCTTGACAAACTATTTGTCACTCTACAGTTTCAGCTCATTATCAAAAATATACTTAACTATGCACAGAAGTTCCTAATATTATCTATGTTCGGATGTTTAAGATTAGAGATAATAATAAAAAAATAAGTACTACTTCCCTTCGTTTTACAATATAGTCCGATAAAACCTCAGATATCGTTGATACAAAAACCATATGCGACATTTTTTAAAAAGTTTGAAATCGTTTAAATCTGAAGATTTTCTTGTCTATCACAAGAAATTTCTTCTGTCATTTAAAATAATTAGTTTTAGTTTAAGTTAAATGGGGCAAAATCTGATGAACAATGAAGTTAATCTTTCGAGATTTACTTATTAACTGCACTTTTTCAATGCTATTACTAACAGAAAATCTTCCTAGAAAAATGTTTATCTTTTTAAAAAATTTATCTTTATAAGAATCATCGGGTGTGTCATGAATATAAAATGAGGTACGAGAACAATAGAAATAATAATTGAACAGTTCTTCCTTTCAAGCTATTCACAAATTTTTTATGCATGATCTTTATTTTTTGTAGCTTTATAACAAAAAATATGCCAACATAAATAAAATGATTTTTTTAAAATTTCAAATGCAAAAGTTTAAATCATTATTTTTTGTGGAATAAAATAACGAAAACGAAATAATTCTTTTTTATTGTATTTTCACCATAAGGAGTTAGTTCAATTTATTTAACTGATAAAATATTAAATATTATACGTAATGAAATAAAATTAGTAATTAATAAAGAACAGTAAGAGTTTTAAAACATTTTGTACAGCAAATACTTGAGTTAGTTGACGCCATATCAAATTTAAAAGTAATAAGTATACACTTTAACCTTCGGAGGGATAAACAAATCAACCGAAGTGTTAACTTGTTCTCAGTGATTGATATTAAAACTAAAAATTTGTAAATGAAAATTTAATTTCGTAGATATTATTGAAATTATATTCTACTAGAAGAAGTATTATAAATGACTCCTTCATACTTTAATTTTCTTAATTTGTTAAAAATTTAGTTGTCAGATTTTTTTATTGTTTATAATTATTTTTTGATTCTTTCATTTTTTATTTATTATTCAGAAGTTTTTTATTGTTATTTACATCTGTATCCCTCAGAGGGTTAAACTAGAAAAATCCAAATACCAAATTTTTCTAAGATATATATTTCACACAAAAAAATTTAACAAGTATTTCCTTTAAACAGTTAAAATAATACGCAGAGAACAGAATATTAGCAATTGAAATATTAATTTCAAGTGCGTATTCTGTAAACTTGCACAATAGGAATTCTGTTATTATACTTAATTTATAATTATACTTGGCTCGTTTATAAATTGATACAAAAACCAATAAAACACAAAAAAACATATATTTATTTTTCTTTCAGTTAATTTAAATGAAATAAAAAAAATAAATAAAATTGTAATTATTTAATTAAGAAATTTTTTGATTGAACAAGATTTGATTTTGAAAACTTGTGATAGTAATCTTGCAATATATGTGATAAGAATCTTTCCATGTCGCAACTCTACAATAATTTATGAATAACACTGAAACGCCCCAAGATAGTGATTTTATTTTCATAATTCGTTAAATCAACAAAACTTAAACGGTAATATAATTAATGCATTTTTTGCTTGTTTCGGACTAAAAAACAATGCTTATCACATAAATTGAAATTCTAAAATCATTTACTAGGAGTTTACTTTATCTGTCACAAACGTTCACAAGGCAAATGAAAAATGAAGAGTAATTTATACTTTTGTTTAAAACTGGTAAATGGGTGGTAAAATACATCAAGCTTTTTTCAACTTGATAACCTATCTTTAAAAAGGGAGCCTCATAGCCAAAATGGTCCAAATATACTTTTGACATAAACTATTTTAATTAATGCTCCATCCATTCTATACTCTACTTTCCCTTTAATTCACCTTTAAAGGATTTCGAGGTTTAATAGGTCAAGTCAGAAGATAACTTGGGTCCCTATTGTAATCTGTCTTTCTGTTTATCTGTGAATTAACTGCAGTAACGAGCCTAGTTACTTGGACCATTGTTGCAAGCACTCTATTGTTCTAGCCTATTAAAAACATATTTATTGTTCCATAGCAAAAATGGTCCAACTCATTGTTGGGGTTAAGTTAGATTACGCGCCCACGGCAAAAATCACGTCCACATCAAGACTGACCTTGAATTTCACCTCAGCAGAAACCAGTTGTAGGACCCCATGCTACATCTCAATAATAAAAAACAACGCTGCGAAGGAAGGAGGAAAGATAGAACATGAAAATGCTGGACATTAGCGAAACCGCAGAATCCGAAAACAAAGGAGACACGGTGTCGCAAAGGAAAATGTGACGACGTCGGACATTTCGCCGAATTAAAACAATATTTATAATCAACAGATATTAAATAGAGATTTAAATATTGACGTTTCTTCCTTTAAAATGACCTTGCGTAGTTTAAACAACTTTAATTTCCCAAGTCAAACAGGTAAAAAAAAAGAAGGAATAATGTGTTCTTAAAAAAAAATAGATGTCTTGTCGTATATGTGCAATAGTCATGTGATCCAATTCTGTTGAAATTCGTGTGATGAATGAATTAGCTTGTTAAAAATGGTTTCCTCAAGCTGTGTACCGCTTGGGTGAAAGTAGTTTTCAATGACTTTCAAAAGTGATTTGCGATGTTGAGTCATCATTCATGTCGTTAATAAATTTAAATTTAAAACAAAGAAGGGGGGATTGGTAGAGCCATACTTGAAAGGTTAGGTAAACAGGTGAGTCATAGTGTACGCAAACCAGAAATAACCAGTTTCAAAAGTTCATGATTAAGTTCGTTTTTTTTAATGTAAGAACAATAAGATATATACATGATTGTAATTTCTTTAAAAAAACGATAAGGAAAAATAATTAAAGTTGAGTAGGCTTTTTCATCAATTTTATCACTATATTTATTAACTATATTGATAATAATTAATAGTTATTTTTATTCCTTAATATCAAAACAACTTAATTTTGTAACAGATATATTTCATAAAATCATTTTTCAAAATTTAAGGTTATAATGAGCCTAACTATATATAAGAAATATATAAGAAAATGAGTATAAATCTTTGAATTATGCATTGAAAAGAGATTCATGAAATTTAGAGAAACTAGCCACTAGGGTCAATTTTAGACGCCATTTGAATAATTAAAAAAGTACTTTTTGAGCCCCGTTAACTAATTAAATTCTTAATTAGTACTCTTATAAATAACATACTACACTAAGGAGGGTACATTTTCCTACTTTGTTATGATTAATAGTTATTAGAATTTCAGACAGCTACAGTATATTTAGGCAAAATTTTTGATTTAAACTTTCGGCTGATGTATTGAAGAATATAAATTCATGCGTGTAATTATTTAAAATATACAATTGCTGAACAATAAACACATAAACACAAATAAGCTTAAGGACCAGAACCTTGAAAAACGTTTTCTTTATTTTTGCACTTACTGAAGCCAAATTTGTCTACTTAAGCAACAATTATGGACACTGCTTTTTAGCACAAAAATCTTGGCCCAATTTAAAATTGAAATGTTTCATCAAATTTTGACGTATTTTCAAATTTCTATTACTCTGCGGTTTTTCAATTTTGTGGAATCAAAAATTTAATGCAAGTTTACTATTAATATCCCAAAAGTTTACACACAATTTTAGTTTACAAACAATATTGTTTTGGAAATTTTTTTAACGAAACATTCACAGAGATTTTCATGAAAAAAAAACCGAATTTTTAACTTTGAACATTGTTTACGAAAAATAAAAAAAATGCATACTTTTATTAAAAATACTATTTTGTAATTCAAAAAGTAAAGAAAGCAGTTTTAAGTGATGAAGATAAAAATCCTTAACATTTTATAGTAGCTACAAATATGAAAATCTCGTTCGGAGATATTAGTCTCAAGTTTAATTTTAACGTTGCGAGAATGCATAGTTATTGATCAAATTCCTCATAACTCTTTTGATAGTATGAATTTTGTCCTCTGGTTTTGTGTGAATTGCTCTACTGACTATATTATTTTCCTATACAATATAATAATGTAATGACATTTCATTAACAATAATGAAAAAACTGTTATACGTTAATTAAGATTCTTAACTAATGTATATCAGTTTTTTCATACTTCAGATTGCAATTTAATGCCAGGTGTTGATCTCCAACCTTGCCTGACGGCTTTTTTATTAATATAATCCAATCATAGTATTTCCTTCATTGAATTGAACTTTTTTCGCTCTGAAATAATTGAGCCTTTTTCAGTATGAATTCTTATAGGTTAGAGTTATTGAATGCTTTCAGCAATGGTATGTACAAGTCCATGTACACTTGTACAGTTTTCATCCACTATTTGAACATCGGGTGCATTTAATTTCAAAAATTTTAAGTGGAGTGAGTGGGTCCACTGAATACGGAGTCTGGGAGAGAAGTCCTTGAAGTAGGGTTACAGTCATCACTCTGGGTATCCTCAGCCCCCCCCCCCCCCCCGCCTCCCTCCTGCTTGTCTCCCATTCGACATACGAAGGTCAAGACATCTTTTTATCTTGGGAGACTTGCTATCCCTTGAAAGTAGTGTCACGCACTACTAATTCCCTTACTGTAATGGCTCCTGATGACCTGTCACCAAATTTCAAACGCCTTGGCATGAGGCAGCTTGAGGTAATTGATAGACATTGTCGAAACTTTCCCATAATGATCCCCAATGATTGGTTGGAATTAGTTGAAAAATAGTTTTCCAGAGAACCTCACTTTTGTTAAACTTAAGCAGCATTATTTAATTACGTTAATTAATTGAATATCTTGAAAATGAGAATATAGGCTCCTTTTTGATGATCATATTTCATGTAATGATTACATAATTTCCAGAATATATAATTTCATGAGTGGGCTCGGGCAGACTGTAACTGATATCATAAAACAATACATAATTTCTGGTAAATATAGATAGTGTCTCGAAACTTCCTCATAAACTGTATTACCTAGAAATCCCCCTAAGAGTACTTGTCGATGCAATACCCTAACTTTTACTGACTACCATTTCTTCAAACTAAACTAATTTTGAAGAACAAAATATTTTAGGGTATCAATTTTTTTTAAAAAAAATTGAGTTACGTGACGATCATTCAGAGACTTAAATTATGTAAAAGTAGAACTTTTAACAGCAAAAATACAACCCAATCAATACATCAATGTGGTTTGATTTTATAAAAAAAAATGTATATAAAAAGTGTGTAAAAAGTCCCAAGGATTTTTCAATCAGCCCCAGAATACAATACAGTTTTCAACGAATTATAAATAAGATTCGTAGGAATAAATTGGAAAGGTAATTAAATCGTACTTATATCGTAAAACGTACTTATATCGTAGTGGTTTTCTTAGTAATACGGATTAAGTCATTTCATAATCTTTTATTAAGAATTGATAAGCATACCAATGTTATTTAAATAAATATTTTCTTTTTTGCATACAAGTTTTTTATGTGAGATATTTCTATACTTTGTGGTCTTTTTTTCAGGTACTCTAACCTTTTTTTAATAGTTTACTACAAAAAGATTTTCGTTTAAACACCTTTTTCAATAGAAGCTTATATTTTGTTTAGTTTCTCTTTGTTTACCCAGTTTTTTCTTAAATTAAATTTTTGTGCTCAAATAATTACAAATAACTAATGATAACAAAGTACTTTATGGGACAATAATACAAAAACATACTGACATTAAAGTTTTTTTTTATTTTTCGACAAAATCAAATAATTATCACGCTCTCTAAATGGCACATGCAACATATTTACAAACTGATGCATTAAAAAAGTGAATGAATTCCAGCGTAGAACATCCATGGAAATGACCACCAACCATCCATGCATTGTGCAGGAACTTCAGCAACTTATGATGACTCCATAAATCGCCAAGTTCTCCAGCAAACTAATGGAATCTTCATGAATCGCCGAGCCCTCCAGAAACATGAGTCGCCAAGTTCTTTATTAAGATGCAGGCATGGATCGCTGGCTGAATCACAGGTTGAGGATCTTTACAGGTTGCCGAAGACGGTGTCCATCAGCTTTCCAAGCTGGGACTTGTTGTCCGTTCCCTTGGATGGTGTTCCGCTGGGTGGCATGACGGCTGTGCATTGGTCGGATGCTGGGTCGAAGGTCTGGCAGATGGTCTCTGGGAGGTCGGTGGTGATCATCTTTATGATGTTTTGGATCATGTCCACGGCTTCCTGGCCGCATCGCCGGGTGGTCATTTCATCGATGGCAATATGGAATCGTCGGAAGCCACTGCAAAGAAAATATGTACATGAAGTTTTCGTAGTTTACGAACAGATTTTGTTTGCAATCAGTGGTAGAAGTGAGGAAAAGAGTGAAGGGATTTCCACATATTCGGTTTCAATTGCTCCCCCCCCCCTTCCCCACTCCGTAATAAATAATATCATAGCTAACACAAACATCTATTTATATAAAGAATAATTTGGTTCGTTATATCGTTTAAATTAGAGCTGTTCCACACTGAGCTAAAACTGATAGTTGGACTGAATGAGAATAAGTATAATCTTAAAAGGTTAAAATCGTCTAACTTTTCTACTGGGAAAAGGTGAAAAACAGCTGAGACAAAACAAGTGGAATGGGAGATAAATTTTAGTGGTGTTTATTAGAAGAGAGAAGACACATAACTATTTTCTTGAAAAGTGGAGAATGCGTCACTTTGCATCTACTCACACTTCTAGATCTATTTTTTAATAAAAACTAATTTAATTACTAAGTAAATTATTTGTTGTACTCTTTGACAATGCAGTTAATATTTTTGCGCTTGTGTGTAACGTTAGTTTTTATAAGATTATATATTTTAATAGATTTCCGATAATCTAATATTACTATCAGGATATATATGTATTTCAGTTTTAGACCTAAAATGTCCGAGTTGTCACACAAGTGCAAGTATGACATTTCGGGATTATTTGCACAGTTCTGTAGTATTGTAACTTTGATCTTGTAACAATAATCAAATGTATTATTGTATATCGTTCAATATTAAGAACAAGAAAATGTCGAAAAGCAAAAGATTTTTTTTTAAAACTCTGCAAATTCAACACAGCAATCATTACAGACCTAAGGATTATTTAATTTTTATTTTGACATAATTATGGTATTTATTTCTTTATACTCTATCTTAATTATTGGATAACATTATTTTGTTTTATCTCACTACGTTATGCTTACAAATTGAAAAGAATTGAATCTTACCAGCACATGAGGGGGAACCTCTGCTTGAACTGTACTTCAAACATAGTTTCAATGACAACTTGCAAATCTCTCATGTGGTTCTTGAATTCATCACTTTCAGAACCTTCGGCTAGACACTCAGCATGTCCAAGGTAGTCTAAATAACAACATTAAAAAAAATGAGATTTTTAATTACATGCAGTACGTGAATAAATTAAGTAAAAATAATTTAAATCAGTTGCTCTCTTTGAAAGAAATTTGTAATTACACTTTTGGTTAAGTTCTGAAAGCGGTTATTTCACTAAACTTAAAGTGGATCCAATAGCCATTGCTGAAAGTTTGACCAATTTATATATAAAAAATTACTTACTAAAACAATAAAACGATGAAAATATAACTGTTTTGTCACTTTGTTTAGTGCCACATTGTGTACATTTGCTTTATATTAGAAAAATACCTTAAAAATACACATAAATTCATTATTTTTAAAAATATCAGTTTAGGGAGTGCACATTTTATTGTTTTGTTTGAAAAGCGAATTTTATCTTTAAAAAGAGGTGACTAGAATTCGTTTGTTAAATTATATGCATTATGATCTCAGTTATGATACAGCTCTTAGTTCTGGATGGTTATAAAATAACGCTCGCTATTCGGAGTGGTCTGTAGCTTTAATGAATTATCCAAATGCGAAAAACTTTGAGACACTTACTAATCAAGAAGGGGGAAAATAATGGAATTATTCATTCAAGCTACAGACCACTCCGAATAGCGAGCGTTATTTTATAACCACCTTATATACAGACAGAATTAGAGTTAGAGGCGGATTATCCAACCAACTCTACTTACTTGATCTGACTTCTGATCCTTGTTGGCAGAACTGAAGAGCGATTTCATCTGATCCAGACAACAGATCCATCATTTCTCTCTGAAGAGGGGACATACACTTCGAGGTGAAGTTGCCCATGCAGTCTCTCACTTCTTGCATAGTTCTATTAAAAAGACAACAATTTACTACTTCGCTCATACCAAACATGATGTTTTTTCAAATTAAGCATTATTAATATATGACAAATGACAGTGATTGCGCCCTCTAGAAGGGAAGGGCGTAGGCTATATAGCCCATTACCCCGCTCGCCAGAAGAGACAGTCACAAGAGACACATAAAGAAGGACGACACAAACACATAGACAAATAACAACATTTATTGACGGTCACAAACATCCATGCCTGACCGGGATTCGAACCCGACCCCAGCAGTTCCAAAGGCCAGCGTGCTAACGATTGAGCCACCGGGGCGGCAAGCATTATTAATATAAGTTAGATATCTTATAGGTGTACCTTCCTTAAGCAAATGTTCCTACCTGCTTATTTAATTCTGTCACTTTATCTGTTTCAGAATGAAAAATCATAATTGTTGAAAATATAATTAAGCATTTAGAGTAATACAAGAGTTGGAGCGCACTTTTTTCGCATAACGCGATTTATCAAAAAAATATTAAACTCTATACATGTGTTTCAATTGTTATGAGCTTGGTTTTCAATGTTATTTTGTAAATAAGCACAATAAAATATAGTTTGCAGATATTTGTAACTGTCGAGTAAAACTTGTACAATTATATGAAAATAGCGTTATAAATAATTTCATTTAGTAACAAAGTAAAAAATTAATATCATATTTCAATTATGTAACTTTGATTTTGTTTTATTTATTTAGTACACCAAGTGGTTGGAGCGCCAATCCTCGTCATCAAGTCAGTGAAATCGAGTTCCACTAACGCATTGATATATTCAGCATTTCGGGGACTGGCATTTACTAGTAGGTTCCGGTGTAGGTTCTCCCCCTTGTGTAGTGAAAATGGGCAATGGAGTTCAAAAAAAAAAGTTTCTAACTACAAATATCCCATTCCCCATCTTCATTATTGCGAACATCAATGATATACAGTAGAGTCCCGCTTAGTACGGGACAAAAATTGAGCAGCAAAAAAAAAAAAAAAAAAAAAAAAAAAAAAAAAAAAAAGAAATACCGCATATTTTGAGAAATAAATCCAACTTTGCAAGTACGTATTTATTTTTGGTGTATTTATTTTTGCGTATTTATTTCTTATTTTAACTAAAAGGTTCGGGAATTTTTTCTGGTAAAATTATATTCGGATAACCGTGATTCGGCTAAATGGGACTCTACTGTATTGGTCCTTTTTCGGTGATTTCTGTTACGTTTCCACTAATAAAAATTTACAAATTTGATTACAAAAGTTCAATTCAACTTCAATACAACTTAATATGTCTGTCGATCGTGCGTTTATTTCTATGATTGCTTAAAGTCCAATATGAACTTATCATACCCTGAATCGTCGCTGTACCTCGTAAACAAAATTGGGGTACTGTGACTTTTGTAGCTGCAGCCTCTAACTAAACCAGAATAATTTAATTAACAGTTCACTTACTCGCACCACTCATCTACTTTCTCCTCATCGGGAGGGATTCCATTGCTCTGGTAATGGAACATTCCAATAGCCACGCACAGATCCACTTCTCGAAGATGGCATGCCTGGGACTGCACTTCAGTGGCAACTGAAAAGCACAAGGAAAACACAATTAGACGAGTATTAAAGCACAAGCATAATACTTGTTGCACTTGGTATCATACTACCGATTCGAAATATAATCGTGACATCAGCAATATGTACAATCGGTTTGCACGCAATTTTAAACAAATAAAAAATTTAAATTCATTTTATTCAGGTGCAAATAGACTGACTCAGGAGAAGGATAGGCTTGTTTTAATGAAATTAATTGTTTTTAACTTAATTTAATTGAGTTATTAATAAGTTCATAGGTATTAATTGCAACTTTTCTTGCATTTGATACAAACAAATTGAAAATTTACCTTATCCCAATTTCTAGTGAAGAAACTTTACACCAAATATCATATAATTTCCATAACGACGTTTTTATTTTTACTATGAAATTAGTATTAAATATATATATTCATTTATTTGTATGTTATTAAATTGTAAACAAAGTACACTTTAAAGAACTCTTAATACTAAAATTTAATGTTACGTAATAATGCCGCTTCGATTCATATCAAGGAAAAATTCATAATTTAAATAGTTAGTTTTAACTAATACTCTGTTATTTAATTAGAAAAATTCAGACTGGTAAGGACTTACGCAATATTGTTTTAATTATTGAAGCATGTAAAAATAATTTTAAAATTAAATCTAAAAGCCTAGATTTTAAATAAAGAAGATTTTCATAAGTTAAAACGACTAAGGTTAAAAATAACATAAAATTCAATCTTATCAATATAAAAGAAATTAAAATCATACACAAATCCTTTAAAAATTCTTAAGACAAAATAATCACTTACAGATAGCCAGCAAGAGCACTGCTAAACAAGAAAAATAAAGTCCTTTCATGTTGGAGCAAGTTAGTTATCAAACAATGAACTCTCTTAGTCAACGATTTGAATGTCAAGTTTTCAAAAACGTCTTATATACCTGCCTTGGAGAGACGTTTGTTTTATATTTATTCTAGGTTTTTCTAGCATCATCCACTTGAATCACTCAAAAGCAACATAAAAAAAGTAACCAACTACGACGTCAATTAGGCATATCTACGTCAGCTAATACTGATGCGATGCAGAAGATTTTTTAATGAAAAATTCATCAACAAAAATCTTCTGCATCCAATCTCCCCCTGTTTCTCTAGCCCTTTCCCCCCTACCTTCAACCCTTCCACGGCAAAAGTATTTTGCGTCTGGAACCTCCGCCACTCCCATTTAGGGTTCTGCATTTCTGTTTGACAAAACTCAATCGGGAATTTCATTTAATAATACCGATATTTATATCTATGCCAGTATTGTCAAGCAAGAATCATCGAATAAGCGATTACTTCAGTCGTATGTTGGGGGACCATGTGCATTAGAAAACATCCAATTTATAGATTTTAAAAAGACTTAATTACGATCTAATTTTAAGCGCCATGATACCTCAAATCAGTTTAATGCCAGTTACAATTTTCTCAAGCTATCTTTACCGGTTGCGCAAGTTGATATACCAAGCGATTGCAGATCGCAGCATCAAAAAAGCTCTACCCTGGGGCACTGGGCCTTGAAAACTACACGATGCCTTCTTGAAGGGGCTGACCTTCTACAACTTTTCGGTAACTCTTAGGTTGCTGCCGTCCAGACTTCATTATTATGGAATAACTTCAAAGATCCACGTCATCCGTTTTGTTAATTTCGTTCTTTCAGGCTTAATTGCAATAAAAACTATAAACACAAGTAGAATAACAAGCGATCTTGACTTTAATTGGATATTAGTTATCACCTGTTTCCGGTATCTGGTATAAATATTTATAACACAAAAACATTTCTTTGGAATTTGGGATGTATTTTAAAGCTTATTGCACTTTTTAGTGAAATAGAATGTTATATGTATACTTGACCTTTAAATAAGTTACTTGATACCTTGCTACGATTTCATTAGAAATGCATGAGCATGACATTGTTTTATTATTTATTTTTATTCTGAAGGTTCAAATATTTACTTTTAAAGAAACTTATTAATCTTTCTTAACATCTTTTACCATCCATTCCTTAGTACAAAGGATGGAATATATTGATAAAATTCTCTAAATCCACTGGGCTTAGCTAAATCCAAAGCTTATTCGGGATCTGCATGTTCACATATAAACATTTATGATATGGTATTCCACAGCTAATAATTATTTTAGTTTTTATTTATTTATAGCTTATGTGCTTTTTATACAACATAGTCTTAAAAAATAAGCAAGTAATCATTTTATGTACTTGACATTTTATAATAACTTGGAAAATGAAGATACAGAAATGCATAAACTATGCTATAGAATTACTTAAGGGGGTTCGGTATGTGGTATATCAGTAATGTTAAATTGGCCAATTGCAATGTATCTTTTCACAATAACTACTGATCAGATCATATTGAAATTTTCTGTGTGTGTTATACCAACCGAATATATTAATCTGAGGTTAAACATTTTTTTTAAAAATAACTGTTAGATTTTTTTTAAATAAAATAAGTTTTAAAAGTACCCAAAAAATCATGAAATTTTTCACTTTTTTGCCAAATAAATTTTTTTTCACTTTATTTTTTTTTTAAAATTTATAACCTCAGAATAATCTATACTATGTATTACATCATATAAAAAGTTTACGAGAAAACATAGCATTGTTTTTGAGAAAAGGTACATCGAAGTTCAAAATATCAAGTTCCGAGAAAAATGCGTTTAAAGTTTTTATTGTTAACCCATTTCCTTACGAAGCCATGACATGGCTTTTAATGTCAAAAATAGTTTTTTCAATCGTCTTGATACTTTGTGACATTATTAATAAAGGTTGTAATAGTATTTTAAGCCAATAATTTTGGTTTAGATTTTTTCACCGATTTTGGGGTACTAAACCCCCTTAAGAATTGATTTAAATATTAACCAAATCAATAAAATAGATAAAAGCTAATCATTCTTAGCTTAATTCTGCAATAAAATGGTTCGTCACTCTGAAGAATTCCACTTCAAAAAGAAAATCCTTTTTTTTTTAATTCGTCATCCTTTTCTATCTAGCAATCTGTTAGTAAACATTCAGTAATATGTGCATAACATTGCATAAAAGAAGAACTCATTATTAAAACCATTACTGATCCTCAAGGCCAGATTTCCGGTACTTACAGCAGTAAATGAGAATTTGAGTATAAAAGATACATAAAGTCTATATTACCCTCCATCTACGATCCTTTGATGGAAATTGAGGAACATTTCCCTCATAGATAAATTGATTTCAGTACAAAAAATGTAGTTAACATAATAATAACGCTAGTGACGCCTGATAATGTATACCAAGAGTAATGATACATACATTAAATTTGAATGTTATTAAAAAAACTCCCCAACAAGAACAATTTTGTGTGTTTTATTGTTTTATTTAAAACAAATTTAATATAAATTTGTCTTGGAAACATTTGTAACTGAGGATAAAGTAAAAAAAATTACATTTTTTAAAAAATCGTATTGATCTAGTTGCACTTACAACAAGAATATATTAGGGATTTGCATTACTTCAAATATCCAAATAATTACTTAAAATTGATTTTTTTCAATTTACTTCTTTATTGTCATTTCAAAATAGGTTAATCTTTTTAAAATGATTTATTGAACTTTAATGAAAGCAGTTACCTTGACGACTTCAATTGAAATGGGCCAGAAATTAGCTTATATGTTACAGTTTTACCTATTTTTAAAAACATTTTTGTAGATAGCAAACACAATTACCAAGTATCAGATTTGAAGATTACCGAAGGTATATATAAAATAATTGTAGAAAATATATTTAATACATAAAATATATTTAATATTGATCTAACCTTCATCCGTTGTTTGAAATCGTCTTATTTCACAATTATCGTAGGATATTAACTTTATAAACGTGACAAAAAATTACCTTTTCCCTCTTTAGTATGGGGAAACTACACTGTGAAAAAAATCTGTAACCATTAAAAAAAAATTCTGTAAAAAACTTTTCCTAGAAAATTTCTAGTAAATAATAACTAAAAATAGTGCTGTAAAAACACATAATATATTTTTGTTAACATTACATATTTATATCATGAAGGTTTACAGGACTATTTTATGTATCCCACACAACTAATGTTTCTGTAACTATACAAGAAAAATTTATGGATACTGCATTTTCCGTGCAATTGTAAAGAAAAAACAAAATGTCTGCCTTCCCGGTGTGGTATCAAACCACGGTCTCCCGCGTGACAGACGGGGGTACTAACCACTACACTACCGGGGAATAGCAGACTGCCGAAACCCGGGATCGAACCAGGAACCTTTAGATGTCCGATCGAACGCTCTCCCAACTGTACCATGTCGGCACACAGATAGTCAGGAAATGAGAAGTGAAATTCATTTGAAACAATCAACTAAGTTATAAATTTAAAAAAGCTATTGGTCTTGAATCACGATCGAGGTCAGACTTTAGTTCGTGTAGCTCTAGTGCGATGATATTTCAAACCTAACCTAACCAAACTTTAGTGGCGATGCGCGTGACATTTCATGTAGAAGAACATGATTGGCTGAAACAAATTTCAAATACTAGAAAAAAATTTGTTTCTGCAGAAATGAAGATTTCTGTTCAGAATTACAAAAACTTTTTTTGTAAAATTGGTTATTCCTGTAACATTACTAAAAAATTTTCTGTATGTTTACAGATTTTTTTCTCAGTGTACACTTAAGTTAATTATTTACTTGTTTTTTTTAATTTTTAAATTGTGTGGTTTTATGAAACATTCCAAAAAAAAAGTATAATGCTTATTTAGAACGAATTTTAAGTTCCTAAGATTTTTATAATTGTTTGTTTTGTTTTAAAAATTTATTTAACAGTCAGCTACCTAAATTCTAAAAAAACCTATTAAAATGTAACATAATTTTTGTGTGATAAGAGCAAATCAATTTTAGAGTAAGTTTGCTAAACTCTAAATATGCGAAGAGTGTTTCACAGAACACCGTGTAACCTGATGTAACCTTCCACAGAGCAAGCTTATGCCTAATGTGAATTCAGCAATGAATAGTCCGTAAAACTTCGTTCTCGCAATCAAAGATAGCAAGGTTTAGCCTGGTTTTAGGAATAACTGACTTGGGGATAAAACTCTATAAAAGTAGGGGTGTGTAACCAAACACGACTTTCAAAATTGAAGAGCTTAGTGGAAGAACGTGCTAAGTGACAATTTTGAAAAATTGAGATTTTTGCGTCAATGAACATATTGCTAAATTCTTTAACCATAAAGAGTTTCTCCTTTTTCTTAAACTTAAAATCTAGTATATTTTTTACGGTTTGCAAATGCCGTTTTCACTAGATCCGAGTGCAAACGAAAAACTTCAAAGTTTATTTTCTCGTTTTCACCTTTTTGTCACTTAGCACGTTCTTCCACTAAGCTCTTCAATTCCTATTCCATAAAACATAAACCCATTTGAAAGGTGATTTTTTATACTAGAAAAATATAATATCACTATCTTTAAAAACTAAAAAAAAAAAAAAAGGTTCTATCCTATGGCTTTGCGCATGTGCTGTTTTTTCAAAACGACGCCCTGCAGGTTCTCGGAATTCGTGTATCTGTATGCACAATATTTTCAATATGTAATTTTCAAGCTTCCCCTGAACATTTCAATTTGGTATCTTATCCGTCAGCCTAGCATACTAATTATACTGATTATCAGGAGTTTGATAATTCATTTCGTTGCCTTGGGCTATGTAATAGTCGTTGCAAATTCTTTTCTTATTTTAATATTTTGTAGTTGCTGTTAGAGCGTAGTGATTTCAACGTCATTCTAATACAGCTATGCAACAATTTTATTTTTGTTATTGAAAGTCGTTACATGTTTTCCTGCATAATATTTTGAATATATGAATAACAACGAAAATCGTTTTACATACGTTAGTGGAGCTTGAGTGCCAAAGCATGTAAATAAATAACTGCTTTTGTTTATATGCGTTTTTTTTAGTTATTATTTAGTTTGGGTCTGAAAAGAGTTATATGTTTATCTTAGATGGGTAGAAAAGTGTGGAAATATATGAAAGAGTTACTTGTGTTAGGAAGTTTTTCTTTTCTTTTTTTATAAATATTTTGAATTTATGAATATCAGTGAATAGATTTTAGGGTATTTGGCAATTTTTGTGTCAAAGTAAAAATAGAAGCCGTTTTTTGTTTGTTTTTTTGAGAAATGGAGTCGTGTTTAGAGAAGTGTAATAGGAATTCAAATTGGGAAGAAGTTGCTACGACGGAAATGATCGTAGTCCAAAACTCAACTATAGATCGCACCTTGACCAGCCTAAAAAAGTTCCATATGTTGTATGAAGCAGCCCCGTTTTAAAAACTGTGGCATACTTTGGTTATTTTTAGTTGATTTTGTTATTACGATGTTCTATTGTCTTCAATTGCTACTCTTACTAGCACAAACTGAATGTCTGCAAAGTATTTTAATAAAAAAATGTTAAAACTCAACAAAAGTACCAAAGTTTAAAAAAAAAGTATATTCTGACAGTTTGCTCCTTACAGACTAAACCAGTAAATTTCATATAAAATTTGGCATTTTTGACCTGAAACAAATTCATCCTGAATTTTGACTTTATTTCAATTCTACAATATTCTATTTTGTCATTCTTTCCTAAAATGTGCTACTTCGCTGGTTGTATTAATGTACAATAGTTTAATTTCCCTTGCCAGTAACATTTATAACTTGAACAATCATTTATATTAAACTTACCCTGCATGTTTTGGTACGAATACTTTCTATTTCTAGTCTCCATAAGCTTTTTAATAGAGACCTTTAAACGATAGAATATTTGATTGTTCAAATATCTAACTATTGAGCTATTCGTGATTAATTCCCAATTAACGTAATCTCACAAAGAAAATTGCTATCGATATGTATGAGTGTATAACCGAGCCTAGTTGGACAGATGAAAATAAATTTAAATCACATTCCCAAAGATCTTAAAATTAAATTCATCTTTTAAATGACTTTAAATTAGAAACTTACTGATTAACCACATTGATTAACTAAATTTAAAAAAAATTCTAAATATAACCTGTTTGGTATAGTTGGTGAATAACATCTCTTTAGATTAAGCCTTAATGGCTGTCCTTATTCGATTTCCCCAAACAATACGTAGGAACAAATTTAAGATCGGCGCAAGTATAATTAACGCAAATATTATTATTTACAAAAATTTGACTGTCATGAGAAAACCACTACTTTCTTCCATTATGGTGCTAAAGAAATCGCAATCCTCCTCTCAAAGTGTCCCATTCCGGTAAATATACTAAATTCGTCGCTGCAGAAATCTTTATAACTTAATAACAAAATAATAACATACAGATATTAGAAAACAAAACAATTTTTATTCAAGTCTAAGAAAACAGAATCAAAAAGAAAAGGACTGAGCATTTCCCTAAAGCACAACAAAGAAGACACATCACTGCCAGTTGGCGATGGCTGTGTTCAAGAACTGGATGAGCTGCACCTTCGACTCAGACCCCTTGGAGGGTGTTCCAGACGGCGGCAAGATACCAGAGCATTTGGGTGAGTCTGGAGTGTATCCTTTGCAGAACATGTCGCCGACGCTGGATGCAGACAGACCGATGAGGACGCTGCCTTCGTCGATTACCTTCTTGCCGCATTCTGCTTCTACGATCTTCATGATGTTGCCGTACATGCGTTGGATGCCGCTGTAAAGGAGGGATGCATTAATGTCAATGTTCAGAAAGTATCTTCAACTTTGGCCAAGATACAAAAGAGGATTCAGGACGTAAATAACGTAGATTATCTTTGCAAATACTTTATTATACTATTAGACTTTTTTTATTTTTACTATTTGCGCTAATAATGTACGTTGTTTACTTCATGAATCCTCTCTTTAATTTAAATTTTAAGTTTTGACATGTGCTATTGATGCTATAGTATAAGAGGCAAAATTCAAAAAATTGTTTTTATGGGTAGAAAGTGATTCCAACACCATTTTTCGTATTTGTCTTTTTAAGAATTGCGTCTTTTATTCATGAAATGTAAGAAAAGGCCGAGTGCTAAGGTACTGCTCCATACTGCCATGCTACATGTCCGAGGTTCAAATTACGAATTTGACGAAGTTTACTCAATCTTTCATCAAATAGGTCGATGAAATGAGGACCAAGCATTCATTACGTCGAACTAGGCTATGAAATATCTAAAAGCCTGATATTAGTTTTTTGTTGCAAAATTGTAATTAAAAAACTTTCGATGGCCTTCATGAAGTAAATAAAATATTTTAAGGAACACTTCGATACATAATATTGGAACCCCTTTAACTCTTACATTTTTCCTATATACAAAAGTTCACCTAATTCACTTTCATTACCATCAAAATTAAAAGTTTTAAATTTAACACCCATCGATGGAAACTGCCTATATATTTTCCTTAACCTTCATTACAATCTCCTCAATGTGCTTGAGGTGACTTATGCCAATTATCTAACTGGTCACGTCTGAATGGACCTTCGAAACTATGATTCTGAGATTAAATGAAACAGTGACGTCTTGTTCACTCAATAGGTGATCCGTCACTTTTACGTGAACACAATAAAACCATGTTACAATACGTTCCTCCGTAAAGTAAGGTGACCGCCAAATTTAAGGGACATCATTATACACACTTTACGGTGGCTTAATTTACGGCATAAAGACTGATTTTAAGGTTAATCAATTAACTTGGTGTAACGATGCAGTTTAAATTCGGTATAACGTCATCTCTAAATTCGGGGAAAGTTACTCCATAACTTTAGTGTAACTCCATAAATTCGATGTACATTTTCTATATAAATTCGAGGCAATATTACTTCCTGAAGCTGGAGTAACGTTACACCAAGGTTTTACATTGTGCAATGTGAAACACTGATTATCACATCACGAGGATCCAATTCTGTAAGTCAGACTCGGTACTTAATTTACTCCTTAAATTCGGTGTAACGTTACTCAACAAATTCAGATTAACGTTACTCTTTAAATTTGGTGTAATATTACTCCACAAATTCAGATTAACGTTACTCAACAAAATCAGAGTAACGTTACTCCATAAATTTGGTGCAATGTTACTCCATAAATTCGTCATAAAGTTACTTCTACGCTACTTTTACACTGTATACTGTGTACACTCACCAGCACATAACGGGAATCCTGTTCTGAAATTCGGATTCTGTGGCTTTCTCAAGGGCGGCCATGAGGTCTTCGAGATGGGGTCGCATGTTGTCGTTGGACAGGGCTTTTTGGAAGCATGGGGCGTTCTTCAGGTATTCTAGAAGAGGAAAACGGTTTATTATTCCAACATTTCATCTTATTCATTCTATACTAATAATAAGTTGACTGGCAACTATTTTTATGGCTAATTCTGAAAGCTTTAATCAATATTATGAGAAAAAGGGTGAATATCCACCACCCTATAGAACCAAGGGTAGCCCATTAACAAAGCAACCGCCCAACCATCGAGGGTGTGAAATGGGCTAACGTTATAGGAAATGGTTCGGCAAACTTATTTTTTAAATGTATTTGAATTTTTTTTACCTTATAAAGTCTTATCTTTCCACAGTATTTCATTTTAGTTATCGAAAAATGGCGTTATTTTTTTATATATTGTTCATTATTTAAAAAAATTACTTAACATATAATGTTAATCCACTCTTTATCAGGTTTAGTGAATAATGATTAAAAATTATTATATTAAAACTAAACTTTAAGAGAGTTTTTTAATGATTTATTCCTCAACGAAACTATCAGGTTTAGTAAATATCAGGTTTAGTGAATAATGGCTAATAATTATTATATTAAAATTAAACTTTAAGAGAGTTTTTAAATGATTTATTCCTCAACGTTGATTGCATTGAAACTACAAATCAATTTGAACTAGCGTCCTCTTCGTTGTTGTTAGTGGATATCATAAATTAAAGGCAGACTTACCGGCTCTCTCATCGGTTCCATGTGTGCACATGAGGTCCTGGTACTTCTTGGGCTCCACTATTACCATGTCAAACACTTCTTGCAAAAGAGGCGTGAAACAGGATTTGGAATAGTTTGTGATACATTCGAAGCCTTCCTGGATGGGCCTATGTGGAATAGTTTAATCAGTTATGGTAGAAAGTAACGTATGCAGGTTAATTATAATTGTATCGCAACAATGATTTGGATGAACTGCACGTGGAAGTGCAATGCAAAATCCATTTTCAAAGTTAATTTTGTGATTTTGGGCTTTCGAGATTACTTATTATTGCATGATAACTTATAATAATAAGGAAAATGTGTTCAACTTTCGTATTGCTATGCAATATAAACACATATTTTTAAGACAATTATTCTTATTGCCTTAATGTAACAAGGTAGCAGACACTGTGAACTAATAAAAATATTTTTTTACGGTATTCAAAGCTAATAATTTAAATTACCTCTCAAGTTAAACATTAACACTTTCCAGAAAAGCTTTGATGAGAATAAATTGTTTGCCTTTTTTGCTTGGCAATTTTCGTAACAAATGAAATATATTTTAATGAAAATGATCGAACATTTGTTTAACAAATGTCCTACTTTATTCTAACTTTGTGAACTTTAGTAGCTAAAATTCCCTCTTCAAGTTTTCCTACGCAAAGGCAAGCTACACAAAGGCAGCTTTTTATCTATCTATTGTGTAGAATATCAGCTATATGGTTCTAAAAGGTAGCTTGACGGGAATCGGAGAAGCCAGATTTGAGGTATAGGATTTTCAAGAGACGTAGTTTCAAATAGAAAATACGTCAGGCAGTTTCAGCCAACACATATTATTTTTCAGTACTTAATAATCCCATGGGGTTCATAAATAATTTGTAAACAAATATTTATTGTTGCAATTAAATTACTTTTCAATTATTTTGTAACAAAAGGTTAATACAAAAATTCATTATTTCTTACAAAGATAAAGCAACAGCATACCAAATCATAATATTTTGCATTAACGTAGGTGTTATTATTGATTATATTTTAATTCTTGATGTTACTTCTGGAGTTACGCATCAATAATATCGCATTTAATCTATTGGTATAGTGTTGTTTTATTATAGGGATAAGTTAGGTTAGGTTTGAATTATCGTCGCACTAGAGCTACACGAGGGCTATTGGAGACGAGCGTCGTACTTTAGAACCGCAGTCAAGTGTCTAGCCGACATCGACATTTGAATAGGCAGCCAACGCAACCGTTAAGGGCGACATCGTACGAAGCGTTAGGACTTTGAAGAATATTTAACGAGCTCTTTCGCCACACGGGGTATTATTCGTCGAACATTTTTGGCTGCACGTGTCGTTTATAGGTTGGCAGCTATTTTTGGCGTTGCCCGGACCCGACCTTGGGACCTTTCTCAAGCTAGGCGAGTGCCTAACCGACTGGGCTCCCCAGTCCCCCTAGTGATAAGTAACTCACTCGCAAATTAGATAGATTGCAAATTATTACAGATTAGCTATTTTTGGCTTTGCCCGGAATTAATAATTAGCTATTTTTGGCGTTGCCCGGACCCGACCTTGGGACCTTTTTCAAGCTAGGCGAGTGCCTAACCGACTGGGCTCCCCAGCCCCCCTAGTGATAAGTAACTCACTCGCAAATTCTGTCGAGGTCTTCTTCATTTCCCGGAACTCCTTCAGCTGCTCCCAACAAAATGGTGGCCGTGCATAAATCCACTTCTCTCAAGTGACAGCTGGCAGCTTCAGCTGTCTGCAGCTGACTGAGGGGACCTGAAAAAATTCATGTAATTGGTTTGAAAAAAGTTCATAACTTTATTTTCACTTATATGTATTATCATTAGTTAAAATTCTAAATGGTTATGATTGATTGCGTTATATGTATCATATGTCATAAGTACATAACATTATTTTTATCCAGTATAAATATGCCTTTATTTCGTTTAATGATCAGAGCAACAATTTAGCCGCGTAAGTCATTTTTAGAGGTGGAAGGCAGTTTCTCCTTGTGGCTAAATTCTAAAATTGCATCCAAAATATAATGGACAAAATTTCGAGTTTGGGAGTTAAATTATTGATATTCGTGCTGCAAAAAACTGTTAGTGTAACGTTACACAAATAAGGAGTTTAGTTAGTGGTAGAAGTGGTGTCTCTCAAGTAACAATGAATTTACACCACAAAATAGAAGTAAACTTTTTCTAATGTGTAACGATACTCCGTATATTTGTTGTAACATTACTCCATGTAACTGGTTAGAGATAATATTTAATTAATTTTTTAGAGTTCGTAACACATCACGGATTTAAAGTGTTTGCTTTAGTTACTACCTTCAAGTTAAAATAACTTTAATAAGGTTTACATGTAATAAGGGTTGTGATATGAAATTACAGTGATTTTTACTGATCCCATATGAATGCAATGTACAGTTATTTACAATGTGAATCCGCATATAATCATGGTTTATTACATACATAATATTGATGTTTTTCCTCTATACCCTTTTAATGTTTAATACAGATATAGAGTCGAAATTGGAAAAATCAAATTTGCCTGGCTAAGAGTAAACTATTTAAAATCATTACTTAGAAAGTTAAATGAGGAAAAATCGGTCAAATTGATGGATCCTATTTTTTTTTTATCAATGCTATGTACTGAGTAAATATTCTTGTCAATCATATAGATAGGTTTGCTTTAACTTCAATAGTAATATATGATTATACATTAATTAAGATTCCTTTTCTTAGCTCCCAGGTAAAAAAAATAGTTTAGAAATGTTATTGAAACATCAGAAACAATGTGTGGTTATTACGAAAATGTAACTAGTAAAAGAAACTGAGATATTTATTTTTTAATGATATGTAAGTTTTAGATAATATAAAATATATAGTTTAACTAAGTTAATATAGTTTTTTGATTTAGTTCTGAAAACCTGAATGATAATTTAAAAATAGTTGTATATTATTCATATGTTTACAAAGCATATCTACGTATCGCGAGTCTTAAATCAAATTAAAATATTTTTTTACGAAAAGAATAATCAAACATAAATAATTAACGTTTAATTAATACATTCTTTCAAAAATAACTCACCCGCAACGCACAGAACTAGAGACAAAAAGAACAACATGTTGATAGGTAATTTGGTTCTAACGTTGCTTCTTTTATAAAATAACAACCCCCGTCCCTTTTATGTGTGCCTTAAGGAAATATTCCCCTTTAAAGTGGTGGTCACTTTAACCGTAACGTCACTGACCACGTGGTCTTCTCTTTGTTTTGAGTCTTAAATCGAGAACATAGAAGCAATACGGAAAACTTCGAACGTTTTTAATGGCGGCTTTCCTGGAATCATGGGTAGTCTTTTCAAGAAATTTTCGAGTCACATGGCACCTTACAATGTTATTGGAGATCTTGAGAAATACTCTCTTTTTCGTTTTAATTTTTCGGGTGTTAGAAAAAAGTCAATATATCTAGGGTGTTTTGTCTTAAAGGAAATACTTGTAGATGGCAATCGAGAAAGTTCTGTAGGTGTTAGAATAATTAATTTGGACGACTTTCTGCTGGTGTTGAAATACATTTTCGAAGAATATGCATTTCTTGTCCAATTTGACATCTTTCTAAATGAACTTTATTCAATGAAATACATAATTGAATAAAATTATGTCATAAAGACTGTGAATTCGAACAGCCGGCTTGATAATTGGGACCAAGAGTTTACAAGGTTTACATCTAGTTAAAAATCATTATATTGTTTGAGTACAATTTAAAAATAATTTCACATATAAGTATGTTAATTTATAAATGAAGGATATGAATAATTATAAAACAGATTTAGCATCAATAAGCAAAACCTTTAATGTATAACAAACTTCAAAACTGCGTAACTCCCGACTTATAAATTGCAAGTTAATGTTTTAAACTGCATCATATCTTAATTGGAATATTATTTAAAATTGATAATTTTGTAAATAAGAAAATGAACAGTGCTACTATTCTCCTCTTTCAGTTTTTTTAAAGAAAATATGGTTGTAAAAATTAATGCTTTAAAGTAAAAATATTAACAAGTTCAAGAAAGAAGAGTAAACTAGGAAAAATTATGCGTTAAATAACGATCAAATCATTAAAATAATGCAAATAGTAGAGTTTTTTTAGAACCAAATGTCTGTTTTTATTTAATTCACTAAACTTCCTTTCGTGTTTGCAAAACAAAGACTATGAATTTCAAATTTAGGTAAAAATTCTATTGACAAATAAAATTAGCAAACATGTTTTTTTTTTTTTAATCTTTGCCGTGAACTCATAAAAAAATTATGCTAATGTAACTCTGTTAAGGAGGATGAAATCACATAGAAAAAGGAAATAGTTTTCGGCAGACATCATTTTTTTTAGATTTCCATCTTCGCAATTCAAGGATATCTTTCTATTGTTTATGGCTATTGTAATTGAAAATTACAAGGATTAAACTTTAATGCTTGGAGCATTGATGGAAATTTTATGTAATTGATCTATTGATGTATAAGATTCAAAAGGCAATTTTCAGCGATGTTTCTTGCATGATGATTATTAATTGTTCAAAATACTTTGGATTTTATTTATAACTGAAAAATTAAATACCATAAACTGCTAACAGAGGTAATTCTACTTTGTAGACCAGTGGTTCCCGGGGGCGATCGCCCCCAAGAAAAATTAAAAATTAAATATATTAAAAAAGTGAAAAAAAATGAATAAAACAGTTTTCAACATTCATTTTTTTTCTTTAATTTTTATTGTCAACTCTCTTAAATTTCCAGAATTGAGTTTAAAGATCTTAGTTAATTATTTCACTTTCATTATTTGAAAAAATCTAAATGAAAATAGAAAAAACAGATGAACATTTTTTTTTCCGATTTTTTTAAAGAGTAATCGGATAAAGCTGCGTTGGTTGTTTTTATGTATGGTAGTAAGTGTTTGAAATTATAAAATTTCTTTATTAGTTACACTTTAACTCAAATTATAAAAATTAAAGGGGGCGATATGTGTTAGTCAACTTAAAGAAGTGGGCGATGTTACAGAAAAGGTTGGGAACCACTGTTGTAGAAGTTATTTAAATTCATTTAAATTATTTCCTTAAACTTAGTGCAAAAACATAATAACTACACTCTAAAAAAAATCTGTAAGGTTACTAAGAATTCTCTAGGAAACTCAGCTTCTATAAGTTTTTTTTTAGTTATGTTACATAAGAAATATGTGTATATATTACTAATTAAAGCTTAGTATCCAATACAATCATTTAAATTGCAAGCATACTATAAAAACTTCAGTAAACGTTACAAGATATATTCTAGTAATCAATACATCCACTTATGTAGTATCTTTACTAGGAAAACCTTAGTAACTAGCAGTTTCAAAAATGTTAAACAAGAGGGCGTCACTAATTTTCTTTTAGTCAAGTACTATTTCGACTTTTCCGGAGCAAGTCGCAGGACATAACTCGCAACCTCAAGATTAGCTCGCGCATCCTTCAACGAGAAGTAGCACGTTTGTCCACTCGGTCATCGGGACATGCAGATCCTTTGCGTGTAAATAATGAGGTTAAAATCTTGATCGATATAAAGCTTTCGGATATGAAGTTTTAGAAATAATTTAACGCAATTTGTATGTATGTACTAAAATAAAAAAAAACCCACGTTTTTCGGTTTCTCATCGTTGAATTATCGATTCGTTATAATTTTTCGATGAAACGTACATTGATTGAATTTTCACCTTTGACCGATATCGAATCAGACTTTTATCGCTTAGTCTCGTACACTTTCAATTTACGGACGCGATCACCGGTTAGTTTTTGCTAAATCCGATGGCCGATCGAACAAATTTCGAGAAATAAAACAATGCAACAAGGGAAACTACGCATCTCTTAAAAAGATAACCAGGTGGAGCTGTAAGCGTTACATCAATTTACTTAGTATTGCTTAGTATTACTACAGTAGTTTCTTTAGGTTACAGATGATTTTCTAGTAAATGGTGAAAACCTGTAAAGTTACTAAGTAATCGTTAGTAAATTCAAGCCAAATTTTTTACAGTGTACGTTCTAAAATGAACAAAAGTTGTCTGCCAAAGTTTGTGAAACAAGTTAAGTTAAACGATAAACGAATTAAAATCTTGAAGTTAAAGTGTTTATTCGGAATTTGAAGGTGTCAACGGTCGTCTTTACAGATTTACGATTGGTGACTCCTTATTTGCACACATTGACTAATGTTTTAGTATTTTTTTAAGATTGGTAATTTTTCTGTAACTGACGATATTTTTTTGTCATTTTTTTCTAGGATTCTTCTATATTTTTAAGACAGTTTCCTTAGTCTATCGTAACAATTTCTTATTAGTACAATTTGTTGTATTGTTTAATAATTAACCCAAGGAAATAATAAGGTAACTATCACAATTCAAATTTTAAATAGACCAGGTATTATGCGGACTTACAGCATCTTGATAGTGATGTAAATACTAATATTTTATTTGTAAATGTTAAACATAACTATTTAATTAATAAAGGTGACATGAAAGTCACAATGAAATGAAAATTGTAATTCTGTTGTGGTTTATCATCTTATTGGTGTATGATGGATGATATCATATATTCATTAGAATAAATTGCAAACTTTCTTTACCTTCTATTTAGCGCTACAGATCCTGCAATTCTAATTAATAACATTCCAGAAATTCTGAATAGACAGAGCGAATATCAAATGTTTAAACATTATTTTGTATGAAAACCAAATTTGAACAATAAAGCTATGAGGTACCATAGTTTTTTTAATTAATTCAAACCGTTAACTTTTGTTATACGAGTCAGGTGAAGATCAAGTAATGCATTTAAGAGATATATTCATTCATTTCAATAAAAAAAACTAACACATAATAACCTCAATGAATAGCATTTTTGTAGCTTCGGCATTTATATCCATTGAAGTCAAGGAGCAAGATAACTCCTTATCTGTTCAGTAAAGGTCACATGTCTGCGTTCAATGAATATGTCAGTCATTCAAATAATGTGTTTTACATGGTAAAATGTGGTTGAACCTTATTTAATATCACATTTTTAAGACCATCTAAACCCTTAAACACGTCCATCATGACTCATCTTTTCATAACTTTCATTAATTTCTTTTCATCTATCATGTGATTATCAACGACATTCTCTTGAAGTCACATCAACCTTGTAGTTGCTTTCCTTCATAAAGGACCGTAACATTTTTTTAACAACCTTAAATGTCGTTACGACATGCGTCGTCTAAACGTGACACTTGTTCCTGACAGTTTGGAATAGGTTTAACTTATTTAAATCCCTTTTAGACCTACTTGAGTATTAAAACAATTCTTAAATATAATGGCTGGCTGTAGGGTCTTAAAAGAAGTTTTTAATGTGCTTAGTTATTTGTCGCACATAAATTGGTAAAAACTATGATGTTTACATGTTTTGTATATTATATTTTTTATTTAAGATCTATGTAGAAAAAGTGTTTTAGCTGTTACGTTTTCTCGATAATATAGACTTTAATGAGTTACTGGTATAAAGAAGATTTTTATTTGTATGATTTCTCAACAACATTTAAATTTAAATAAATTGTGGTTTGCGTTGTGTTGAATGATTTAATATATTACGAAGTGAGTTCCATACATTTCTGAGTAAAAAAAAATTAAAAAATATTTATTTTTAATTGACATTGTTCGTGGTTGAACAGAAAATTTATTGTTGAATCCAAAAAGAAATCACCGATCCGTCAAGAAAAACAACATTAGTATATAATAAGCAGAAAAAAAGACAATTTCCTGCTGATTGATTCATTCTGAACCTCGCATTTACTAAAAGCGACCATCATATCAATTATAGCTATATTTTAAATTATTCAATCACCATTTACATTTTTTGAACCTTTATTGCAATGCAATAACTTGTTTCGGCAAAAGGAAGTTTGGATCAATTTGAATACATACATAATATATACATTTTCCTTATTCTTTGTTCATGCGAAATCACGAAAACAGAAATTTACAAAAAACGTCTGGTGGACCTGTTTTTCAAGGACAGAAAAATAAAGTACTTTTAGTTTAAAGTACCTTGTTTATAATATACTACAACTGAGTGTCACGTGGTGATTAGTCTACTAGTTTATTTAGAAATACATAATTTAATAAGATTTTTAAGTAAATTATAAATTAATTATGGCTAAAGCATGAAATGTAATGTTGTCAAATAGCTTTTGGTATAAAGAACAGCCCGTAATGACTAGAAGGTTTAAATCCATTGGTTGGAACTTTTTTTTTTTTTAAAAAAGGAGAATTAAGAATGAAATAACCTTATGTTAGGAAAAACTGTTACTAATAAATTTTGACCAATCCGAGAACCAGGTGGCTGTGACGTAAGAAAAGGGAACGTTTGTCGAATTATAATTAATTTAATACACGTTATTTGAACGTGACTATGTTTTAAAGGACACCTAACTTTGTTATGTGTTTTGAAATTATTTCAGATAAAAAAAAAGATAGCATAAAGCATTTATAAAAATAAAATATATAATTTAGTGTTGATTTGAATGGCTTTATTTCTTGTATATCTACTGTTTACATTAAAAGTTGTTATTCAGTAAGAAACTGAAGTTAATCATTCTTAATCAACTTAGTTAATTTAATGATACTGTTTTTTGTTTCATATACTCACAAGGTCTTAAAAATAAATCTACAAAACAATTGATTTTTATTTAATTATATTAAAAAACTAATATGAAACATCTCTAAAAGATAATCAGTGTCACTTATTTATTCCATTATTTTTTTACTTAAAAATTTAAAATGTGCGGTTTATTTTTATACATTATAGGTTCCTGAAAAAAGTCAGATCATTATTCATAAACATAAATTCGCTGTACTAAAAACAATTAACTTAACAAATAGATACAAAATTTCCATGCAGGGAAGACATTTAAAGTCAGATTTAGAAGAATTATTTACTTAATTTAAACATGAAAATATTATGTTCTTATTTTAATTAACGGAGACAAGACGAAAAGACTAGTAGAAATCAGGGTCATTTCATTCATAAATGTAGATAGTTTTTAAACTAAATTCCTATAGATGGCAGCACCAAAAATCAATTAAAAAAGCATTAGCGACGTGAAATAAGAAGTTAGTAATTTTTAGCCTACTTTTCTTTTTTTTAATTCGAAGAATTAAAAAAAAATGAAAAAGTAGGTATTGACATGCGGTTGATGTCCGCCCGTCCGTCCGTCTGTCCGTCCGTCCGTCCGTACCCCCCTTCCAAAATCAGTTCTACCAATCCAATCTTAAAAATTCGTTTTTTATTAGAAAGGTATAACCTCAGACACCCAATTTTCATACTTTTTGTACGTCTGTCTGTAAGATCCGACGGACATAAATCTACTATTTGTCGACGAATTTTCCATTGAATTAGCATTGAAATTCAATTTCGAGTCATTTAAATCGCCGAATTTAACTACAAATGCTACGGACAAGTGACATACGTCAAAAAATTCAGCGTACCGAAATGAGAATATATTGAAAATTTCAGAAAAGAATTCGAATTCTAAGCACTGCAATTAATTATAAAACTTCAAAATTTATGCTCATTTAAAAAGCATGGGAAGCCATTTTTATTAGAATTGAATGACCATTGCCATAGCAACAATCACTCGAGAAACTTTAATTCTTTTAGACAATAAAATAAAATAAATTTATTTTTGCGACATCGATCAGTGTGAAATGACGTCAAACATATTTCACAATTTTGTAGTTAGTCACAATTTTGAATTTTTGTAGTTATGAATTGTTTTCATTCTATTTAAAAGCGAGAAATATTACATATTTATTCTTTGAACTATAAATTTTTTCAAACGATTTAAGTAATAATTATTTAATTTTTGAAATAAATAAATGAAACTTTCCGAATTTAGCGGGTAAATGTTTAATATAGAATTAATGCTGTGCTTGGCGCCTTTTTACCTGTTTGCACAACTGTTGTTTGGAAGTGGGTCAAGTGACAGATTATGTTACAAACCTACTTGTTAATTTACATTTCCTATTTTAAGTGTATTTTGGTGTAGTTTTATGGTTTTTGTTCCACGAATAATTAAATATTTATTTTTAACTGCAAATAAATCATGCGGACGATTAGTAATATTTATTCTATTGGCGATAGAAAATTAATGAAAATAATTGATTTGGCTTAAAGTTGAAATTATAGCTGGATGCTGTGTTTAGTGAAATTTATTCTAATGAATATAAATTTAATGTAGAAACTGTTGTTGATGTCACTTGCTGTTACGGACCTAATTTTTTCAAGATAGGAATTTTAGTATGTATTTAAGTAACAGGACAGTAGGCTATTTTAGTTCTTTTGGAACTTCTTGTTTATAATTGTTTATTAAGTATGAAATTTTACTCTTTAACATTTGTTTAAAAAATACTACTTCACAAATTACCTTGTTACCTTAGACTTTCTAAACAAAATTAATTCCGTCTCGAAGTTATCTGGTAACTACTATTGGTTGTCCGAAATCCGCTGAAAGTCGATATTTATCATGCATCTTATACTCACTGTAACATTAGCACCAACCATGGAGAATTAGTTTTTTCGTTATATATACAAAAAAAAATTGTTGCTATCTTCATTTTAAATTTTGCTCTGCAGTATATTTTTAAAGTTTATTTTTGCAGCGATTTTCAGTTCACTCATTTTGGTATACAGCATAAAAACTATTTAAACTAAAATGTATACTTTTTTGTAAGAATTTTTTTCAATGTGTTTTGATATTTTTAAAATTAGTATCACATCTTGAACTTTAAAATTAATCTTTTTATTTATTTGTATTTTAGTTAAAAGTTTAACTGTGTGTATGATAGATGGCAGCACTATTTTACTATTCTTATTTTTTAAAAAAGTAGAAAAAGAGAGAGAAAGTTTGGATATTGGATAGGTTAAGTTTAATTAAAAGTTGTGTTGAGTGCCTTCTCAGGTGTCGACTAGCCACATGTTTGTAGTTCTAAATTACGACGCCTATACCCAATAACCCTTGTAGCTCTAGTGCGATGATAACTTAGGCTGTCTATAGATAATTATAACTATTATAACTAAGCAACTAGAACCGATTTTTCAAAGGACCTGTTTTTAGTTACTTTTAACTGGTCCCGGTTAAAACCGGAGGAAAAAAAGAGAACCGATTGAACCGAGAAGCAGTTTTATTTCTTTAAAAAACTGCAAATCCCTAGAATGCACATTCGTGGTTTTGTCATTTGACCGACGATATGTAATACGCACAAAGCAGACTTCTCAATTCGTAGATGACAAAAATACACGAGTCGCTCTATTGGGAGGTTCATTAAACTTGTTTATTAAAAATTTATTCATTTACATTTTTCTAAAGTAAAACAAGTCTTTGCTCCAGTATTAAAATCATGATTTTTGACACTGATTTTCGTATCATTTTCAAAATCTGCTTTAATAAGTAGGGTCTGTGTAGCTAATATAGACTTTTACTTCTAAGCTATTCTACATACTTTCTATTAGACAATATATACGACTATATATAAGACTTTGTATCAGACATACTACCACACAGACTTTTTTCAAGTTATAAAATTAAAAAATATTTTTTTTGTCCCATGGAGATCTTTTATTTTTTTTATTTTTTTGAACCTTTTAACTAAGATCACATCGAGAACTGCCAAGGTACCTATAACGCAATATCACAAAAAAGTAACTACACGAATCTTCAAGTTCGAATTACAAAATACAACCAAAGGCCAAAGGCAAAGCCAACCAGGTGGTCACTATCTTGTTGTGTGAGACGCTTTCCATTCCGTGAAATAAGGCAGATACTATCTTCTGTTTCGTAATAAGAATGAAAACCTATTCAAAACTGAACAAGTCGCAACTGTATTGAAAAAAAAAATTTAAAAAATAGTAAAACGTCTCCATCGAAAAGTTGTGCAGAGATTTATATACCAAAACCCAAAGTACTATATTGTTTAGACAGCTATAATTTTTCCCGCTGTCATATAGTTTTATTTTGTTTAAACACTATTTAAGAAGAACAGAAAAAATAAATTCATTAAAGGAAGAATAGTAAGATGTAAATTATCATTGATGAATAATTTTGTAATAAGTAGACACTATTAACTTGAATGGGTGTGTATGAATGAAATAAAAGTGAAAAGTTTGAAAACTTCCATGATAAATTGTAGTAACAATACTTGCATCATCATTAGAATAGGATCGACAACAGTTTCTGGACCCTGGTTATTCTCCTTAGTACCACAAATATCTCTCAAGACCTTCATCTCAAAGGTCACTAAGGATTTTTCTTCTTTTCCTGTCAAGGTCCAAGTTTTTGAAGCATAGGTTAAAACTGGTCTAATCAATGTTTTATATAACATAATTTTTGTCCTTCTCCGGTAATAACCCTGTTTCTGATTTCTGGATGGACTTAACTTTGGTAGTTCACCTCCGAACCCAAAAAGAAGTTTTTTTGCAGATTCAAATATGAAAATTTAAATATCAAATGTTCATACTGGTATTCTGTCTTGCACAGAACGTATGTTTTGCTCTTTTTATGTTTACTCTCATACTATACTTGTACGTTAAGCATTTTATTAACGATAAAAATATAAATTCAGTCACTTTAAGCTTTGATAAGGAATCCCCCATTTATGTGAAGTTTGAAAAGAATTAATGTTTCTCTACTGTATAAATTATAGTCTCTTTCAAAAGTTTAGACGCAAAGCATTTCGAGTCATAAAATTTCACTTAAAAGGTTTAGTTGACAAAAGTTGCGCAATTGATGTATTGCAATCTGAGCGTGAAACTTAGTAGAGATGAGAGTCGCCAAGATGGTTCCGGATAAAAATGGTTTCTGTAATGGGAATATAATATTTGGAGTCTGTTTTTGGCTAAATCCTCCAAAAAGAAGCATTGTTAGCAAACAAAAAATCTTATGAAAACTCTAAATCTTAAAATCGACGAACAAAAGTACCAAGCAATGAAGATCACGCAACAATGACAAACCGTATTTCATTTGGTATAAGACACCGTCTATCAGTCAAGACAGCCCCCTTGAGGTTTTCGAAAAAAAAAGAAAAATTGTGTTGCAAATTCAGCCGTTGGGGGAAAACGTTGCACAAAATGGCTGGGGACGGAATCGTCCTTGGGACGATGATCACTTCATCTATCACTCCAAGTGCTCATTAAATTCGAGCAGCGTCTTCAGATTACAAGGGGATGGACGAATCTGTGAAGTACTGATTGGATAGGGATGGACGGATATATCATTATCTGAAATTGGTTTTTAAATTAATGTAGTGGTAGATCTGCATGCTGTCGTGGACAGGTAAACTGCAGTAACCACAGCAAAGAATAAAATTATTTTGGCTTTGAAAATGGTTTTTAAGTTAATGTAGTAGTGGATCTGCATGTTGTCGTTGACTGTTAAACTGCAGTAACCACAGCAATGTATTGGATTATTTTTTCTTTAAAATAATCAGTCTTTCAGCATACTTTTACGACAAATATTATAATGTTTTGAAGTTTTACACGAACTATTGTAAACAGATTGTCAGCAAACATATAATTACGTGATTTTGTTAACCATATGTTGCGATAGTTACCTTGATTACGACTACTTATTAAATGTGCTTACAATGAGCAAGGTCATATTATGTCAATTTAACTAAAAAAACTTGAAATTTTAAGTTTTATCCACGACTTCTTATTATTATATTATTATCATCAAGTATCGTAATCAACTTTAAATGTACATTTTCTTTCAAATTGCAATCGTTAATCGTTAATTACGTTATTCTGTTAGCCATGTGTTACGATAGTTACCTTGATTACGACTACTTATTAAAAGTGCGTAAAATGAGCAAAGTCATATTATTCTAATTTAACTAAAAAAAGTTGAAATTTTAAGTTTTATTCACGAGAACTAAACACTTTATTATTATCATCTGGTATCGTAAACAACTTTAAATGTAAATTTTCTTTAAAATTTGAAAACAACACTGAATAATTGTCTTGCTCCGAGTGACGTCTTTTTTTCCTTGTTTCATTCCAGCACCTAATTCTCTACATGGTCATATTGGAGATATGTTAACACATAGCATTCATTCACCAAGCGATGGTTGATAAAGAATTTATTTTCATTCTGTAACTCTGTTCCTACTCAATACCTAAAACATGTCCCATAATTTGCTATATTATTTAAAGCGTTGTTCTGTACGTCAATTAATAAAAAATTTAAATTTAATATTATCTTATACAAATGATACTTTTGAAGAAAGAAAACTACAAAGGAGATTCTTATTCAATATAAATAACAAAATCAAATGATTTTTTTATTCCAAAGTTATAAAGAAAGAAGATTCCCATTTCGATTTTAATATTTTCTTGCAATTTCATGTACAAAATATAATCCTTTTAAAATCAGGTAATAGCTGCATATTTTTGCACTTAATATTCGAACCATATATTTTAAACAAAACACATAAACCTAATAAATAAAAAAAATCGATTATTTAATTTAATTATGTAAATTACATGTACGTTATTTAATTATCATTAATCCGTTCATTTAATTATAGTATTACACGTAGGCATCGAGGGGTATGAGTGTGCGGACTTCTTGGCCAAAGAGGCACGAAATCTTGACCAACCTCCGACCACCATCCCACTTGCAGATGCGAATGCAGTGGCCATATGCAGTACTTCAACAACTGCCCAGAGATCCAACTCACACCAAAACATATCTTTGAAGTCTAGGTATTACTGTAGAGATCCTGAATCTCGGCTTGTTATACCTGCTGCAGGAGATCATCGACTACTGTCTTGAGGTATCAAAGCTGGCGGCTGAACAAACGAGTGAAATCCACTCCAGTAGGAGAAGTGCATTTTCGACACTGGAAAGAAGTGAATATTAAATCAGACTGAGTTAAAATCACTCGTTTGGAGTGATCCTGTCGGAGGTTTAACACACAAAGGATCCACTCCAAGAGGAGAAGTGCATTTTCCAGACTGGAGGAGTGAAAATTACTCAGACTGATTTAAAATCGCTCGTTCGTTTTAAGAGTGTAGATTTTTTCACAATCCATAGTCAATACATCGTCATCATAGCAATTGCAAATCAGTGAACACTATTTTTAATCAATCAAAACATCAGAAACTAGAAGCCATATTTTAACCAATAGAAACTTAAAGAGACACATTTCATTTTGTAACTTGAAAAGATTTTGAATTAACGATTTAAAATTGATAGTAAGAAACTATATTCACCAATTTAAGAATATACTTTAATGATAAGCAAACAAAATCGAATTTTTTTTATAAAACTTACTAGGCCTCTGACCTGTTGCTGGTCGACAATATTTGCATTTGTGTTTAAAATTTGACATTATTGTCTTAAAAGTTTGAGTTCTATTCGAAATTACAAAAATAAAATATTTACGAAAGGAATAAATTCTATTTTTTCCCGATTTTTTTTACAGAAGATTGCAATTCTGTATCAATTTGTATATTTAACAAACATATTTATCCCTGAATCGATAGTGAATATTAGTTGAAGCAATTGATTTGATATTTTGCAAATCTTAAAAAAATTACATATTTGAAATGAAGAAATGTAAATTTTTATAATATAAATCGAATTTGCTTGGGAATATTAACCGCTTTTTCTCACGGATATAAATTACTATCTTTCGATCAAAAATGTAACTTTCCAAAATATTAGATCTGTCCATATTAAGAACAGGTATTTGACAAAAAGTCATGGGAGTAGGAGAAAGATTAATATCAATCTAGAAAAATATTAGCACAAAACCCAAGTGAATATAAATCTAGTGTTTAAATTATTGACACCATTTTTGGCATGAAAACTAGTAGCATAATTATACGTTACTTCTAATAGATCATTTACTAATTTACTAATAAATTCCATGACCTCATTTATTTTTTTCCATGAGAAGAATACTAGGGAAAGTTCATTCAACTCAACTCAATTGGAATTAATTCACCTTTTGAAGGGCGAATTCTTTATTAGGAATAAATATTTTTTTGTTTATTGTCATGGAAGGCTTTTAGGAGAAAGACAGTAACACAAAGTCAGCAAAAAGGTATTTTTTTAGAAGGAGTTCGAAAATAAATGATCGCAACATCATTACCAACAAGTGAAAGTTAATCAGAAAAAAAAATCATTTTTTTGTGGTTAATTTATAACATTTTTCTTAATAACTTCTTTTCTTGTAATTTGTATGTAACTCTAGAGGGTCATTGCATGCATCAGTTTAAAACAAAGAGTTTAACACATAATTAATGTTTATCGGATGAAAATTCAATGTGGCAGACTTGTTAGCGTAAACCTCTTTTTTTAGTAGAAAAACACCGTTTAAAATAAATAAATTATATTTAAATAAAAAAATGCCTAAATAGTATTGTTCATTATATTTGAAATCACTATGCCAAATTTGGAAAAGATTAAAGCAATAGTAAAAATTTTAGAATGTTGGGTATTCGCCTACCTTATTTTATCCAGGTAAATAAAATATTTAAAAACTGAACACTATTGTCATGAACCGTATATGACGATCAAATTGAATAACACGGAAAACGATTAAAAAACCCCCTAAATTTAAAGTTTTATTTGAAATGAAGGTATTTATGGTCGTCGTTAATGGGTTAATAATGGTTGTCAAAAAAATGTTGCTATTTTCGGCTTTCCATTAATTCATCTAACTTTAAAAAATATATAGGGGTAATTTAAACCACCATACCAAAAATATACACCGGTCAAAAAATGTATTAGTTAGAGAATATTAAAAACTTAAATTTTGCCCTTTTATATTCAGTAACGATGATGATAATGATATAAAAAAATTGTCTTTTATTTGTTAAAAACTCAAGATTATAAGAGATGGCTTTGTTCATTTTTAAAAAATATACTTCTTTCATTTGTTTAAGGCAACATATTCTTTAGGAAATAACCCTTCTTTTTAATCAAGTCTAATAATATCCTTCTAGTTACATTTAATAAATACTGTTTGTGATTGAAATTATCTATAATTCTTAATGTGATTTATTACTAATTCATTCATATTAAAATACAACTTTGAGAATCTGCTTACCAATAATCAGGGCCTGCTCTAGGAAATCTAAGACCATAGGCACAACCTATTTTGGGGGCCCCTTTACGGAAAATATTATGCATGATTACATGATTTCCAATAATAATGGTACTATATGACCCATGTATACAATTTTTGCTACAATTTTTTAGGCTTCCTTACAAACATTGATCAAAACAATAACGTTAGGTCAATTACTCACTTAAAATTGAGCAAAAAACAAAGTGGAGTATCTGAATTTTTTTTAGTTTACTAATATTTTGGGGATTTACAGCATTTAGCATAATAGAAACTGAAATTTAGGGGCCCCTAAAATTTGGGGGCCCTAGGCCCGGGCCTAACAGGCCTTATGGAAGAGCAGGCCCTGCCAATAATATAAAATTTATTAATAATTATGTTTATAGAAAATGTTTTAATCCGTAATTCATCAAGCATGTAAATCACTTTCATATTTCGCTTATTAAAAAACTAGATATCTGTCTTACATATTTAAAAAACAAACATTGTAAGCTTTTCCGGAAGTAATGTGTTCTGATTTAATGTATAAGGATTTTTTTTCCGTTAACGGAACCGTTGAAATGCATTCAGTTTAAGTGGAAAATTATATGGAATAAAAATGTAACTATATTGTAATTTAATAAACATACTAATTTCAGATTTTTTTAGCCAATCATTTTAGCTAGTATATGGAATGCTCAACTCAATGCATTCAGAAAAATTAATAATGTTTGATACAAGTTACGTAAAGTATGCGTAAGAATTTGCATCGCGTTCATTACATTCCCACGCCTTAAACGCAGTTTTTTTTTAAATATAGATTACTTGAGCGCTAAAATTTCAACAAACTGGATTCATTATCTAAGAAATTAAATTTAAAAATATTGATAACTAATTCATGGAAATTTTTGGTTTGATAATGCTGAATTTAAAACAATAGAAAATACTCAAAATTTGACTGCAATTTAAGGGGGTTCAGTATGTTGCATATAGGTAAAGTTAAATTGGCCAATTGCAATATACCTTTTCACAATAACTACTGATCAGATCATCTTAAAATTGTCTGTGTGTGTTATACCAACCTTATATATAAATCTGAAGTTAAAAGTTTTTTTTTAAATAACTGTAAGATTTTTTAAAAAATAAAATAAGTTTTAAAGTACCCAAAAAATCATGAAATTTTTCACTTTTTTGCCCCATAAATTATTTTCATTTTAGTTTTATTAAAATTTATAACCTCAGATTAATCTATACTATGTATTACTTCATATAAAAAAAGTTTACGAGAAAACATTGCATAGTTTTTGAGAAAAGGTACATCGAAGTTAAAAAAAATCAAGTTCTGCGAAAAACGCGTTTAAAGTTTTTATTGTTTACCCATTTCCTTACGAGGGATTTTTGCTTCCTCGTAATATTTGATAGGAATGACATTATCGAATCCTTAATCGTTCAGCCGTTCTGGGCCGTTTCAGTAAGGAAAGGGTTACATAAAAAAATTTTAATGTCAAAAATATTTTTAAAATCATCTTGATACTTAGTGACATTATTAATAAAGGTTGTAATAGTATTTTAAGCCAATATATATATTTTTTTTATTTTTTCACCGATTTTGGGGTACTGAACCCCCTTAAAAACAAATTGCTCCTTGTTTTCTCCAACAATAGCTCAAACTTTTTTTCTAATAACTTTTTGAAAATCATTGTTTTAAGGAAACACATATACAGTATAATGCTACCATAGTATTGGTAAAATGTAACTTAAATGTTATTGTTAAAGTTTTTGTTATATCTACTATTTATTCCATCTCTACTATTTATTCCAACTCTAATGTTCACTTTCTAGAAATTAATTAAAATCGTAAAATATAGCAGTGCGTTGGATCAATGCTAAACTTAAAATTTTTAAAATAAAAATTTATTGAATGATAAGTAATTTCTTATAAGTAACACATTTTATTAAAATGCATTATAAGTAATTCATTATTAAAATCATGTAAATGTCTTCGGTGTCATGTAATCGTCAGCAAATGTCATGTAATCGTCAGCAACCGACATATTGGCAGTTACCATAATTTTTTCATCAGCAAACAGGCCTTTTTCATGCAAAATACTTTTTGTCTTACATAGGTTGTAGCCGTACACTGTTTTTTGGGGGTTATTGTGATTATATTTTGAGATAACAGCTTATTAGCACAACTTATAATAACAACTTGTGAGCAGCGTACGACCTTTCAATTTGATCATCCACGATCAGAACGCACTCTGCGTGAGACTCAACTCAATCAACTTATCAAATCAACAATAACAAGCTGCAGAAACAGCTTCGCTCTCCTGGTCTATGGGCACCTCTGCCTTTGAAGCATTTTGTAACAACCCTTATTTCCTGAAGTGATGGCTCTTACTTGAGAAATGAAACCTGGGAGTGAAGGGTTTAAATGCAAGTTATTAACTAAAATTAGTAAAATTCAAATATCCTGCTCAAATATTTTTATAGTTTTCGAAACCGTTTCAATACTCCTCAGTATGCCCAACTGCAAATTCAAAACTGAAAACAGCTATAGAAAGATCTTTGCTAGCCTGGTCTATATGATTTTACTCGAAAAAATAAGACTGAGAGTGAAGGAGTTAAATGCAAATTATTAACTATAACAACTAAAATAATTCAAGTAACATTCTCACGCAATTTTATAGCTTTTAAAACCTTTTCAATGCTCCCCCTCAGTATACCCAACTACAGATTCAAAACAGTAACCAGCTATAGCAAGAGCTTTGTTTGTCAGATCTATAGGCTTTTACTCGAAATACTGCGCCTGTGAGTCAAGGGGTTAAATGCAAGTTACTAGCTAAAATTACAAAACATTCCAATAATATCAACCCACATTTTTAAAACTTTTGAAATCTCCCTGACGCTCCTCAGTCTCAGAATACCCTACTACAGATTCAAAACTCTTATTGCAAACGCAGCTGTCGCAAATGTGTCACCTTTGACGCAGTCCATGCCACCTTGAGACGTACCTCGAGGCTGGCCAGAGAGTAAAAGATGAAAACAACTTTTTGGAGACAACTTTGGGCACCCCACATTTGCATCTCCAGTACGTGAATCGCCTTACAAGTGGACATGAAAAATTGCCCAAGCTTTTAAAATGCGTCTCTAGGACTGAACATAAGTTGTTTTAAAAGATTAAGTGATGGCTTTGGCAGTTCTTTTACCTTAACCGCCCAGAAAGGTGGTTCACCAAGGACGTAAATTGGAGATAATTATCATGCGTGTGACACGTGAATTGGCTTTGTGCAAGAATTCGCTTTAAATAAATGATTTTTGAGTTGACACTTGATGCACTAATGCTCTATTTCAATAAGTGATAAATTTAGACATCACTTTTAATTTACTTTATCTAGTGAAATTTAATCTAAACTTCTTATTATTTAGAGGTATTGTTGTTGCTGCCATTTAAATTTTTTGATAAAAAATTATAAGTCAACATTGAACTCATAAATCTCGTAGCAGACTCACCTATCTGACATGCTAATGCTTTGAGTTGATTTACGAAAACAGTTATTTGTATTTATACCATTAATGAAGCCATTGTTGGAGTTTCGAAAATGAGATTAGCATTCATAAAATAAGAATAGTATTTTAGCAGCTGATGAAGAACTAATTATTTAAAATGATCTTCGGAAGGAAATTGAGAATTTAAGTGAAATATATATAACCTAATACACTTTACCCCAGATGCGTCACATAAGTTGAATAATTTGATGTTATGTAAACTGTCTTCGTTGAACTGTTTCGTTTATTATATAAAGAAAAATAAAAATACTTAATGACAGCTCAAACATTTCATGTTAATCCCATAAACTGCTTTCTCGAAGGCAATTTCAATTACTCCTAACACCTTTTCAATGAACGTTTACGCCGGGTTAAGCACAGCACGACAGTGAACTTGGCAATTCTCGGCAATTTCAACACGTGCTAACTTTCTCTTTCGTAAAACTACATGAGAAGTGTGATAATTTCATAATTGGAAAGTCATTTTTTACAGCATTGGAGGATCCCGGGGATTGATACCGTGTCCTGAGGGGACACAGGTTGTTATCTTCCACTTTCTTCTTCGGCAGAGTTCAAGGCCTGATGGGGTCAGCGGGCCCATTGCCAATACCTCTCATCAATATTGATGGACATGACAATATAGCTTGGCAGTGGTTTAATGGAGCAATAAAATGCTTATTGTTAACTATTATTTGAGTTGCTTTCTCCCTGTAAATTGGCCATTAGAATTAGTTGTATTTAGCTTTTGTACATAATTATAGCATTTCATTAGCAATACATCACCAATTAGAGAAATTTAAAAAAAAATACAATCAGCAGGCGATTAGTTTTACTCAGATGCTCATTGCTAACACATCAATATTCGCGGACATGGTAAAAAGAGGCCTTTCGATTAAGTTGTATTTAGCTCTTGTACACCAATATAGCATTTCATTAGACATTAAATCGTCAATTAAAGAAATTGCAAAAATTAAATCATTGTCATTTTAAGAAATATTTAAAAGTACAATAATTAAGGAACTAGTTGAAACCTAGTAACTCTAGTTTATTTTATTTAAATGTGTCTGATGTAAGATTTCTTTAGTATAATGACCAAACTACAGATTTACTTAGAGAAATTCCAACTCCTATATGACATCTGTTTAAAAATTATTTAATAGAGTTTTGAAGGGAAATAAAATAAATTATTGCGTTTGATTTATCTTTAAATGAATTAATTGATTGCTAAATTGGATAAATCTTAATGTATAATTGTTTGTTTAATTTACCATTTGCATGTTGCTTATTTTTGGCCAATCGGTTGGGCAAGATAACGATTAAAAATAAAAATTTACAAGTTTACAAACATGTTTAACAAAATCGTAACGATACCTTTTCAGGTGTTAAATTATAAGTAAGCACTACTGAGGAAAATAACACTTTCGAATCTGAGAACATCTATAAGTTAGTTTGAAATGAAATATTTTGTATTAAATAAGACGATCCAATGCTTTCCATTCTAAAGTACCGTTCTCAGTTACAAACCAAATTACTTCTCATTCGCTAAATGTAGTAAGTTTCTCTAAAAGAGATGGCCCAACTTTTATAGTTTTATTTCAGTGGTACGATTTTCTCTGGAGAATAACGATTCGTATCTGTCTATGATCATTCATATATGCCTTATTCGTTCACCGTACTGCCGATTATCAAACTAGTACTCAATTCGGAAACAATACCATACATAAAATTTAGCATTTAAAGTGATAAATTAGTTGACAACAATTACACAGACATACTATACATTTTTTTAAACGAAAATTGCCCTTAAATAAATGTAAAATAAACTACTGTAGTTACGAACTCTGTCAGTCAACAATCAAAGCTGTAGAGTTTTTAAATTGTTATTTGAATAGGTTCCATTACTGTAATTTTCTAATTAATTCGTTACTTATAGCACGGATTGACACTTCTAAAAAGTATGAAATATTAAGTATATTATATCATGTTACAGGTAAAATGGTAATTGTTATCGAATATAGAACATTGTCCGTGCCAAAGCATTCGAATTGCAAAGTGTGCTATTCGTCATGTAAGCTGCCGCGGGCAGGTTAACTGCAGTAACTTCCATAATTACTTGGACCATTATTGAAAGCAAATAATTACTCTTGCAATGAAGAAAACCTACTGGATTTTTTTTATTTCAGTTCAAAAATGGTACAACTCATTGTTGTGATTACTGCAGTTTACTTGCCCACGGCAGTTAGCTACACATTGCCATTTTGGTTTGAAATCATTTGTCAGCACTCAATCTCATCATCAGCTTTTTAAATCACAGACGATCGTTTATAGTACAAGCATTACATAAAAAAAAACATTTAGTTAGATAACCTTTTTAAAGTTTTATGCCAAAATATAACCTGTCCTGGATTTTTTAAAACTTGTATGCACAATTTTTCATATATGCCTTGTAGTAACGGATAATTTTGTGATATACGGATATATGAAAGTCATGTGGAACAGCGCCTTTCCTGCAATTGCTTAATTGAAAGTAAACTATCCCCTAAGAAAAATCTATATGGAGTGATGTTTTCAAGAAAATTTAATCATGCCTAACTGGGTCACCTGAAAAAAATATTAATGCCAAAATGTTCCAACTGACTAGACCAAAGACTAAGAAAGTTACTAAAGTTTCAAGCCCTTTTTTTCTATATACTTACTGCCTAGATTTTTTCGTCTTGGGAGCACTAGTAATTATCCTCTAAGGATGAGATAGAATATGGGCGATTACGTACATGAACTTAACAAAGAACTTTACTTTTTTATACCCTGATGTTTTATTGTATTTTTGGCGTCATTTTAATCTATAGTATGTACACTCTGAAAACAAACGAGAGATTTTAACTCAGTCTGAGTAAATTTTCACTCTTTTCAGTGTCAAAAATGCACTTCCCCTATATGAGTGGATTTCACTCTTTTGTTTTGTTAAGGGGATGCATTACCCAAAATATTATTTCTATAAATAATAACTTAAACTTGTAAATTATATTGGTTTTATATAACGTTCACTCTAAATAAAAAATTTCTAGCAATAAAAATGAATATTTTCAAGTAGTTTTTCATGTATTAAAAAAAGTCAAAATTTTGAACTTCTTTAAACCCTACTTCTCCTTCAATTTTAAGAATAACTTCACCAAACTTTTATGGTTTCTTTTTAGTGCTATTTGTTCAAGAACTGTGCATGGATTTTAAAATGTGAGCGACAGTTAAAAAGTATTAAGCATTTACATCAGTGAAAATCACAAAAAAAAATACACAAAAAATACAAATTATTGAATTCAACATTTAAAAAAAATAACTATACATAGAAGACCTTATTCCATGCACAATTTTGTGCATAATACATGTAAGAACACAGGTAAAAAATTTTAAAACTCTAACTTAATTAGCAAAAAAGCCTTAGGGATTTATTAAGCACAATAATTGAAAAACGTGAAACAGAGGGGGAAAAAAAGGCTGAAAGCAGACGAAATAAGTATTCAAACTTATGGGAATGACTCCAGAAAATATTTAATAACTTTTTTTCTACAAAAGATATCATTATGAAACTTTCAGTAAATGTTCAGAAAGATATTGTAAATAATAAGAAGTAAAAACTGCAAAATTAATATTTTGACCAATTTTTGGGTACTGCGTCCCAGCAGACGAAATACGTATTCAAACGTATAGGAATGACTCCAGAAAATATTTAATAACTTTTTTCCTACACGATATCATTATGAAACTTTCAGTAAATGTTTAGAAGAATATTGTAAATAATAAAAAGTAAAAACTGAAAAATCGACATTTTGACCAATTTTTGGGTAATGCGTCCCCTTAAAACAACGACAGAATCTCCATCACAGTCCCCTACGATTTGGAATTTGAACTGTGGATAAGTGGCGCAGATGACACCGGAGCTTTTAAACAATGAAAATTCGAGCTATTTGAAAATAAAAAGTTAGGTGTTGTAAAGAGTTAGAGGTGTATGCAAGTTGTATCAAATATATATTTTCTTCTAATAGATACCATTCGCACTCTCTTGAAAAAAACGATCGATTTTAACTCAGTCTAAGTTAATTATCACTCTTTTCAGTTACGAAAATGCGCTTCTCCTTTTCGAGTGGATTTCACTCTTTTGTTTTAAGACTGTAGGTATGTATTATATGTTTGAATATTGTTCATTTTTTTACAGATCTTAAAAGCCCTCAGCTGCTTTGTGAATATTAAAACTTTTTATAAAAATTTTCTTTATGAAAGTAATTAACCTAATTTAATTTTTAAAATGATCCATATAGTATAAAGGGGGGATATTAGTCAGGTAACATTACTTAGATGAATTGTGCAATACATACTATAAAATGAGTCATCTATTTTGAAACTATAAGATGAAATCAGTTAAAATAGTATGTATACTTCCGTAATAAACAATAAACACCCCATTATGTTTCGCTGAAAACATTTTGATCTTGAAACTACTGGCACAATGCGGATATATTTCATTGCCATTGGAAACACTACCAATTATTCCTTGTCCTTAAAGTTAAACTCCGTTATTAAACTGAGCTGGGTGTCAACTGAGTCCTTCGTATTTAAATGTAGGTTTGACTCCAATCAACAGCTATCTGTCGATCATGTCTTAGCTTGCATATTAATTCCCAGAAAGTAAACTGCAAGACAATCAACTGAAATTGTCCTTCACTCGGACCTCATTCGTCCACCAAGTGTTTGCTTTTATTATTTATAAGAAAAAGAAGTGAAATTTCTGTCTTGGAACGGGAGCTCTGACCCAATTTCGGGATGTCTTTAGCAAAACAGGTCGTTGGGGCAATCGGGGTCGAAATCGCTGATTCGATAGCTTCTTGCCTCAGTCCCTTGAATGTTGGGGGTCAAGCCACTGGGCATATATATACACACACTCACACTGATAAACACTGATTTCGTACATTGTTCAACCCTCTACAGGATTACTTTCACTTAGTTTAAACATGAAGTATTTTTGTGCTATCGCTGCGGTGCTGTGTGCCTTGGGTAAGTTTTCCAATGCTGGAAAGAACTGAAGTTCTTAGATACGAATCTATATTAACTCTAATTTTAAACATTGATCTGTATTACATTGGTTTGCTTGATAGCAATTCAAATAGTTCATTTATGAATTGATTGTATTAGAAATGTTCGGTATGACCGTTTAGTTAAGGTGACATTCTAACAAAATACACATACATATTTATTTAATAAATCAATTTTTCGTTGAATGTAAAAGAAGTTTAGTTTAAAGATAATGAAAAGTTTTTTTTAAAGTTATTCCCAAAGTAGAGAACAAAAGAGAGAGAGAGATAACAAAGCGTTATTTTAGCTTAGGTGAAGTCGTTTCACCTTTCATATATTCCATTAAATGTATAGCTTTTGGAAAGCTCTAATACGACGTGCATCTAATCAAAACAAAAATATTGTAATAAATAAGTGAATTCCATAAAAACTGTGGAAATAGATAAAAACAGGAGAAAAGACAACGAGTCAGAGGAAAATAGATAAATAAGAGATGAAAGGATGGGAGAGAGTGAGAGAAAGAGAAAACAAAATGTTATTTGAGCTTAGGTAAAATAGTTAGGCCGTTCATATATCCCATTTTAAGGACAGCCTTTAGGCGTCTCCAGTACGACGATCATCCAATCAAAATAAAACTATTGTAATAAATAAGCTAATTTAAATTATGCTTTTAAAATAGCAAAGCTCTTTAAAATGACAATTTTTTATTCATTATCATTTCGACACATTTGTAAATTTATGTATTTTGAACACGTTATTAGTATCCGTAAGTGTTAGTAAAAGCATTTTACAATGAAATAAAATAGTTTTTCTTAAGAAGGTTTCCTAATGATGAGCAAACACATTCATTAGTTTTAAAAAGGGAAATCGTAAACTACTTTTAAATATTTAAATTTGATATCAAGCCTTTAAATAAATCTAGTTTACAGATAGGTAATAGTTATACATTCTTATTTATATATGTAGCTCCAAAATTATACAAAACACATTGTTAAGTAAACAATTTCCATTATTGTTATAAAAAAGTATTTATTTCAACTGTTTTCCCTTATAAATTTGCTTCAAAATTAGTCTAGGCACCATTTTATAATTAATTCTATTATTAAGTTACTATTTTTTTCAATGCATGTTTTATGCTTATTTTTATTGTAAATTACATTTCATTACTACTTTTATACTAATGAATACTTTATAAATCCCTCATTCGTTTAGTATGAATAGCTTGTAAATCCCCCATTCGTTTAATATGAATAGCTTATAAATCCCTCATTCGTTTAATACAAATAAGTATAAGTAAATTTAAGTAAAATTTAAACAAGTTCAGATAAAATATTATGTTTAAATATAATATGTAGCTAATAACAAAATAAATTCCGACATAAGGAGCTTTATAGCTACTTCCTATCAAGAGTAATATTATAGTAATATGTAAAAATATTTGCTATTTAAATTAACTATCTGAAAACTACTTTTTACATGAAACAAACTTTAAAAACTAGTTATTGGAAGTCCCATTATAATAATCAAAAATATAAAATATATTTATTGAACATAACATTGGTGTGCAACACATTGAGCCGACATATATATCTACCATAAAGTTGTATAATCGAAATCCATAGCACAAAGCAAAAACATAAACCAATTTAGGGAATAACAACACTAAACTTTGTTTGTTTATCTATTTGCATGGCCTAGTTTAATGGTTACTAATTATGTTTATTTCGATACTCTATTAGTGAAACTAATTGTTTTCACTGTTGGCATACTGGTAAAAAAAAACTTGCTCTGCTTGAGCGCATTCACCTTTCCCATAAGTTTATTATTCCCGAATCTAGAAACTTTTTTCTTTGCGAATATATACACAAAGGCAATGTCCTTTTGCTTTGGGCTGGGGAAAAGTCTAATTCCAGATTAGTAGGTCAGAGATGGCAGAAAAAATCTTCATTAGGATTGTAATTGCAACATCAGTGAGAAAAACTTCCTCTGTCCAAATGTAACGTTGGGCTCATAGCAATGTAACTGGCAATCGGTGAAATGTTTTAGGTAAAGTGAACAATCAGCAGAACATTTTTGGTCGATTCAATTGTAAATCAGAGAAATATTTTTAATACTTGAATCGGCAATGAGCAAAAAACTTATAGTAATCTGAATTTGAAACATAATCAGCCAATTGAACTTGCTTGAAAATAGTTAGTGATGTAAAAAGGAAACTAAAGTATAAAGTTGCTTTTTGCCAGTACCTTGCAAACATTAGCTAAAATTAATTTTTTGTAGTGCTTTCAATGTCACTCTTCTGCAGGATATTATACTGCCTCGTGCATGTAGTATCTACTTAATAAATTCGGTTATTTTTTTAAAAACAGCTTTCTTTTGTTTGACACTAAAAACAACGGTTGTAACACTAAACGTTTAAAAAAAATTGTTCAAGTGGCCTTAGACTTGTAAAGGTTTAATATAGTGCGATTGCGATTAATTTTAGTTTATGTTTTCATATTGCACTCTAAATATGCAACAAATATAACGTTTCTTGATATCTATCAATAAGATTGATATATTAGGATATTGAATGCCCATTTAAGAGAGAAACATCATAAGTGAAAACGCTTGCTGGAGATATCTTTAAATACTATTGAAACACAGTTCTGAGCTATTAAAAATTTAATTTATTTAATGGCGTAAAAACAGGTAAAACATAAAAATTGTTGAAAATGCCAATTACGGTTTTGTCAAAGCAACATGTCTAAATATGATTTTTCTCTTCTGCTTTCGCTTTCGATCCATCTGGGTTTATATAGTGATTATTAATTTGATTGCCTTTTCCAAAGAAGACATGTCTCAAAATAGTATCACATAAAGAAAGAGAGGACTGATTTACGAAAAATAAGTTTCATTTAATGGGATATCATGCCTCATGTGAACCAGTTTTTATAACCCAACAGGTTCTATTTTAATGGTGAAGTAGTGAAAGCATCTTGTCTGTCTTCTGATAACTCAGGTGTTTGAACCCTTTGCATATACAAGTGCTCTGAAATAGGTGTGGAGGAAAAGAAATATATTTTTTTAGTAAAATGAATCAGGCCAGTCTAATGAAGTACAACAGTTAAATTATGCTAAATCTGATTGCGGCAAAATGTAAATGTCAAAAACAGAGGTGTCGAATTTGAATGGGGAAAATATAAATAATAACAATATTGTTAATTCAGAAAAAAGTTTTATGAAATACATATAAACTAATTTTCGATAAAATGATTCAGGATATTCACACTAGATGTTCTTGTAGATTTTTTTTTTAAATATTGACAAAATTAGTCAAAACACATCCTGATGATTAAAAAAGAATTTTAAATATGTGTCAATCATAAATTTATCTTAAAAGTAATTGATAAAGGCTTAAGCCTGCAAATAAATGCTCAGCCCACTAAATTTACTGTCTTGACTTAATATTAAATATAATTAGAATCATACACGATTTTTGAAAAAAAAAAATCATGTGTCTAAAGATTAAAAACTCCATGTTTGGTAGAGTAAATAAAGTACAATAGTAAAACATCATTCGATCGCTTAAAGTAGATTAGTTTTGCGGTTCTTACCATAGATGAAGTATTAATCATGAGAATAAGAATGATATTCGTTGAAAATGTTATTAGGTTAAAATAAATATATATACTTCTCATTATTGTAAAATTTCATGTGAAATAGTTCTGTACTCTGTAAGTTTTAAAAACTAAATACAGAAAGACGCATAGCCTAATTTTAAAATTGTATATATTTTTAGATTAAGTTGACGTATTTTTTTAACAAAGCAATACCTTAAAAGACAATAATTTTTTTACATACTTCTATGATTAATGTTTGTTAGAAATTTTAATGAATTCAAATAAAGTTATAATAAATTATAACATTATGTTTTAGTAGTTAACATTGTTGGCCGTTCTTAAATTATCTTTAGTTCTAATAGTATGATTTTGTTAATTTTTTACCCCATCCTTTCAACCCTTGAGTGGGTCGATAAAAGGGGTAAGAAGAATGCTTGGGAACTCAACGCTGGGGGTTCCGCTTAAGGCTGACCACCTTACCGGGACATATGCCTAGCACCCCAGAGCCCTAAGTCACGAAAGCTGAAATGTGCATGGCAGGCCTTGGCCCAGTAATGGGCTGATGCACCGTGGAGTTATTTTTTTTTAATTTTTAACCATTATCCATATTTTAACCATATTTTTAACCATATTCAATGTCAATAAAAAAAACATATACGATGCAATTTCTTATGTTTATTTTTCTTATTATCCTGCAGCCTACCAGGCCTCTGCCCAGTCCTGCCATCTCCGTGAGGTGGACCTGTGCATCGCCACCATGATCTTCCACTACCAAGGCAGCGGAGTGCCCACAGACGAGAGCGGAGTTGAACAACTGTGCGAGTAAGTATAGTTGAAGAAATCATTTATAGTTATAATATATGAAGTAAATTAGCATCTACTACACAGGAAAGCATACTTATTATTTAATTGGGCGTCCAAAGGTTTAAGTTTATTATAAAGAAAGTATATTTTAGAGTTTGTAAATGACATGGGCTGGAGAAAGGCTCTCTAAAGAGCACACAACCTTACATCTTGAAGTCTAATTAAAAAGTGACGATATTTAAAATGGTTGTGAGAAGAGTGGATCATAAGTCAAAACAAATTCTGCTACGTCTTAAATTTTTCTGGGAAAGAATGTATTGACGCCGATTAAAACGTGGGAACTGTTTTATGGATCGGAAACACATTAGCTGAGAGTTTTTAAGAAAGGACTCAATAAATGTTTAGTTAATAAAATACGAGTACGTATGTTTAGTTTTTGACGAAATGTATTTAGCAGGGCCATTAATATTATTTTTCTTAGTTATAAATACAACTATATTACTTAGTAGTTTTAAAACGAATATAACCAATATAGACATTTCAAAAGCTACTTCATAGTGTAAATGTTAAAAGATCTTTAGACTACTTAAAATATAAAGTTTTTAACTGAAAAAAATCAGAGTCTTACTTACCTTTTGGTGTATGGAGAGTAATATGAATGTAATTCTAATGCGTAGTGTACGTGTTATGTAAAGATAAAACTCATCTTTACTTTATCTTCACGAATATATACATATTTTATGAAATTATACTGTCCACAAAGTAGGAATTCATAAAAGGCCTTTTGGGTGATTTCTCCTAAAAATGTATACGGACAAAGATACAGTAGTTCCAAGGCGGCAGTAGTGACCAAAAACTAGGAGGCAAGACTCTTAACTCGAAATATAGTTCTTTTTATGTAACAAAAATTATTGCGTATTATGATTAAACTATTGCTTATCCTATGAATATATTTTGAGTGGTGAGATTAGTTTTAAAAATGCAATTTCATTTAAAATGTTCCATTAGATCAGTTATGGTGTAGGGGACAATATACAGGGATGATAGTTTGAGAAACTATTGTACTCATGTAATAATAATAAGTTTTTAATATAAACGTTCATTTATTAATACTTCATCTGAATGTTGGTTTCTATATTACCCTAAATTTTATAATAAACTGCCTATTCACCTAATAAATACAAATAATTATTAAGCCTTAAAAACAATTTTTAAAATTTCTAATATATATCGACGACTTGGACTTTTATTTTACACTCTAATTGAAACATATAAATCAAATCTGTATGCCAACTGATTGTCACATAATTCTATCTTATTTGTTTCTGTGTTTTTGTTCGATTTTAACAAAATATGTTTTTGTTTGCCTGTATGGGATTTTTCCCCCTTGGCGTATCATACAAATTATATATTTTTTGCCAATTTGTGTTTTTTTTGTAATAATAAAGATTATTATTATTATAAAATGTCTTTATTCCCACAGATCCATTGACGAGACCACCCAGTGCTTGGGTAACTTCACCAACAAGTGCATGACCCCAGTGCAGAGAGAAGTTCTGCAGCTGGTATCCGAGGGATCTCTGCACACCGTTAAGGACTTCTGTTCTCCAGGATCCGAGTTGAGAGCTAGTACGTGATCAGGTTTACTCTAATGTTAATAGAAAGTTTAATTAATGCAAAAATACTTAGGGCATTAATTGATGATTATCCAAGACACATTTGTCGTATTTTGCTATTGTGGTTTAAGGATTTGAGTCTCCTCGATTGGCAAATGCTTCTAAGAATACTTTTACCTCAACTTTTTCACAAACTTAACTGTTGCAATCGAAGATCGAAAAAAAAATATATTAAGCTGATCGATAATATCTTTAACTAATGTTTGATCTATAATAACTAAATCTCATTTTTAATCTATAATATCTGAAACTGATGAAAATCTACATAAAATATTATGTTGAGGGGGTAAATCGTTATGAATTTGAAAAAGGCAGTCACCCTTATTTCTGTGTTTTGTATTTCTTAACTTCGAAACCAATTTTATCTCTGTCTACAAAAAATTGTACCCATATTCGATTGATAGGATGCTCAGTAAATATATTAGAAAAAGAAAACCTTCTCTGACCTTCCTTTAAATAAACAGGGTAAATTTAGTTCAGGCTAGTTTTTAACAACTTTAATCAAATTTAAAAAAAATTTAGTTTCAATAAAAGTTATCCATTTATATGATTGATGTGTACGTATAAATAGATGCTTGTTATGGACTAATAAAAGCTATACTGACATGTTGTTCATTGCAGAGTTCTTGAAGCACGCCCGATGCCTGGGTGAAGTTCACGCTGAAGACAGCATGAGAGATTGTATGGTTGACATGCAAGTCACCGTAGAGACCGTCACCACCACCAAGTTCGACAAACGAGTCGGAACTCTGTGCTGGTAAGTCACTTGCACCTTAAAAGAGTAGGAGTTGAATATTTTCTACTTTAGTTTTAGTATCATATATTTACCTTACCGGGACATGCCTAGCACCCCAGAGCACTAGGTCACGAAGGCTGAAATGGGCACTGCAGGCCTTGGTCCAGTAATGGGATGTTAACCCGAGGAGTTTAGTATACATAACTTTATCACATGACTTATGATTAGTGAATAATTTTTCATTAATTTATTAATTTGAGTGGACGTACTTCAGCGTTGTGGTTTGGAATATTTCCTAGTAATATTTCATCCACAATTTTTGAAAATGTCTTAAAGGATGAATTTCACGAATAGAACTTACCTTTACCCAATTTTAAAGAAATAAATGACTGTGGTACTGAGGGAGATGCTATTGTTATTGTAATCGTTTAATAAATTAATTTCCGAATTTTTAATGAGTATGATTGGTTAAAGAGTTGGTTTCGGAGTGAATTAATTATTTTCTTGTATATCATTATGTGGGACCTGCTTCACTTGTATTCTGGGCCCTTCATTTATAATATGGATTTTGGAGGCGCGATGGAGGCTTTTTACATTTGAAGCCTCTTTCCAAATGCATCTTTTACTCTTAAAATTATCTTTTAGAATGACTTATTATGTCTTACCTACATTTTAGAATGACTAATTGTTATTTTAATATTTTATTGATATAAATCTTATTTCATTCTCAGCGGATTCCGTCGCTTCCTCGAGTGCGGCGAGAAGCTCACCGAGCAGAAGTGCGGCCGCGAGGCCGTCGAGATGGGCCGAACCATCGCCGAACTGGCCGTCACCGAACTCCCCAACGTGGTCTGCAACTCCTTCGACCCCAACAGCCAATCTTGCCAGGCCCTCCTGCCCCCTAGCGGCTCTACCCCCAAGGGAACCCAGTCCGCATCTCAGATGGCCAGACTTCTGGCCACCGCCCTCGGCAACTAAAGCCTCTTTTTCACTACGGGATTACACTCCTTGCCAACATAACTTGGGTAAAAACAAAGAGTAAAAAGTTCAGATTGAAAAGCGCGATTGGTCCGTTATTTGGAAGCTCTTGTAGGGTAATATTTATATACAAAATGATCTAAATACAATTTAACCGAAATACACTTTTCATTCTGATAAAATTGCAAAATTTTCTCAAATAATATTTCAACCTGTTAGACCTGAAACGAAATTAATGTTTTAAAAATTTTTTTGTGGATGGCTTAACAAATAATTTTTTTGGAACTCTTTACATGCGCGGAAGGATCTTCTCCATAGCATATTTCTATTAACCCAGCTTAGGTTGGCAAGGAGTGTAGTTGCGGATTGTGGTCTGGAATCCTGAAGCACGGTATTGGGATCACAGTCTGCAATTACGGCATTGCTTCCGGTATAGGGAAGTGGAGGGTTTTAGGACATGGCTGGAAGGGGTTTAGGTTGGTCAACGAAATGAAGAACAATAAAAATTAGATGATTTTTTTTTCTGTGGTAGATTGAGGAAGTTGTGTGGTTGGTAACCTATATAAAATTATGTGGAGCTTAAGATTTGGTAACAAAAATTTTTTGACCAATACTTTACCTTTTTTAATGAAATGTTTTATTACTTCATAAAAATAATCTTAAAATAAGAATGCTTTGAACTTCAATGGAATCTGATTTCTCATTTATTTGGGATATTAGTTTCTAAAGAAAGAAAGAAAATATATTTCCTTCTAGCTTATTAGTTTAATTCTAGTATTTAAGTTTTAGAAGGAAAATGAATAGTTTTTTGTCCGGACACTAACAAAAACATAAGCTTTGTTCAATGAGATGTTATTTACAAGGGCATTTTCTACATGCTTTCATATGATGTTTTGCATGACCCTTCCCACTGAAATTCAAGTCTGAGTTCAAATCATAAATGATGAAAATGAATAGTTTCTTTCTTTTTTTTGTTTAGTTATTGATCTCATGTATTATTTGAAAATTTGAAAAAAAAATGAAATAAACCTGACAGTTTTTAAGTGATGTATTTTAATTAAATATTTAATGATTATGGTTATTTGATAAATAAGAGTTATTTTGTGATTTTTCATGTGAAAATACCTAAATATTTATTTTAAATTGATGTTAATTAAAAGTTTTCAAAATTTTGAAAACTATTATGTTTTTGTGTGTTGAATAAAATTTTAAAACACTTTGAATTGTTTTCTTTTGACATGTAGACATAGTTAAAGTGAAATCCTTGAAGCAATAATTTAAACGAAAATAAGATTTATAAATACACTACTAAAATAATAATATTATTTTTATAAGTAATTTTATATGCCATAATACAACAGTTTTGAAGTAAAAGTATTAACATTTACGACATACTCTCATTTTCATATTCTCTATATTTTTGTGAAAACTTTTTATTTTTAACGTTAACATACTTCAAAAATAAACTTGATTAACTTTTAATAAACTTGTAAATAATGTTGGGGAAGCTGGGCTAACCCATTTTTGCTGTATCTCCCAATTTCACAAGTTTTTGCAGAAAAATGACCCTATACGAGAATCTTTCTTCATTTATCCGTTTTATTGCAACAATTTTAATAATAGTTACTCTATAATGTAGTTGAGGAAACATCTTATTTCCGAAAGATGATAGAAAGTACATTTAAGAGATAATTTTTGACTTCTGTAAGGGTTGTTTAATATTCTAATTTAAATAGGAACAATAAGAGGAAAGAAACTATATTTATGAACTTTGTTTAGCTAACTAAACGTATTTTACAATAATTTTTATATTTCCAGTATATTTATATTGTATGCTCTCTTTAGAATGTAAATAATTTCTTTTTACGTTTACCATCAATTTTATTACACGTTTTTGAAAAATGAGGCTTTTTACTTTAAGGAAATTATAAGTACAAAAAGACAACTAAAACTATAAAAAATTATTTTGGACAAAGGTTTTATGTACCTTACCGAACTCTTATTACATTTTTCAACTAATAGGAAAATCTTTTTTGTCTACTTACTCATTATCAAGATAAATTTATCATTTTCCGAAATATGAGCACAAATTTAATCTAATAATATGTTTCTTAGTCTTAGACCTAACGAAATCATTTTTTTATTCTACTGATACCTTTCCAAGATTATAATTTACAGGTACTACAAAAATAACGATGCAAACGATATCCTATCCCCCACTATTAGGTTCTGGAAGATACATGTTCATTTAAGTGGATCTAATAGGCTGGTTTCGACATTTTTGTTTCCTTTTTATATGAAATCCAATTAGAGGAAGTGAGAGTGATGCTTGAGGCTGAATTTTTTGTGTTGCATAAGTGGCAACAGCTAAGTGAATGACGTAGGCCCCCAGGGGTTTGGATCCTGGGAAAATTCCTCGCCAATCTCAATCTTTGTGCAATTCGAAGACTGCAGGTTTTGAAATAATTGGTTTATGTATTTTAACTGGAAGAAGTGTGGAACACTAGTTTTTTTAAGTGATTTTTTTAAGATTCTAAACATACGTCTTAGTATTTATAATATTCTTTTGGGGATTGTTTGTTTCTTACAAAAACAATAAAGCATTTTACAATTTTCATGGGTAGGGGAGACCGGCGCTAGTTGGCACAGTTTTCACTTCAAAATTTTTCTAATTTTTTGGTTTGAAGATATTTGAAATGTAAAAAGTTGGTAATGTAGGTAAACATTTTGGCTACAAATCACACATACAATTGAATAAATATATTGTTGCCTCTGTGTGAAAAAGGTTTTTCCTTGTCCAGTCAAACTATGCCAACCTACCCCGGTATCGGGGTAAGTTGGCATAGGTAGTGGGGTAAGTTGGCATAAGTGAGGCAAGCGTTTTTACTCGTCTTTATGTAAGGTGCAATTATAATGAATGTTAATCAGCTTAAAATTAAACATTCCATATGTCCTGGGCGATAAATGAATGTTGGTTCATTACTGATTAAAGGAGGTTGAAACATCTTTGAACATTATGTGGGTTGAAACTGGACGTTCGAGCCAAACTCGTTGCCGCGGGGGTACGTATTGAAAGTTGTGGGTGACGTTTTAGGAAAAAAGAAAACCAGTCAACACCTGCTGATTCTTTTGAGTCCCAACTACTAGGATGTGCAGTGCCATTAGCAACTGCATATTGATATGCCAACTTTCTTGCCTCTTTTGGGCTCAGGCCGAAGTATATGTCACTTGCCTTCACAAGGTATTCACTCAAAGCAAATTCTTGTTCAGGAGTGAACACCTGCCGCACTATCCCATATTCTCCAATACCCTCTGGTACCCTTTAGGCAGAGAGAATTCATTTTTATTTTTGTGATCTTACCATGCGAGACTTCTAACAGAGATCTTAAATTCATCCGCTACTTTTCTCAAACTCTTTTTTTCAAGTAAGTGTGCCTCAACAGCTCTCTTTTGATGATCTGCTGTCATTATAGCCCTCTCAGTTTTTCGTTTATAGGTACTCAAAATCTGAACAAAAAATATATACATTATCATAGATAGGTAAGGCAGAAAAAGTGAACTTACAGTTTCCGTTTATTACATAATAATAACTAGATAACCGTTTGCTTGAAATCGAGCTGAAATTTGTATAGTCTTAAATTATGCCATTTTTTAAAACTCTGAGTGGGGCAAATCTACGTAAAAGTATCTAAAGTAAAAGTTAATATCTGTCCAGCCGTTATTGAGTTATGACTGCGAAAGGAAAACGCCTTCGGCATTTATATATGTATAGATAAAAAATAATAACTAACTAAAATTAGGTCGCTATGAATGTTGGCATACTTATGTCAACTTACCCGTTGTTGCAGGGTTAGTTGGCATACCCAGCCAGCTTATGTCAACTAGCCCCCGAGTCCCTATGCCAACTAACCCCCAGAGCAAGTAAAATACACATGGCGACCAAAACTTTTGCTTATCAACTACAGCAGAAATGGACTCATAACCTCGTAGCTAAATGTCCTAAGATACTAAAAACTTGTGAATGTTATTCCTGAATGACTGTACAAAACGACAAATACTGAATAGTCAAAATTTTACTTTCTTATATGAAAATCACGTTTTCCCTCCTTCCTGTAAAGGCAATGGCTGAATCCAACTGTCGTTCTCATGCAAGTTGGACGTTTAAATGACGATCATGTGACAGGCTCAGTAGCGCTCTTAATAAACAGTGAATTTTTTTAAAGGTACAATGTCAACTAACCCCTTATGCCAACTAACCCCGGTCTCCCCTACTCTTATATTTTTGGAACAAAGCTACACTAGATAAAAAAGTAAGTTTAAGCGTCAAAATGCAGTAAGTGCACACAAAAATTGAATAAGATTTTCGTACAAAACACAATAAGCCTACATCGCAAAACAGAGACAACAGAACAAATTAAAGAACTGTACAACATTAAATCTCTAAATTTTCGACGGAATTTATTTGCTTTCACCTGTATGAATTTACAGATCCTTCGCAAAGGCTTCGCAAAGTCCTTCGCAAGGCTTTACTAAATTAGCATATTTTAATCGTTAGAAAACGATGCTTGAAAAACAAATGTAGCATTACAGATTTAACTGAGGTAAAAATTTAATCTGAATTTATATAATGAATTGGATAAGATATACTTTTCTTCCGTTCTTCTTCACGAAACAATCAAGACGTAGGTAAAACTAAGAGGAAGTAACAGAGTACATACAGAGGCTTGGCCTCTAGGTGAAAAACAAAACTACGTTTCCTTATGGATTGTTTGTTGGAAATAATATGTCTCATCAATACAGAAAAAACAACGCCCTACTTCTAGTCCCCATTGCAAGAAAGAAAAAAAATCAAAAAATTCAATTATTCAGACCGCTTTCTTTTTTTGGTTCAAAGTAATGGAGCTATAGATAATAAAAATTTTATTGCTTCTTTAGCTTTAACAACGTTGTAACTTACATATTTGCAAAATAATCTTTTTAATAAGAAACGTTGTAACTTACATTTTTGTAAAATAAATTTTTGTTCGGAATCTCTAAATTATAAAAAAAATAAAGGCTATTGGAGTATTTTCATGATGCAGATTAATTTAAATATTTTAGTGAGCGAAAAAGCGTGTTAGGAAATTTATATGTGGAATAGATAACATTTTAGACATTCAGCTTTTTATCCATATTATCTAACTAAGGCTTCAAGTTTTCCTAATAAAATGTTTTCCGTGCTCAAATTTAAAATGCATATTCAAAGCATTGTTAAAATACAATTATATAATAAGAAAAAACTGGCAGATTCCGTGGATAATAATATTTATTGTGTCTATAAAAATGGATTTAGTTGTAAAATAAGGTTTATTATTATTGCTACTGTTTGTTTACACGAGCAATATTTTGTATTAAATATTCCTATCTTATAAATATAACTAATAGAACATGGTCAAGCAAAGACATAATGTATTTACTAAGGATTAAAACTTTATTTTTTCAGAGAATATCATGTTGGGCTAGATATTTTGAGTGTGCAATATTTACAGGTTACGGGGTAAAATTATCGGTAAACTTCGGAAGAAATTTGTTTTAAAATGTGTTTGTATTCTTTTAGTATTATTTGAAGTATATTTTGTAAACTTTTTACATTACATTCTTGTATTTAATTCATTGAACATAATGATGCACGACCATATCAGACACGTACGTGGCACGTTTTTTCAAATGATAAAAACAGAACTTAGGGCACCTTTATTTTTGTGATAAGCTGGATATGATTATGAAAATTCAATTTAATATCATTTTAAATTAATAACTAATTTTTTTGTTAATCATATAGCTTATTGGTCCTTAGAAATATTTCGAAGAGAGTTCTTAGAATAAGTTTTTTTAAACCATTTAAAAAAAATTTAGTTATTGCATATAGTAACTTTAAACTATTTAATAAATTATTAATAGGGTAAGGTGGGGTAAGTGTGCAATTGGGGCAAGTGGGCCACCCCCTGGCATTTCCCGAATTATGGACGTAAAAAAATCTGTTACAATATTTTTACGTATTTACCCCAATAGATGCAGGAAACATTATGGCATCATTTTCATTTAAGTATGTAACAAGGTACAATCCTTTTTGTGAAATTTTTTAAAATTGCATCTTTCGTAATTCACGCCATCATACTATTTTTTTTTATTTTTTTTCCAAAAGGTTCATGATAGAAAACAAAATGTTGTATATTTTGAAAGTGTATAAAACATAGTACCTTTTTATAGTGTCATATACTTGTGATGTTTATAAGGTTAAAAGAAAATTGGGGTGGCCCATTTGCCCCACGTTTGGGGTAAGTTGGCCACCTCAATGGCGGCGTAAGTGGGCCAGGGGTGGCCCACTTGCCCCAACTCTTTAATAACTTTAAAAAAAAGTCATATTCACTGATTCATAGGGTTAGTCGTATTCACTATTCATAGTTCTATTCATTGACATTGGCCAGTTTAAAATCTGTAGCACTAACATTTTTTTACATTACATGCAAAAATGACAAGATGAAAATTAACGTATTTTTTCTTTATGTAAGCTTGCATGTCAGAAAAAGTTTCTATGGGGGAACTATTAAAGATACATCATTTTTTTTTCAAACACTCAAAAAATCATGTAGATTATTCCACTTGCCCCACCATATCTCTACCAGTTATGTGTAAAAATATATTAGGGGGGTGGCCCACTTGCCCCACCTTGCGGGGCAAGTGGACCACTCGGATGACCAAAAAGAAAAACATATTTTTTTAATTTATTCTTTGCCAATTTGTGTTAAGGTTGCCATGGGTACAGTAATAACATATGAGAGAATGGACCACAAAAAAAATTTGTTAGGCCGATTATATCCAGTGGTATGAGGGTCTAAAGTCGAATTATGCCAAAAATTGGGCCCACTTACCCCACCTTACCCTACAAATTTTTTGATAAAATTGTGTTAAAATATATTTGAAAAATTGTAAATTTTGTACCTTTAAGCTATAAATCGTTTAAAAAAATTCTTATAAACGCGGTTTCCATTAATATAAAATGTTTTTTTTAAAACAAATTTCAAAGAATTAGGGTCTGGGAATTTGTGTTTGTGATATTTTATTTGGTTATACGAAAAAAAATTATCCACTTGTCGAAAAGCAAACATATTCAAATTTTTCATAAACAGATAATTATATATTTATATATTTTAACAAACACCAAATATTGTAATTAAAAAAAAATACATCGTTTGCAATTGATAAAAAAACTCATAATAAACGAATTTAAAAAAGCTTAACTGTTTAAAGCAATGTTTTTGTTTTAAAAAATGTAGCTGCGTTGGATGAAATTACTTACATTTAGATTCCAATTTTCAATTTGAATAATATACTTTACCACATTCTTTAGTTCAAGTTTATAAATAAGTTGAGTTTATTAACTTTTAATTTAAGGGGAAAATAAAATGCTGTAAGACAGTATACGACACTTTATAATTAATTTTGCTTCGACAATCATTTGTGCTTCCATCTACTGTCTAAATATAGAAATATAATTTAACGTAACATTTAAATCGACCAACTACCGTTTCGCAAAATGCAGTTTCCCCTACTTTCTTCGACACGACTTTTAAAATGTAAAGGTGGAAAATATGGAATGGCTACAATCTTAAAAAAAACGAGTGATTTTAACTCAGTCTGAGTTAATTTTCACTCCCCCAGTCGTGAAAATGCCCTTCCCCGAAAGGAGTGGATCCTTTGTGTGTTAAACCTCCGACAGGATCACTCCAAACGAATGATTGATTTTAACTCGGTCTGATTTAATATTCACTCTTTTCCAGTGTTGAAAATGCACTTCTCCTACTGGAGTGGATTTCACTCCTTTGTTTTAAGAGTGTACGTCCGTCTGTGTTTCTGTTTGTCATTCATTATCATAGCCCAATAAACAAAAAGGCTACATACAGGAGTGATGTACACTCTTAAAACAAACGAGCGATTTTAACTCAGTCTGATTGATTTTCACTCCTCCAGTCTGGAAAATGCACTTCTCTTTTTGGAGTGGATCCTTTGTGTGTTAAACCTCCGACAGGATCACTCCAAACGAGTGATTTTAGCTCAGTCTGAGACGAGTGATTTTAACTCTGTCTCTACTGTCTAAATATAGAAATATAATTTAACGTAACATTTCGACCAACTACCGTTTCGCAAAAAGTTTCAGTTACTTTCTTCGACACGACTTTTAAAATGTAAAAGTGGAAAATATGGAATGGCTACAATCTTAAAACAAACGAATGATTTTAACTCAGTCTGAGTTAATTTTCACTCCTCCAGTCGTGAAAATGCCCACTCATACCACACTCACGAGAAACTTTATCTACATAAAATATTTATTTGACGGAGATTGATTTTTGTAATCTAACTCAGTTTCGTTTAATAAGTTTTATACGAATAATTACTTATAAAATCTATTCGTTTCAATGTTTAAAAGTTTAGTAAGGAAATTAAAAGATGTAGTTGTCGCCATTTTAAGACTCGTGAATTTTGTAGGAGAGTATTTCTAAGTGACAGTTTAATTTACAAACCTTTTTTAAAATTTCATTTAAATTATTATTTTTTTTTTTAATTTTTTGATTCCTAAAAAAAATCGAATAGTGTGCATAAAAAAGAAAATAATGAAAAATTATGTTTACGAATATCTATTGTAATAAAAGTGAAAAATTGAATTTAGCGAGTCTTAAAAATCAATTTAATTTATGGAGTACCAAGTACTGTTTAATATATATAACAATGACCAATAATGAATGATTAACTCAATATTTAAAATTTATACTAGAAGTATAATTTAGTGGGAATTCAACTAATTAATTCATATATGATATTACACATCTAACACGTTAGATCTTTTTATAAATAATTTTGTCTACCTTGATATTTTTACAATTCCATATATGAATTGCAACAAGCCATATTAACTGCACAAAGGAATTCAAGAGGGCCAGCAAAATGAAATAATGTTTTTTTTTCGGGTGTTGGTTTACCATGAAAAAAATATTTATAAAAGCAATTTTTATAAATTGACTGGAAGGCAGAATACCGGAATTTTAATTTAATTATTAATTGGTATTTAAATATGTTGCTTCTTACCTTCATAATTTTACTCTAGTTTATTTTAAGTGTTACATTATTTGCTTAATTCGTTAGCACGCATTTAAATAAATTAGAATAAAACTTCTGAGTTTTCTGCGTTGTAAATCAGGTGATTTCGTACACTATTTTTTATGGAAATGATTAGTTGGATTAATATTTGCTATGAAATTTATTTTCAAATATATGTATTTAAGAATTTGTGTTGATAAAAAATAAAAAGATTATACATTTATAAATAAGTCTTTTTCACATACCGTCGCCATCTATTGATTGCGTTTTAAACTAGAAGTTTCCAATGGGAATTTTATTTCTTATGTAACGACAGACGGTTAAAATACTCTTCGAAGTAGAAAATAACGCCTGTAAAGTTGATGGACAATTCGCGAAAAAAGTTATACTAAAATTTTAAATACTTTTTTAACACTCCATCCGTTTACACTTTATTTTTAGACAGAACAAGAAAGTTTAAACTGACTCTGTGTTTTAGTGACGTTGTAATTTGTATAAACTAAAAAATAAATTATACTTTCTCTAAACGAAATCCCTTGACAATTCATGCTTTCGGGGAAATTGTATATAACTTTTAAAAAAGGAATGCTTCATAGGTTGTAATGTTTTGTTTGCGTGAATTTGTAATTTAGAAAAATTAAACATTCTGAAAAACTTATCTAAATATATGATTTCAATCTTTATATCAAAATAGTTAAAACTTTTTTTTTAACGCACAGCCAAAATATTATATCTTCAGATTTCTATTTATTCGGATAAAGAGTGGAAAAATAATTAAGAATATTTTGAAAAATATTAGTTAATTTTTTTAATTAAAATACATTAACATTAATAAAAAAACGCAATGGATTTAATCCATTCTTAGGTAGAAAATTCAAATAATTATAATATAAGAAATAAAAAAAAGATTTAAACTTGATCTAATCTCAAAGGACAGTCAAAGAATGCATTTAAAAAAGGATTCGATAATTATTCGAAGATTATTCGATGATTTTTCAGCATACATTTCTTAACTTTATCTTCACATCACCCACTTAAATGCAATTTTAATTTTTATTTAAAAATTAATAATCAAAAACCAAAATTTTAAATCTATACAAATGAAATTAAATAAAAATTATTTCTATTCCCTTTTCAACGTAAAAAAATACATTTAAAAAATCGGCATCAGATTTTAAATATTACTTGAGCTTAGTCCGATAAAAACTGGTGGTTGATTAGTTCATGACTTTTTTGAAAAGTTTAATCAGTTCCTTTATACTCCAGGGCATCTAAAAATTAAACGATATTATTAAAAAAAAGTAATTGATATGGAGGTAAGATATCATGGAACTTAATTAATGGAATTCTCTGTGATTGAATCTGAGAATAATAATTGGAATTGAGTTTCTAATTAAGGAATCTTCTATCCGTTGACTAAATAGAGGAAATAAATTGCTAAAATGGTTAGAATATTTTTTTTCTTGATCTATTTACGTTTATTAGATCGTTTTAAATTTAGAGAAATTATCGAAGAATAGTTTTTGTAATAGTTATGAAGTCAAATGTCAAAGGCTGAATTCAAAATGCTTGCGTTTCGACTTTCTAACGTAATTGAAATCTTGATTTATTTAAGATATTTTCTCTTTTTTTAGAAAATTAGAATTTTAAGGGCTTTGAAGCAATGATTTAGATTTCTAATTATTTTTGTTTTGGGGCCGCATTTTCTTTTTGTTCCTAAACTCCTACATTTTTACTATTGCCTATTAAAAGTTCCAAAAGAACGCAATTTAAAATGCATTTTACATTTTCATAAAAAAAATGCTTTTATCTATTGAAACTTACGCCACAATTAAAAACAAACCAACTCTCTGCAACGTAATTGGTGCAACCCGATATCTAACAAGGATGAAAACCAATCGAAGAGCTTCTGCCACAAAGAGCCATCCTCTACTCTTTGAAAGAGAAATTATCTGACAAGAACTTCCAACTACAGAGTGCATTTAATTTCATATAATGACAATTTCCTTGATTTACAAGCGCCCCTCAAACCTGCATCCCCACCCCCTCCCCCCGTTACCCATATATGAAGAATTTAGTGTAAGAACGTGCTAAGTGACAAAAATGTGAAAACGAGAAAATGAACTTAAAAGTATTTCATTTTTGCTCTTAAATTCATTTAAAACGGTTCTTGAAGACGGAAAAAATATGCAAAACTTTAACCCTCTATTGTATACTGTTACCGTTTGGTAACAAGTAACATAATCGACTTTATTCTATTAAATTCGAGCTCCTCCTAGACAAATCTGGTATTTTTTTCATCTATTACATTTCATTTTAAAGTTTTAGTTACTAATAATCCTCATAGATGACAGTAGTAAAAGTGTATTTAAAATTAAATAGTGAGGTTATTAACTCTTTTTGAAATTACGTTTTTGGCAAAATTCAAAGAATAATTATATTAGTACCAAATACTAATAAATTCTTTTGAAAAATTAATCATAGTTAAAAAGGATTATTTTGAAATATTTTTAGTAGTTTTCTACTCATTTTTATCAAAATTGGAATTTTGCAGTTGTTTTTTGTCATATGGAAAAAAAAATTTAAAATTGAAATTATTTAAATTCTAATGCAGTTAAATTTTTTTAGTATTTTTCCCATAATGTGTGAGTATTAAAGATACTTATATAATTTTTGGGATGAAAATAAAAATTCATGCATTAGAGGGTTAAGTTCATGAAGGGGGCTGGGGATCCCAGTAGGTTAAGCACTCGCTTAGCATGCGGAAGGTTCGGGCATCGCCAAAATAGCTGCCGACCTATAAACGGCCCGTGCAGCCAAAAATATCCGACGAATAATGCCCCGTGTAAGGGCGTGCACGTTAAATATCCTTCAAAGTCCAACGCTGCGTACGATGTCACCCTTAACGGTTGCGTTGGGTGCCTATTCAGGTGTCGGCTCGTCACCTGACTGTGGTTCTAAAATACGACGCCCGTCGATAGTAGCTCTATAGCGACGATAATTCAAACCTAACCTACCCTTAAGTTCATGAAAAATTGGAAACTTATTATTTTTTAAAAGAAGAGCGAATATATTCAATGACACAAAAATAACAGCTTTTTCAAAAATATCACTTAGCACGTTCTTCTACTAATCTCTCCATATATGACATCAAAAGAAGGCCGGAAATGAACGAGAACAGAACTGATATGCAAATTGGATCCCCCATGCAATTGTGGGTCTGATGAAATGATAGTGTTTATCATTTTGTGGTAATGGAAAAGCCATTACTTCTGGAAAAGGAGAACGCGTTTCGGGAGTTTGGAAACATTTTTTTCAGATGCTTTTTGAGGAAAAATTTTGTGCGAAAAAAGGATTTCGGGTTCTTTTTGAAAATGCCGTAATGAAATGGAAAAGATGGCGTATTAAAATTTGTGGTTGTACTTGAAAGTCTTAAAAAGTTTTTTTTTTTTCTCAAAGCATTGATGCGCAAAAGTAAAGCTGCTTGACGTGGTGTAGAAATATCAAGTTCGTATAAAGAATGCAATGTTATAACCTCAAATGTGTAACCTAATTCATATATGTTTATTGAATTAATAGCATAAATATACTATCAAAATGGTTTTTAATTTTATTGTGAAGCTATACTTTTTTATCTTTGCCAAACATAAATTAAATAATCAAATGTCCGTATTCTTATGTTGTACAATATTTGGCATTCTAAAACTTAAACATTTCTCAGAAATAATAAATTCCGTACCTTAATTTTGCTAGAATATTGAATAATATGAATTCAATATTGCTGAATATACTCTATGCTAAGATACTAATTCCTTGGTGCAACATCCCAATATTTGGCCAATGCCTGACGTGCATAATTCAGCTTTCGAGACCAATAGCTCTGGGGTGCTAGGCATATTTACTGGTCAGGTGGTCAACTTTACGCGGCACCCCCAGTTATGCCGTTATATGAAGTAATAGTTATGCTAAAAATTTTTATATTAAGCATAATGTATGACCAAAATATACCAATTATCAAAGCTCTGATTACGATTTGGTCCATTTTGTCACACAGTAATGAAATGCAACATAAATTTATGTTGATATACAAAACCAAGTCTATTTTTAAAGTTTTACCCCGAAGGATAACTTAAGCCAAGTTTCACCCCATTGAAAATTTTTAATATATTTAATCGCGCATATTTATGTATTTAATTTTTTTTGTGTTTTTTTGTTATTAACTTATGTGTCTTATTAAATTATAATTATGATTATTTTAGTCCCAACACTTGTTTTATCAGTGACGAAATTTGTTTTGTAATGTTTATTCGGCATTAATAAAGTGTTTGTTTGTTTGTTAATCGCTGTTTTTCATTTTAAGGCAAGGCCATCATAACGTGTAGGTAAGCATGTTGTCTCGAACAAATTTAGAAATTAGATTTCATGCATTTGCTAAAGTAATCCTTTATGTCTAAAACGGCTCCAGTATTGTATTTTATCTCGTACCTTCAGATAAGGCCGGGTTTCGTCGCAGTCGGTCCAATCGATTTTAATTGGTGCATCGGTCAGCGTTATAATCAAGTAATTAAATCTCCGGATGAGGCCTGCCCATTAAGACACATGTGATAAGATTTCCTAACCCATTCCCACCAAAGATAAGTTGTTAAGGAAGTTTGTCCAAGCCTAGTTTTACGCATGTCTATAAAGATTTGTTGAGATAGTTGCAACGAATCTAGGTTTATCACTTCCTTTTCAATCAAATCATTTCAATCTGATTACTTAATAAGATAATTTTGGTCAGGAAGAAGCAGTTTATAGTAGTGTGAGGTTTAAGGTGTATCTTTGGTGGGGGATGGTTAGAATATATGTTCTGAATGAATATTAGTTAGAATATGTTGGAAATGGCCATGATGGTCTTTGCTATCGATAGACAGTCATTTCTATTTGGAAATGTACTAAACTTTCAGGGAATTATACGTTTAGGATAAACCAGGGCTTTGTGTTTTGTTTTTATCTTCATTAAAGTCCAAAACCATCTATTCGTATTTTTTTATTTTGTAATTTTTGTATTAAGGATCTATTTTCAATTCTAACTAAAATGAAAATAGTCTTTACAAATAAAAAAAAAATGTTTTGTATGCGTTATTGTAAGCCTGTTTTTGAACAACGATAAATTTAAGAAGGTAATTTGAATTTAATACTCAAAAACCAAAAACATTGCAACAATTTTGCTTTGAAGAACCAATTAATTTTGCAGATGTTACCAGTCTGCTAAGAAATTAAATTCTGGCTTAAAATGAAACTTATTACTCAAAATATTGTTTTTAAAACTAGAGAAAATGCCTAAACTTTCACTTATTTGGTTAAAAGTTATTTTAATGTCTTCTAGTAGATTTTGTGAAAAAAATAATTCAGTTATTAATAAGTTATTTTCAGAATCTTAATTTTAATTATTTTTATAAAGATTTATGATAAATCTTTCAAAAGTCAAGCACCTTTTTAATCTACGATAAAAACCAACTTTATAAGTGCGTATTGTTATTATGTTCGGCTTATTTTTCTGATTGTTTATTTATCTTTTCTTGGAGAAAATAATTATTGACATAATTTAAGATGGAATAAGGGACAAAGGGCGTCCTACTTTTTTGGTTTGATACATTCGAGTTCTTTAATCAATCAGTATCTAACCATTTGCAGATTGATTTACCCAAAACAGGCTAACAGGTGAAATATTTCCAGTGCTTCAACGTTATAAGTACTGTCTTTATATTCGTTTTTGTAATTAAGTTTTCGAAACGAAATTAAATGATATTTTTGAACTCTTTTACCTTTTATGTTCTATTTTAACACAAAAAAAAACTGTTAAAAATTTCATTACTGTAACCCACTACAAAATCTGCTGGGACATCAATGGTAAACTGCTGTCTTCCAGTAGCCAACCAGCTCATTCGGTGCCGGGGAAAAAGTGTACTTCAAAGTCAATAAAGTATCCATGGAAAAAGCAACTGTTCAAGCAGTGCTGGCCAGCAGTGATCCATCACTTATTTCCAGACGGCTGCATTTTCTACAGAAGTGAAACGGCAGTTACTATTAACAGTTACTCCTGTTTTCAAGCGGCAATTTTGCGGTGAGCCAGCAGCAATTGGATTTTCGAGCCTTTTCCAGTAAGCCACCCAGCAGGATGCTGCTGTTTGACAGCGGCAATATTTTGGCAATTTAGCAGTATTTTTCCTGCAGCCTTATCAGACAACTGCTGAATAACGGCAGCAATTCAACTTTTTTTCCATGCATGCATGCAGCCTGCCCAAAACAAATTCCTTCCTATTTATTAAATGTTTCAATCTCATAATGTAGTTCTTTTAAATAGGCGATCTTTATTACAAAAGTACAATACAGTAATTACAAACAATTAGATTATGACAGGTAACATTAATTATAATTAATTTTAACTAAAATATTAACAAAAGATACAATACTAGATATCCTATATTTTAAAATACATATTTATTTTTGGCATTTTTAGTAACAATTTTCTCCTTAAGACTTATACATCAATCGATGCTTTGAATCCTTTTGAGTTTGACGAACAGCAACTGAAAGAAAAAGAATTCGCCAACTTTGGCTCAGCAGAAATACGACAGCACTAATCCAGCATACTATAGACTGACAACAGCCCAGCAACAATTTGACAACATATATTCATCACACACATGCTAGCAACAAAAAGTTGCACTTACCAGCAGAAATTTACCTGCACTAGCACTAAACCATCACTTCCAAGAGCAAATCAACTGTGCTTGGCAAGAAGTTCACTGGTATACATAACAATAAGAAATGAAAAACCAATTAATTTTTGTATAATAATTGAAAGTAATTTTATAATAGTTGAAAGTACTATTATAATAATTAAAAGACCATTTTAATAATTATATAAGAAGATTTTCATTGTTTTAGATTCAACTCATTGCAACAAAGAATGCCAACAATGAAAATAAAATATTCCATAAATTTCATTCACTCTACCTTCAGAATGTGAATACCAAGAATTTTTTTACCATTTCTCATGCAAAATATGAAAAATTTGAATTGGATATGTTCTAGCTTTCTACGTAAAAACTATTGTTGCATACAAATTAAAAAAGCTTTCAAATGGGGAGACTTCCTTTTTGAATGTATATATTTATATTTAAAATTCAAAAATTTCATTGTAGATTTCATTTGTTAACTGTATTTACACTTAAGGTAAAAACTTTATTAAATATGGATCAGAGATAATTACATCTATTTTAAGGATGTCATGAGTGTATAATTCTATAGACAACATAATATGCCAATATGATTTTCCTCAAAATCAAATCATGTATTAAAATTACACTTTTTTAAAACTTAAAATCCTTAATATTTTTGTTACGAGTTGTGTCATATATGTATTGTAATTCCTAATGATATATAAAAAAATATTAATACTTAAATATGATTGTTAATTAAGCGAAACAAAAATGCATAAATAAAAACTAAATTCAAAACTGTTCAGTTTTATTTTTTTCGGTATAAATAAATGTTTCTACATTTATAAAGTAGATAAACTATAATCATTTTTTTCATATAGCTTTAAAAGGACAACGAATGTATTATTTTATTTATTTGCTGCCCCATGTTCGCTGTATGTATTTACTTTCCCTAAAATACTTTAATAATCCGGTTTATTTTAAAGAATAACAAATTAGCTTAGAATATAAATTTAACTGTTACTTTTCCTAGTTTTTGCTTTATTTTTAAACAACGTACTTATTTTACCTTTACCACTTAATAAAAATATTCTGACAAATGTCAATGAATATATTTGCTCGACTTAAAAAAAAACACTCTTATTAAAATGAAGTAGAAAATTTTGGCACGATACCTAGTTCTTTGTTCCTGTTTTTGTTTCCTTGATGATAATTCATTTTTATGTTACATAATTTAGTAAGAAAATAAGTTATGTTTTGAGTTTTATTCACATATTTGTTTACGTCATAAATTTATTTTAACCGTTATTAATTTAAAAAACTTTTTCTTATGCAGCTGCAATATCGCATTGTATGAGGGGTAGTTAAGTCTTTAAAATGACTTGCATTTTATATTGGGTAAAAACAGTTAGATGTATACCAATGGACTAAGTTCTTTAACTGACATAAGGGCCTTATTAAAAGCGATACTTGAGCATCCATACGCTAACGTTCTTATTAAAAACTAAGATAGCATCACCAAAAATATTAAAAAGTGCTGCAATTCCAGTGCTGTCTTAGTCTGTAGTTAAATGCAGTCTAATATTGATTATTTGCTCAACTTATAAAAAACCCAAATCTTGATAAATATAATAAAGACGAACATTATTTCATTTTCTAATCAATTTTCAATGCAAAATCAATTTTTATGATGATATACCACTTCTTATAAATCTGAAAGTGAAATATGTTCAACATGTACTGGATATTGCCCAATTAAAATATTCATAAATCCAACCAACCAACCGTTAGTTGATTTGAATTGTATATGTTGTTTTTAAAATAAATGGTATGGTATGATACATATATATTCCAGCTTGTGTGCTTGTTCATAGAACCGCTTATAAGCTTTCGTCAAGTGGGACAGACACAGAAAGAAATTTTACAGTCATAAAGAAATGAATAACACATAGACAAATAACAACATTTATTAACTGTCACAAACATCCATGCCTGACCGGGATTCGAACCGGACCTCAGCAGCTCCAAAGGCTAGTACACTAACCATTCAGCCACCGAGGTAACTTAAAATAAATATTCGTTACACTAGAAGAAGTATGTAACATACAAAAATTAAATTAACTTGTAATTCTTACGTCGATTGCTTAAAATAAACCACATCAACATTGCACAAGCAAGCAAAAAACATCAGCACCCACAAACAGATAAAAAAAATCCTAACCCAATAGACCAGATCTTTGCGGCCAAGATAAACTTCCAGTCACTACTGTGATTTGATGACAAAAAAGGAAACAATTATTCCGGGGGAAGGGTCAACAGAAGCGATAATTGAAAACCCACACGGGCACTTCCGTTTCACATTACCACCCGAGAAACCCCTTCGGGGAAGAACTTTGTGGCCATAAGTAAATTCGGGAGTCTTGGACAAAGAGCAAAACCAAGAAAACCAAGGAGGCTAGAATTAGCTTAAGGTGCTGTCAAATGGAATGCAAAAAAAAAAAAACAGTTTAGCGAGTGAGACAAAATAACTTCTGTGCTCCTTGCTACACTGAAAAAAAATCTGTAGTACTACTAGAAAATCTTTAAGAAACTCAGATGCCATGAACTTTTCTAGTAACCTTACTGCCTCAGACTAAGTAACACATATTATACATTTCCTTAGTAACCATACTAAGAAAACTAGTATATTTTCAGAAATATGCTTGTTTACGACATGTCAGTACAAAAGTTTTAAACAAGAGGGCGCCACTAATTTTTCTGTGTATCAGGTATTATTTCGAATGTCATGAGGAGGACAGAACCCCATCCTCGGGATCCGTTCTCTTGATTTGCCACGAGGTCCTCTCGGCTAAGGGGACTTGCGGCAATATTTTTGCGTGAAAATAAAGAGGTAAGCTAAAGAAGTATACATCCCCTTATTATATTGCGTATTCGAATACATTGCGCCTTAAAACCATATCCCTCATTCCTGACATGTTCTTTCATATATTTTTTAATGGTTCACGCACGTCGAATTTACTATATTAATCATGACCTTTCGCTCTCTGTATCTTGCACTCGGTAATATCGCGCTTTTCGCTTGTCTCCTCTGGGAACTACAAAAAACAATAAAAAAAAACGCTCGTATTATCACATTACACTGCTTCCAAAAGAGTAAATTATTACGAATCAAGTTATAGCTTTTAACTATATTTTATACTTCAGGAAAAAATGCCATCTTAACTACTTTAATAATCATGTTTCAGGTCTTAAGTGCCAATAAAAATGCTAGGGTACAAATACAATGTCACATGTGAACACAATCACAACTAACGCTGCTTACGATGTCGCCCTTAACGGTTGCGTTGGGTGATGCCCATTCAGGTGGCGGCTCGTCACTTGACTGTGGTTCTAAAATACGACGCCCGTCGCCAATAGCCCTCGTGCAGCTCTAGTGCGACGATAAATCAAACCTAACCTCCAATCACAACATCGATTGAAGGAAATGTAGGAATGAAAGCTGGAAGGAAATATCTCACTACAAACTAACCAATTACCCATTGCCAAATGAAAAAGAAGTTTTGTAGAGAAATCTAATTAAATTGTTGGCTGCCATAAAATAAGGCTTCAATCTTTTCACGCCATGCATTTCCTACCTATTCTAACCTCCACTGGAGCATATTTTCGGATCCCGAATCTTACCTTAACGAGGAGTAAGGAAAATTAGATTTCGGTTCGAATTGTAACCGAACGCTGGGTTCCTAACTCGATTTACATAGTATTTTGTTCTTTGTCCGGGATTCCTTGGAGATGTCCAGGTAGACATAGTAATGAGGACAAAGACCCATGTATGCGTATATGGATTTTTGTGCATTGGAAAGATTGGGAGTTGGTTTGAATAAACGTAAAGGAAATCTTTGACTATTTATTTTACGAAAATTTTAACTTTTTTGTGAGGAATCAATAAAAATAAATACAATCTCGCTTTTATAGACCGGACTGTATGAATATTGAAATGTAACCGTAAATATAAAAAAATATGCATCGCTATTTTTTTAAAGGGTTTGATACAATGAATTCATATGGATATAATAAATTAAATATTCAAACAATGATGAAGGCTAAAATAGTGCAGAACTTCAAAGATGTCTAATAGTTTATTATGTAGTTATTCCCAGCCAAAAAATTCTGCAGAATTGCTTCACAAAAAAACTTTATAAAAACTTCAAAAAAACTTCACAAATTCTGAAGGGATTTGAAACACTTAGTCTGCAGAATTGCTTTAAGAAAACTGCAGTTTTTTTGAAGTTTTCGTAAAGCAATTTTTCAGAATATTTTGGCCTTTTTTTTTTAGAAAACGTGGCGCCATCTAGCGAAATGTTATTAAAATAAAATTTATAAAGAAATAAATTATCGAACGAGTGGGCTGTTTTTCTGACCATTTCGGAAGTAGGAGCGCGGGATTTGATCCGATGGGAAATGGGCAACAGTCGAATGCTCTAACGACTGTGCTACAGAAGGTTGTTATGAAGTTGGTTCTGTTAATATATGAGCAAACTATATTTTAGTTAGAAAATATTCTCGCTCGTCTGTTGCTTCAAAATAACTAGTTTTTTTTTAAGTGCCAAAATGACTTTAGAATGACTGTAGAATTGCTGCAAAAAAACTTCAGATACACATGTGGTCAATTTTTACATTTATATTGCTTCAAAATAGCTGCAGTTTTCTTGAAGCAATTATGCAGACTAAGTGTTTCAAATCCCTTCAGAATTTGTGAAGTTTTTTTAAAGTTTTTTTGAAGTTTTTTTTAAAGTTTTTTTGTGAAGCAATTAGTGACTAAATGACTTCAGAATGGCTGTAGAATTGCTGCATAGAAACCGCAGATATATCCATAGTCAGGCTTCACTTTTCTATTGCTTCAAAATAACTGCAGTTTTTCTGAAGCATCAAAAATGACTTTAGATTTGCTGCACAATTGCTACAGAAAAACTGCATAATCCCCATTCGATATACTTCAATTTTCTTTTGCTTCAAAAAAACTGCAGATTTCTTAAAGATAACTGCAAGATCGAAATTTTTTTGAAGCAATTCTGCAGAATTTTTTGGCTGGGTTATTGCGAAGAAAGTAATACAATTACTATTATTTTGCGTAATGTTTAAAAAGATTGCGTTTCATGACTAGCAATCGATAACTAATGATAATTATTATCAGAAACTTTACGTTAATATACCAAGAAAGTCATTATACAGATCGAATGTATAATAATTCAGAAATTTGCATAAACTTGAATTAAATGTAGCGAGGAAAATGACAAATATTGGAGATTATTCTAACATTATCTTGTGTAATTTTCATTAACTTTCAAAGGAAATGATGAAATGCGAAGAAATGAATGTATCGTTATCTTTTAAATATCGTTAATTGAAAATTACACTTATAACTCATAGAAATATATAATTTTGCTTTTGCTAGAAATTTTCACTTGGGCCTCGTGTAAAACTCAATGATTAGTTGCACGTTAGTTTGTCTTTATGTGTTTAAACATAATAACTAAACAAGTAGGTTTATAAAAAAAGAACATCTCACACACATAATTTGCTATAAACACGGGAACATGCCAAGAGCAATATTTGTAATCAAACTAATATATTATTTTGGGATATTAAATGTTTACACTCGAAATTGTAATAGGTTCTATTTTTTCTTTCTAACATTCAGTTATTATTTTTTTTCAATAACTATATCTATACATTTCAATCATTTCATGGTAATAAATGCGTAATATTCTTCCTCTTAAATATAATTAAAACATTTCATATCAACATACAAACATTAAAACAATCACCTTCAAAACCTGATTTTTATTTTCAAAAACTATTGCAAAAACAAAAGCATCTATAAAGCGGCCATCAAAAGAAATATCATTCTAATGTCATTACCCATTATAAATGCTCAAAAATATATGAAAAATTGCGTTTGCTTTTAAAATAAAACACAATAAGACATTATCTTCCTTTTTCTTGACAAATAATACAAACTATCAGCGATTCCAATTTTGATACATATTATGACAACTTTCAAAACTAATTCATATCACAAAAATAAATTTTCCTTTTTTATTTGAATTTTCCTTTTTCATTTTCTTGTATGTGTAATAATTGACTGGCAATGGTGATTATAAAGAACTTTAAAATGACATTTTATTGTTTTTAAACCTTAATTAAATTTTGCATTTTTTAAATAATTGAAGTACTTTATATTTGAATTTCATTTTAAGAATCTCATGACTTTTAGTTTTTATAGAGTTATCTGAATTTTTGACGCATCACACAAGTCTGCAGCAAAATAAAGGTGTTGGAAAAATTTATACAGCCTTTATACAGCTTCAAGTTAATCAATTTATTGTTGCTTTTTTGAAATTTATCTAACAGGGAAAATAAAAATTACATTCTTTCGTATACGCTTGTTTTCAATAAAGAATGCCTACAATATAAAATCATTTGTAGTCAAGCTTTAGATTTTGGGCACTAATTGACGATTACCTTATCATTAAAAAATTAAATTTTCGAGCTAATTACAGGTATTCAGTTGGTAAGAATAATCTACTTATAATACTAAAGAAAGTTTCACCATTACGAGAGCTAATGAGTCATTTCAATATTTTTAACCCAAATTTAAATATTTTTTGCTTGAGTTAAATGTAAATCTTAAGTTATCTTTTGAAATAATTACAGTTATTTCTATAAATTACACTGATCTATTGACGAAATATTTTCAAGCAAAATAAACTAAACGGAATTCATATAAACTTCTTTCCTTGTTTAGTTTATTGGTTTATATAAAAATGTATAATGGAATAATATCTTACTAAAGAAATACTGATGCCTTATAAATTAAGCATCAAAAATCAACTAAATATTTTAAATAAATAAAGCCAAATTCATTGAACAATTAGCGGATGTCAGGTCTTAAGTGGCAGCATAAATGCTGAATGAAAATAAATCATTTGTCGGGTCTCGATTGGTGAAGCAATGTATCTTGGTAGCAGATTATTAATCGAAGCACCAATCGAAGGAATGACAGTTAAACTGAAGAATCGTGGCCGGATATTTTGGGACAGATCTGGGAACCCCGACTAATTGGTATTGTGGCAAACTTTGGCGAAATCAGCAATGGGAAAGTTTCGTATCATGTCACGTTCTCCATACAGAGGTCATGCATTGGTTGTCTCCGGGGTTTGTTGTCATTCGACCTGGCTATATTAGAAACAAAGCCAGCTAAAGAAAGATGTCAAAATATTCCGCCTTAAAGACTTTTACAGATTAAAAAATATTTAAAAAAATTTGTGCAAAGTTTTTTTTAAAATAATTGTTTTGATAAGAGTTTTTATAATTATTTTGGTAGAGTTTTTATGATACTGAATAGTTTAGGAGCTTACAAGTACTTTACTTATCCTTAAGCATCACTTTACATGTACATAATTTTAATTTATTCTTATTCTTCTTCTTTATTGGCTCGACAGCCCTTTGTGGGCCAGGGCCTTCTTCAATGCTATGACGATATTCAAAGACGCCAAATCCAGCCACGATTCTTTAGTTTAACCAGGACAAGAATGACCAGATGAAAGGAGCAATTTACTTCACCTGAAACAAGGCAATTTATTTCAATGTGTTTTGCACGTGCACTGAAATTTCAGTGAATTCTTTGAAGTACAATCCAGAAACCTGGATAAAAGTAATTAAAGTGTAACCAAAGTATGTTAGATTAAAAACAACATTAAATCTAAAAAAATAGCAGCTATCATTGATAAACAAAACTAATGTTAGAGTTTCCATGGACATCCAAAGCAATGTAAAAGATCAAAATTTCAAGATTACTTCATTTATGCATAACCATTTACCCAGTGTGCTTTGTTGATTAATACAAATCAAGATTTTGAATAAGGTATATGAATGAGCCTATTCTTTTTTTTCTTTAAAAATACACTGCCATTTACATGTACCAAAGATTATATTATTTAATTAAAAAAATATATTAATCATTGCGTCAGCAGCAATGGTATGTATACTATAAATTACACTTTAATCTTTGTTTATCTATCAAATTTGACAGGAACTTGAAAGTTCTAAAGAGCAGCTTAAACTTTCGAAGTAGTAAACAATTATGTATGCATAGAATTGGTTCAAATTCAACTGCAACAAACAAATTAGAATGCTAAAATACTCGGTTTCTTTAAACTTATCTTTAGAAAATGCAAATACCCTTTGCCCCTAGTGAGAGATTTTAAATTCTTTATTCGGCAGTCTAAACAACTTTCAAGCTAACTTCCAAATCCCCGAAATATACTAGATACTTGAGAGAGGCAGTACATAAAGTGCTAAAGAAATAACTCTTTGTTGAGTGTTACTTGCTTGTTAATACTAATGAGATTGGTGAAACTGCGATCGTTTAGAATCAAATTCCGTTTTAAATAACAAACGTTTTCATTAAAATTTAGTTTGTTCAATTGTATGTTGTTTGATCAGTCTAGTGATAAACACGTTATAAAATAATGGGCGAGACACAAATACGAATGAATGTCAGTGTCACATCCACTGTTTACTTTAGTTTCATTATTCAAATTAATTTCAAATATGACTATTCTTAATTGACTGAAAATATACATTATATCAAAAATATTGTTTGGTTTTTTAAAACATAAAATAATTATATACATTTGAATTGTTATACTTTTCTTCATTATTCCATATTAATTTAAAATATGAAAATTCTTAATAGACTGAAAAGATAGAATGTAGCAAACATATTGTTTAGTTTAATAAAACAAAACAAAAATTATATATATTTGAATTGTTATACTTTTCTTCTTTAATTTTAATGCATTGCGTGTATTGTTTAAAAAATACAGTGATCGATATTGAGGGCTAACTTTATATTTTTTTTACAAATTTACAATTTATAGTTAATAACTATGCAAATATTTACAATAGAATCATGACATTATAAATAAAAGGAAATACATATACTTTAAGATGATGATTTTTTATAAAAATTCAATAATTTTTTAATTCATTAACTAATTAATGGTATTACTTCTGACGGGATTTTTCGAAATACATTTTGTTGGTTATATCTTAAGTCAGTGGTAATTTTTGATTGCTTCAACTACTGAAACACAACCCTTTCAATCGTAACAAAATATATACCAATAACCATAATATTTTCATCGATGAAAACAAACCCATGCTAAACGATTGACCAACCGACCATAAAAAGAATGATCATATAAAAATCTAGACGTATCAATGCTAAACTGTTGCTAACAATTCTCTACAAATACCCAACCATTCTCTTCCCACAGGGGCTCTAAGACACAATTAAACAAGCAGAGGGAACGCATCGCTCTTGCGAATAAAGCATCCAAAACACGCAACTTGTTCTTTCTTAGTTCTGAAAATAAAAGAAAAGGAAGAAATCCGGACCGTCTCCTCCTCCTTATCTGCACGGGGCAGAAGGAACCCGGGGAGAATCGCAATGGCGTCTAATTGGATTAGGTTTGTCCGAAAGAGTCCAAGTGACATTTCCCACGGAATTGAATATCGGGTACTATGGTCTGGCCGACCCGGCGGCCCAATGGTTAAGGTGTTAGCCTTTGGATAGCCTCAACACTCTAAAAAATCAATGCTCAAAAACGACGAAATTTTCCTTAATTTTGACGATTCCGTTACTGGCAAATGCTCCGAGTTTTCGTTTCCTCAAAGTGAGGAAATTTGAATCTTCATTTTTATGAGGATTTGAATGTCGAAAGAATCTAAAGAAATATTTTGTCATTTTTGAGCATGTGAGTACAACAATGAGATTCTGTTTCTTCAAAATCAAGATACAGAATCGTCAAATCACGATCTTTAAAGTGGGATTCGCGTTAACTCAAAAGTCACGGGATAGTTTGACGAAACAATCCTCAAAATTAACGAAATGAGGCTTGAGGATTCATGAATCGTCAAAAATGAAAGTGTTATTTCTGAGATTGTAGGCCCGGGTTCGAATCCCTATAAGGCATGGGTGTTTGCGTTTGTCGAGTATATGCGGAGTACGTGCTCGTTAAATCTGTTTGGTCCGAAAGACCTGCGGGCGGTCATTGCGCAGCTCCAGGTCCCTGGAGACTATTTCCCTCCCCATGAGGGACACGTCTAAAATGTGGAGGTGGCGCGTGATAGATGGTACCATCTGTCAGGTATGCGTGTGTGTGTGGTGTCTGTCTTACTTGACGAAGTTTTATAAGCGGGTCTCTGACCAAGCACACAAGTCTGAAAATATATAAGTCTACCAACCATCAACATGGTCTTGTATTTGTCTGAGAATTTTATATTTTAACTTATAATAATCGTTTGAATTGCAATGTATATAAAACTCTTTAAAAGAAAACCTCTGTGATTTTTTTTTAATCTTTGAATGTCTTTAAGGCGGAATATTATGACATCTTTCTTTAGCTGTTTTTGTGATAACTTACATAAACGTACCTTTCAACATCGTGTGTTCCTATTGCTAAAATTAAAAGGGGTCTGTCTATAACTGAACAGGATTTCCCGAAATGTTCCTTTGACTGTTTGGTTCTTTTGGGAAAAAAACCTCAATTCCAATTGGATTCATGCAGTTTCTCAAACGGTGAATCCCGTGTTGTTGCGGTTAAGCCTAATCTGCGAAATGAAAAATTTAAAACAAACACACGCTGCGCTTGGATAATAGAATTCGGATTTCGGGATGATGATTATAATGCTGCTTCGTTTCTGTAAAAGGAAATCTTTTAAGAAGTAGTATTTATTAAATGCTGTTTCATTGATTCAAAATGGAAAGGCGTGGGATAAAATGAATTGGTTGGTATCTGTAATGATTCCGCTGAAGATTTCGTCTTTTTTCGTTGTTATTTTTAGACTTAAAGGATTATTTGTTCGTGTTTTCTTAAGGACAAAAGAACTTTTTGATGAAATATTAAATTTGTAATTACTTTAATACAAAGTTGTTTACGACTTTGCATTTAAAAAGTATTTTTTTTAAATTTTCAAAGATGTTATTCCTAGTTATTTTCTTACCTTAACACGGAGTAATTACTTTGTAAGATAAGACTTCTTTGAATTGCTTGTGTGAAGTTAGCTACTTTTCTTAATTAAGATTACAGAAAACAAATTTACATTAATAACTGAAGCGAACGCTTTTAATCAAATAGGTTAGAATAAAAGATGTTTTGATTATGAATTCCTTGGAAATTTATAATTTTTATCGTAAACAGCTAGAAAAATCGCAGCATTTGTTGAAATATTGGCAATACTAAAGGTAATACACAAACTAATGTTGATAATTATTATTGCCTAGTTTTTATTGGGGAGATGAAATAATATTTTTTAAAATCATAATAATGAATTATAAATAATTAATCCTGAACACAATGGTATTGTAAAGGATAAAACTGAAAATTACCTTTTAAATATTATCCCAACATAAACAATTATTTTTTTTTAGTATTAATATCAAAATACATTCTAGAATTACATTATGTAATACGATTAAAAATGGGTGGTAATTTCGTTTATTTCACTTAAAATCTATTGTACTATAAGCTCTAAATTAAACTAACAATTTGTTCAATCTTTTGAATAATTCCATAAACGAATCTACTTTTTAGTAAATTAGTATCGCTGTTCGATCATGTAAAATACACTAAACACTATTCCCATGAATATAAGCATATATTCATTAAAAAAATGTAAATAATTGATATCATCTTTTAATGGATATATTCTACATCATAGTGCTGTAAATGTTAGAAAATCGCAAAATGAATTTTGCCGTTGTCTAGTGAAAATAGAAAAATACAATCACATACAATTACGGCATTAGATGAATTTATAATCTCCAGAATTGCAACATGTTTATCCAAATATAAAATATAGAGGTCCAATGACTTAGTGATAGTGCCTCGCATTGTAATATGCCTTAGGTTCGGGGATCGAGTCCTGAATTGGACTCATATTTTCATCCCTTAAGTTGGTCTATTTAATGACGACTAATCATGCTTGGGAACTAATCACTGGGGGTCCGGCGTGAGGTTGACCACTTACTCCTAGCACTCCAGGGTCTTAGGTCAAGTAAGCTAAAATAGGCATGTCATGCCTTGTTCCCGCGCTAGCGGACTTCTGTTACTTCTGTGCCGAAGTGTTTAGTTTATCCAAATCCACGAAACGACTGTACCCTCCGTGACCTTGTAGTTACAGGCATCCGCATTGCTTGAGATTGAACCTTCACTTTAGAACGAGGGTTCAAAATCCACCTACTGCCTGTCTTCATATAAAACACATTTTTTCTGGGAAAATAAATAAATTTAAACACAGAAAATGAGCAAACTAGGAGATATATGTTCGTAAGATAAGTGTAGTCCAAAGTTCCGACGACGTTAGCTTACGACATGTGTACATTCACATTATTTTTCTGCAAAATTTTCAGCACAATGCAATTTTGACCATTCTGAAATCACATAAATTCCCTGTCAAATTCACAACACAATAAATTTTACACCCTATGTAGCCTCTCACTTAACAAGGGTGATGGCACAAACTTTTACCATCAACCTGTGGTGTAAAATTACAGGATTTTTTTGTTGTTGTAGCGTTTAGACGGTTATTTTCCTTATTAAATAATATCAAGGAACTGCCATATTTTTTACAATTGTTATATAAATTTTTAATACCTCAGAGTTTAAATTAAAGGGTATAATAAAACCAATCCCTTTTATTTTCCCTCTTTTACAGGTGCATGTTTACAAATGCAAAGATTTATTTAATACCAACAAATGCGAAAATTATATAACATGTTGTTGTTGTTGTCGTGTCTGTGATTATATCACAGAAGATGGCTGCCAGAGCCTCCGAAGAGGATTATATAACATGAATATATTATATAAAAAAGATGAATCCATAAACATGTCATACTATAAATAAATTAAAACATTTGTCGCTAACTACACTATCAAAAGTAAAAATAAAAATCTTAGTAAGCCCGATTTCTAATTGTTATTTTGATGAAAACAGTCAAGTACAAAACACCTTTTCCTTAATTTACAGATATAAAAACTAGAAAAACATACACAAAGAAAAATAACATGTTTTGAAACAAGTTTTATGAAATTAAGTTACAGAATTTAAAAAATGTTGTTTCCCTAGTTTTTTTACTTAAATTAGCAAATCTTTGGTTAACGTTTTTTGAACTTCTTTGTCTTATGTAAACGTGTTTAAATATTCATTAAGATTTTAGTTAAGTATCATAATTAAGTATAACATTACCAAAATTTCAAGTTTTTGGAGTGGTTAAGCTGCGCTTGACGTGCCTCATACTAATTATATTAAGTGAAAAACCTTTGCCATTATTTAACTTTTTTTAAAAAGTACGCAAATAACTTTTTGTATTATTTGAAATTTATCCAAATTTTCATTCTGTGGTTCGAGCGACAAATAATTATTATTCATAAGAATATCACGCATACAATTATTATGAAAACATTTTTTTAATGTTTAAAACTTTTATACTTTGCATTGAAAGTTTTTAAATTGATATTAATTAGATAAAACGACAGAAACGCCAACTTATCACGAAATATTTATCATAAAAAACTAAACCTGATTACATTAATTTATAAGTTATCTATTTAAAAAAATCAGAGTGGTTTAGTTCGATTCAAAAATTCGACGTAAAGTTTTGAGAAGGCAAAAAAAAAAGTATTTCTACAATAAAATTCAGTGGTTTTTCTTTTTATAGCTTCATGAAATGAATTCTCATAAAACCATAATAATTAATAGCAGTAAAACTAAGCCGCATTGAATGCGTACTTCAAATCAAAATTAATTGTCTATGATTTAAAGCTTGCTAATTAATTCAGTGGATTCTAATGCATAATATGCTCTTTTTGGGCTTCTTTTAATGTTTTAGGAAATAAAATAAAAGTATTTTTAAAATAAACGCTTTTTTTAATGAGAATTATTTTTCATTGGTACTTTCAATTTGAATTAGTATCTGTTTTTATTTTGATCTCCCTTTTTAAGAAAAGCCATTTTTCAAAAATATATATATAAATATTTTATTCAATTGATTTCTTTGGTGCTTCGAAAATTATTATTTTTATATAGTTTGCATACAATGAACTCCAATTGATATCATTTCCAATAATTAAATGCAGACAGTTAACACCCTAAAAAATAGTTATAATATTCTGATTTAATTTGATTTTGGACGTAAAATATTCTTTTCATAAATCTATGATATAGTACACTGTGAAAAATGACACTTTAAATCTTCGTTTTCATTTTGAAAGAAAAACATTTAATAAAAATGACAACACATCGCTTTCAATTTTTGTAAAATCGGATATAGTCAGATACAAACAAAGGGCGAATCGTTATTTGAATAGTCATTTTACTCTAGTATATAGAATTTTCTTTGAGCGCTGGAGGTTTGTATCCCACCGTATACTGGTACAATACGTATTGAAAAATAATATGAAAAATCCCCGATCCATCAAGATACTCATCATTTAAGGGGGACTAGTACCTTCTCCACCTTTTTTTTATTTATGAACTTATACAATTCAGATTTTATACACTGGTGCATCTTGCATCAATAAAACCTATTAGCAAAAGAAAAATTGAAAGCGACTCAGGATTTTTAAATATTTAAGTGTTTGTTCAATTTTTTAACAATTTTAAAATCCCTACTCCTCAATTATTTTTCGACTTTTTACCACCAAATATTTTATATGAGCTCCCTAATAATATCTTAACAAAACTATGAATCCAAGTCTTAATCAAGATTCAACTTTTAAAAAAATGTTTTTCGAAATTTTATCAAAAATTTCAATGAAAAAAGTGAAATTTTAGCTTTGAAATTTTTTTCAAAAATACTGACAACATTAATGAAAAGTTTTAATGCATAGTTTTGTTTATTATACTTTTAGTATGCTATAGAAATTTACAGAAACTTTATATGTATAATATTAAAAAAGGAGTAGTATTTTTTGTTATCCTAAGATTTATAAAACAGAGCTACGAGCATTTAAAGTATGTGTTTTGTGGTAGGATACTTAAAGAGTGCGCTTCATGAAAAAGTTAATAACTCAAAAACCAATGCAATAAAATTTTATGTGGCTTTTTTGTAAAATGTCAAGAGAAGTTCAAATAATATTTAAAAATATAAGAAAAAATTGAATTTTTCATGATTTTTGGGTGCTAGACCCCTTAAACTAGGTCTTACTTAACATTTCAACAAGGACATACTTATATCACACACGAAATATTCTCAGTTTTAAAGCATAGACATGCTTAAAAACTGTCACAAGGTGTTTCATTCTGAGTATAAGCCGGGTTGCAGAAATGACTATATTTAGTATATATTACTATATTTTTCAAACTTAAGTAATATTTACTCAGAGCTATTTTAACTTTTTGACATACTCAGATGTTATTATTTTTACACAATTTTGAAAATGTCGCTTTTAGAGTGCAATGGTATTACTTCTTAAGGTTTGATTCTACTGTCAGAGTGCATATACCATTGATCTATTTGTTTTCTTCAAAAATTCTTCACTGATTGCTTAAAAAAATCCACATGTATTAAATGCATTAACTTGCAGATTTTTTTGTTTTTGTTTTTCTAAATACGTATTTGCAAATAAAGTAGATTTTAATCATAAGCGACGACAGAGGGCAGCAGTGTAGCACTCTAAGAATTATTAAATGGAAGTTGAAAAAATATTTTTATTACAGCGTCGTAGTCATGCACAATGGTACATTCGAGTTATTTTCCCTGACCATTTTTTTTTCTTATTTTTTCTCGAGAAAATGTTTATTTTTATTCTCGAGAAAATCCTAACAAATGTAGGATTTTTACAAATAGTTTGTTAATTAAAAAAATTTTGGTTCTGTAAAAAATACATTCTTTGAAATTAAAAAAGAAATAGATAATTATTACTTCTTCTTCCTTAAATGAGTTTTTAGCCCACATTACATTCAACTTTTATGTTAGAACAAACTGCTTAATTTTTATTGGAAAATATTTATTTGATTTAAATAACTTTTTTAAGTCGGATGATAAAGTTAAAAGCTCTTCTAATAAGATTCTTCGGAGAAGAAAAAAAGAATTCAATTCTACAATTACCTGACATTTCTAGTAAGGATTTTTCTCGAGAATACCAGAAATCAAAAACTAGTTTGATATATGACTGAAATAAAAGGGTTTCCGTTCCATTTCACTAGAAATCCTTTATTGGCGAATAAAAGGTTGCTCTTATTGGCTGCATGGGCAAATTGAATTCAATTTAATATTCCTTTAGTTCGTGTATAAAGGCTCTGAATTGTTGGACGACATATCTGCTTAGATTTAACTCCAGAAAAGTATTTTACTTTCAAACAAAGATCAGAAAGTGTTCGAAACTCATCTATATCTGAATTAAATAAATTGATTGATTCTTTGAACTTTAAGAAAATTAAGTTTATTGAATTCCCTTTGGAGCTAAAGTTTCCGAAATATAAATTTTATAAATATAAGTGCATTTTAATGAATGCTTAGAATATTATTAAAAGTGCAACTTCTATGTTAGGGATATGTAGTAAATGATTGGTTTCATTACTTTCTTTTGAAAAACTATTATTTTAAATCCTCGTCAGTTTAATAAATGTTGAAAGAAGTATCTCTTAATATTTCTGGTTTTCTACTCTTTAAGTAAAACAAAAAGAAGTGCTTGAAGATTGAATTTGCCACTCAAGCCTGACTTCTGCCGCCCCGGTGCCACAATTGTTACGACGCTGGCCTTTGGAGCTGCTAGGGTTGGGTTCAAATCCCGGTCTGGCATGAATGTTTGTGACCGTCAATAAATGTTGTTATTTGTCTGTGTGTTATTCCTTTCTTTGTGACTGTAAAAATTCTTTCTGTGTCTGTCCCACTTGAAGAAAGCTTATAAGCTGTTCTCTGAACAAGCACACAAGCTGGAATATATATGTATCATACCATACCATGCCTGACTTTCTTTACATAAGTTGCCGAAGATTTAGCAGCCATTTTTAATGGTTTTATTTTGTCAATAAATTTACCTACATAGCTTGCCATGTCCACAACTATTAATTCACTCGAATTAAAATCTTGATTCTTTGTGGCTGTCAACATTTTGTCTTTGTTATTTATTTCTTTTGGACATACTGGGGCGGATCCATAAATAAAATAGTACTGGCTGGCGCACAATGTTAGTGTGATCTCTATATAGTAAATATAATGTAAAGGCAACTGATCTATACTGGTATCATCTAGGCCTTGGAATACGCACTTACAAGAACAAAATCTAGTAAACGTTGGAAAAAATAAAAATAATACTCGGATTTTTTAAATGCAATACTTTTTCTTTTGTCTTCTACTTTTACTTCTTTATCGTCTTAACAACACCAATTCGTTACCTAAAATACTATGAAAGGTAAGGTGGTAATAACTGCCCTTTAATTTAAATTTACCATAGCAATATATCATATTTTCAGTTGGAATTATGGCATTTGAAATAATTTTTTTTATCTTGTACTTAAAATCGAAGAAGCGTGGCAAAACAAAAATATTTTTATTATAGTTCTTTTTATTAAACTAACAAATCGTGTAAATCCTACGTGTGTAATTCTACCCTATCTTCATATAAATAAAATTTATTAAACTAACGAAGAGTGTAAATCTTACGTTTGTAATTCTAACCTTTCTTCATCTATAGCATAAATAAAATAAGTTTTGTTATGAAGCCATAGATTTTTATTCCTCTGAGCACCTAAGACATGTAACCGAAAGATAACTTATAATAGCCACGTCTACAATTGTTTGGTTGTTGGTAAAATCCCTCTCTCTCTCTCTCTCTCTCTCTAGGAATACAACTCAAAACTATTTACTCTTTTACCTCTAATAATGCCGTATACCCAGTCATTATCCTGTTGAATGATCATAAAAGGTTTAAGTCATCTATGATACAGATATTAGAAAGTTGGTGGAAGTTCAAACTTTTTTTTATCATTGCCTGAGATATTTTAAATATATGGTCATTTCCACGCAATCAGTAAAATTTTTTAAGAGTTATTATTTAACTAAAAAATAATAAAAATGTCCTGATGTGACTGACACTACACGAAAGTTCATAGATTTTTGGCTATCATAAAAATTCGAGTTTCTTCGGATTGCGCAGTAATTCAGCATTCTACCACTGCTTATTTTAAGTATAAGGTTTCTGGCTAAATATATTAACTGCAAAAATGTATTGAAATACCAGAGGAAATAATTTATTGGCATTTTTGTGCGTGACTGACAATACATTCAATTCGTGACTGACACTACACTGCGAATTGTATCACAGATATGGAATTTTAAGCAATAATAACATAACATATGTTAATAATTTTGGGCAGGGAAAGTTAAAAATTGCATAAATGGTAAAATTATGGTTAGAAAAAGATACACAACGTCCCCTAAAGTAGGTTTCTGGTAATTTTGTTAAACTCTAATTTCTTCTTCAAAATGCAGCAAATCAACCAAATCAACATTCTACCAGTGCTTATTTTAAGTATAAGGTTTTTAACTGAATCATTTAATAGCAAAAACGTATTGAAATATCATAGGAAATAATTTATTAACACTTTTGTGCGCGACTTTCATTATAATCAACTTGTGACACACTACATCATGTCAATTGTTTCACAGAAATAAAAATTTTGGCAATAATAACAAAACGTATGTAAATAGTGTTGAACATGGTAAGTTAAAAATTGCGTACACGGTAAAAATATAGTTACAAAAAGTTACACAAGGTCCCCTAAAGTTGGTTTCAGGTAGTTTCTTACTTCTTTATTCAATAGCATTTTTTGAAAAACCTTGACCCTGAAGCCACGCAAAAAGACTTAAGACCATTGCAGATGTTTTAGTTTTACTGAATAAGCATCTTTACTAAACATTTGCCAACAAAATTTTTAACGATAATTTAACTATAAAAGGAAATAAAGCTCTTTTTATAGCATCAAGTTCATTTTCAGAACTTTGTTGAGAGGTATATTTCTTTTTAAAACATTTAAATTTGTTTTATCCGCCATGTAGTATTTTGGGGGATTTAATGAAACATTGGAAGTTATTTTAAGTAGGTATTTGTTGAATTAAAAAAAAAAACGGAGTAATTTTTGAGTGTCAGGGAATCGGAAGTATTTATCTTCTTTGATGAGCATATATCATTTAATCTACTTATTTTGCCCTTTACACAGTTGTCAGAAATGTATAATAGTGATATGTTTGGGCAGATTTCTTATTCAAAGTAAAAAAAATCTTTACAAAATGTGAGTCAAATTTGATAGAAAGTGTGACTTCTTTTATCCCCTCCTCACTGTATCACGAAGTCCATCAATTGGTCCTTTACCATGACTGAAGGCAAGGATGACCATGACTTTTGGAAAAAAAATTACCACCCAAGGTTGTCAAATGGTTGGAGGATTGCAATGGAGGTGAATTACTTTTAATTGAAATGTTGTCCGTAAAGTGGTTTTTGCTTTCATTTTCTTAAAATTTTTGTAATTTATCCCCTCCTAAAAACTTCCCCTTTGCTCTTTTTTTTCTTTAAGCTGTTGATATAGCCATCTTAAATCAAAATTATCAAAATATAAGAAATCTACAAAGATTATGGCTAATCTAAATTATCTAGATCAAAAAGAAGTTGTGACTCACACTACATTGTGACTGACACTACAAAGCTAAACTGCGTTATAAACAGAGAAAATGCTTTTCATTTTAAAATTAAGAGGTGTGGAATTACACAGATGTTACTAAAGTAAGAAAATATCGTAAAAAATTTGAAGTAAAGCCTTTTGTTTTAAAGTTATAGAAACTTTTCTATCTTTTCGTGACTGACACTACAGTCAAAAAGGAGATTTTATCTTCCTAATTAAATATCGTTTAGTTATAAATACCAATTAATAGTGTGTTTTTAAGGTAGTTCTGATAGTGTATTTTAATAATTTTATCAAAAAATCTGATAAAATGTGCTTCGTACCTTAAAATTCATTTGTTCAAAATGAAGAAAAAACACGGAACCATGCTTTCAAAACAAAGCGGATAATTTGAAGCTGCTATGTAGCCAAAGATGAAACAATAATAGTTGTTGATACAAAAATAATAAAATTCAAACCTTTCTAAAGCAAATATAAAAGTTGCAAGGGTAGAATTTTTTTTTTTTTTTTTTTTGCTGTCGAGGTCTCTTCTGACGTGGAATTACCCATATATGTGTTGTAGAAATATTTTTTTAATTTGAAATGTACATAGTATATGGTTTCAAAAACTATTCAAGGTCTTAAAATTCAATATAATTTGATAATGTTACAGAATTTTTTAAACTATATGTGGTTTACAAATACTGATATTTCCTAAACGGATTTATAGGTCCATATTTTATGATGGTTAATAAACAATTTAAAAAACTTTGTTGAATCTCATAAAGATATACCATCTTTTTAACACTCAACTAACATTGCCCAGACAATGTTTACCCAAACAACTCCCTCGCAGCCAACACTATCGCATGCCGAGCACACACTCGAGTAATAAACCTGCTTTCGTGACAGCCCGATTCCATTGAAATCCCCACACAGACACAAATTGGCCACTGCTATCATTACGTCTGTTGTGAGATAAGACGACTTCGCATAAGACGTCCTCTCAAGGACATGGACGGAAGACAGCATGCTTGGACCGTGTTGTTTGGAAAGGAACTAAATGAAATTGGGTCTAAAGTTAATTTAGAACTTCGTGGAGTCTGGTTATGATTCGGGAAGCACTGCAAGCAACATTTTGTAGATTTACGACCTATTGCAGAAACATGTATTTAATGGTAAATGAAACGGTTCATTCATAAAGTTTTATTTTGCAGTTTTACCCGAATGCCACGAAATGAATTTATTAATCATTTTATTGTAATTGTTAAGCCATACATACTGTTTAAAATACACAGGGGGTGTCCGTGGTATAGTCTTTCTTTACATAGTGTAGAACGTTTTAACTATTCTATAATCATCTTCGATGTAACAATCACATAAAACTGAAAACCAGCATTATATACAGTGGTGATCATTAAGAAGTTTATGTGGTAATGATTTGTAATCGCATGGCATATTGCATAACAGCTTGGTAGTTGGGTCCATAACTTCACCAGGACCCCAAACGTTGCCTGTAGCCATTTATATAACCAGAATAGTTAGCAAGCCTTGTGGTACATTTTCATGTAGAAAACATTTCATCATAAGAAACAATTGCATGCTGACCCGGCAGCGCAATTTTTAGGGAGCTAGCCTTTGTACCTATTGAGTTCGGGCTCGAATCCCGGTAAAGCATGGATGTTTGTGTGTGTGTCGAGTATATGCAGAGTACGTGCTCGTTAAATCTGTTGGTTCCGAAAGTCCTGTGCGTGGTCATTGCGCAGTTTCCCACGGGTACAGTTCTCTAGAGACTATTTCCCTCCACTTCAGGGACATGTCTAAATTGTGTTAGTATCGCGCGATAGATTCCAGAAACAATTGTGTGTGTTTTTTGTCTGTCCTACTTGACGAAGGTTTATAAGCCGGTCTCTGACCAAGCATACAAGCCGGAAAATGTATGTCTACCAATAAACCAACCGACAATTGCATGAACCATACTTTATAGGTGATAAGAGCTTTCGATTCAACTTACTAGCTAAAATCTTACAATTTATCAAATCCGATATCCGTTTCTAGTCCCTTTCTGCTTGTAACCCTATTCAGTTGAAGGTGGAAGATTCGGCAGTCCGGAAACTCCACGATACCGGCCGAGTTTTATCTTCATTAAAAGGTTGGCCTGCCTCGTTTGTCAAGGGTGCTTCCTCAATGCGTTGTCAGGGGATATTTTCATTATGGCTGCTTTTAATGGCGCTTCCAGTCATCAGTGCTTCTCATTTTTATTTTAATTGTTTTTCGGTTGTTTTGAATGGGAATGTGGGTTTCATTAGGATTTTTTCTTTTAAGATGCGATTGTGCAGTTGTAAAGTGTAATTAGAGGTTACATTTGTTAATTATGATTGATGATCTAAGTTATTAGTTTTGTTGTTGCGAGTTCATAGTCATTTTACTTTATGTTTCTGGAGATGGATCACAGTTTTTTTAAACGCATGCTTTATTTCTAGTTTTAATTAAAATGTATGTCTAATTAAAGCTATCGGGGAATTAATTTCAGAGTGTGAATGGTGCAATGTGTGATTCATTTTAATTTTGGAAAAAATCAAAGGGGTTCTGATTTTGGGTGAATGTATCTATGCTTCGGTTATATAGAATCAACTGTGATTGTTTTTGAAAAAAAAATATTTAGCTCTCCAAAATAATAGAGGTTTAGTATACTGCCATTGATCATAACACGAGTGTGGTAAATGTATTGCTTAAGTAATGTGGTCGCTATGAAGCAATGCTTTAACTTCACTTAAAAAGTTATTTTTATACATTTTGTAGGAACTGGCAAAAAATATGGTCGCTATGAAGCAATGCTTTAACTTTACTTAAAAAGTTATTTTTTATACATTTTGTAGGAACTGGCAAAAAATATGGTCGCTATGAAGCAATGCTTTAACTTCACTTAAAAAGTTATTTTTATACATTTTGTAGGAACTGGCAAAAAATATGGTCGCTATGAAGCAATGCTTTAACTTCACTTAAAAAGTTATTTTTATACATTTTGTAGGAACTGGCAAAAAATATGGTCGCTATGAAGCAATGCTTTAACTTTACTTAAAAAGTTATTTTTATACATTTTGTAGGAACTGGCAAAAAATATGGTCGCTATGAAGCAATGCTTTAACTTTACTTAAAAAGTTATTTTTTATACATTTTGTAGGAACTGGCAAAAAATATGGTCGCTATGAAGCAATGCTTTAACTTCACTTAAAAAGTTATTTTTATACATTTTGTAGGAACTGGCAAAAAATATGGTCGCTATGAAGCAATGCTTTAACTTCACTTAAAAAGTTATTTTTATACATTTTGTAGGAACTGGCAAAAAATATGGTCGCTATGAAGCAATGCTTTAACTTTACTTAAAAAGTTATTTTTTATACATTTTGTAGGAACTTGCAATAAATAACAATCTAAATTGAATTTCATTGTAAAAATATGATAAACTCAAAGTAAATATAGACTTTACAGAAGAAAACTAATAGAAACAAAAATAAATTCTAAGATTACTTTCGAGCCCAATTATTTTCCTCAAATAATGTATATCTTAATTAAAAGCAAAATTTTAAAACAACCAACTAAAGCCAACTAGTTCTTACAAACCCAAACAAAGAATACTGCCTTCCAGGGCAAACTTTTCGAAAGACTATCAATTTATATCATCCAACATCCCGAAATAAAACGCCATAAAACCGGCTTACAACATACAAGAACAAGAATATTCTCCTTATTTAAACTCCCTTCCTCCGAAAGGGGTAGTTTTTAATGCCGTTCTGTACTATAGCTACCATCATTCTCCTTAGATCTAAGTGCCGAATCATCGATTATAAGATATCCTCGAGTTGGGCCCAACAACCATGAAATAAGGTCCCACTTTGCATATTCATGAAGAAGTAGTAATATAAATTAGGTTGTCTTGATTGGAGGCTTTCGACGACAGTTGTTCCCCTCCGTTGCATCTGGTGCTGACGACAAACAAAATTTCCCCAATTTTGAGATGGGTTAAATAATTAACAAGCAGGTCTTGATAACAAGTTCAATAACATTCAAATACAGTAACCACTACACTCTTAAAACAAAAGAGTGAGATCCGCTCCAGTTGGATAAGTGCATTTTCGACACTGGAAAGGAGTGAATATTAACTCAGACTGAGTTAAAATCACTCGTTTGGAGTGATCCTGTTGGAGGTTTAACACGCAAAGGACCCACTCCTTTCGGAGAAGTGCATTTTGAAGACTGGAGGAGTGAAAATTACTCAGATTGAGTTAAATTCGCTCGTTTGTTTTAAGAGTGTAAGATTGCATTTAACCACTAAGATAACCAGTCTCTAACCACTAAGATAAGTCTGTCTTTCTTGGCGAAGGTTTATAAGCGTGTCGCTGACCAAGCACACAAACCTGAATAAATATCTGTCGACCAAATAACAGAAACCATAGGTGATAAAAGTTTTTTAATATTGTAGGTGTTACGGTTATTCAATTATTTATTTATATTTACTTAGAAATTCCATTTTGAGATTGTGGTTTAGCGAATAACTTACTCATGTACACTATCAACAGAAGATTATCCGTTAACTTGACAGCAAGAAAGACAGATCAACAAACCTTAAGAAATACAATCATATACAATTTACCAAAATAGAGAAATCATATCAGAATTTAGCTTAGGAAAAGTATGGAGAAAAATATAGCTATGAGAAGGCAAATTATTGACTGGGTCAATATTAACTAGGAAGTTATTAACAAGGAATTCTTGTTAGACACCATAATATGACTATTCTGAATAATTATTTTCAATTGTTTTGACTCTACTTTGTAAGGGAAAGTCCTTCGATATACATTTGGTGGTTTGCATTTCAGTCCATTGCTCAAGTTTCTATTCAAGTTCCATTGTTCAATTGATGTTCAATCAACAAAATTCTCTCAAATAAATTCAACAAGAGATTCTTATTTCAAAGTTAAACCTAAAGGAATTTCACTTAAAAAAACTGTTTAAATTAAAATTGTTTATATCTAAAAATACACCGTATAAGTGAAGACAATCGCTATCTAAAAATAACGGACATTTCACTTCCATTCAACAAAGTTTCGCTGAGGAAATGACTATGGTATTTAATGTCCCCTCTATTGTCGTGTAATGGGTATGGGTGTAGCCGTTCTTGTAAGTGTATCGTAAAAATTTATTTGATGAAGAACTAAAACCGCACTGGTGTCTTAATAAACGTTTGAAAGGTATGTTCTAAGATTCTTTTGCTCTTAGGGAGAAAAGGGGAAATGGTTTAAAATGGAATGACAATGAGAGTTCGAAATAAATGTCATTGAATTTAATTATGCGATTTATTTATAGAATGTTTAGGACAGATTCAGAATTTAATTAATTATTCGTCCCAGTGGTATGGTTTAACAGTTTAGAATCTTGTATAATAGTTTGAATGTCTTGCATGAAAATGGTTAACATTCTTGATTATTAGAAATATTTCTTTTTAAATATTTACTAGTTTGAATGAAATGTAAATTAAATTTGCAGATCAATTGCTAGAACTTCCTAAAGTATATTTATAGCACAATGGATTTCTATAATAATCACCAACTGTTGTATTACTTAAAAATTTCATTATATTCATTTGTGTAATAAAATTTAACTTTGATGAGGTCACAGTAAATTTATGCCATATTTTGTGAACATCATAATTAATATTCACAAAATCTTTCTAAACATTCAATGAAAGTTTCATAATGATATATTCTGTAAAAAAATTATGTTATTCTGTAGTCATCCCTTTAAGTTTAACCTGAATTTCGTTTGCTTTCAACCTGTTTTCTCTGTTTCGCATTTTTTCAATTCTTGTGTTTAATAAATCCCTAAAGCATTTTTGCTAATTAAGATATATAGAATTTCGAAATTATCGGCCTGTATTCTTATATAAATGGTGCACAAAATTTTCCATGCAATAAGGTCGATTATGAATAGATTTTTTGAAAAAAAATTGAACTCAACAATTTGTATTTTTTAAATTTTTTTTTTGAGATTTTCAGTATAAATGAATGTAACTTCGTTACTGTATTTTAAAATCCATGCACTGTTCTCAAGCAAATAGTTCTAAGAAAAAACTATAAGGTTGGTGGAGTTATTTTTAAAATTGAAAGAGGAGTGGCGTTTTAAAAGAGTTAAAAAAAATTTTAATGAAAAACTACTTGTAAATATAATTTTTATTGTTTAGAAATGTTTAGTTAGAGAAAACATTATATAAAAACAATATAATTTCTGAGTTCATGTTCTTATTGATACAAACTATGTGTTGGGTACCATATCCCCTTAAACAGTTGAGTGTTGTAAAAAGATAACAACATATATTTTTGATTGATACTGCAAAAATTCATTGAAAATGTTATGTTTGTTTAATTATTATAAAATTTTGTTTAACTACTCCCGATTCATTCCCAATATTTACACCTTATCACTCCATCGTAGAAACAGTTAATTATCCTTCAGATTCGCAAATTTGTAATAGATCTGTTTAATGAGATTTCATTTAATAAATTCTTAATAAATTTATACATAGTTTAATTCATTTTCATGTAAATTCTATGCTCATTTAATGTTAAACATATTGCATTTTTGTTCACAGATAAACTTTGTGCGCATTATTGAATTTTAAACATTACTATATTTTAATTTTAATAAGGGCATATTAAAAAAACACATACTTAAAGTTGAAGAATGCTAATTTAAAATTATTAACGCTAACCAAGTTTGTGGAATAACTCGAAAGAGTCCTCTGCAGTTTTCACTTGCTTAAAAAATATGTAAATTTAAAAAATGAAAGGTGTCACTTAAAAACACTAAGCCCCTCAAAAACCAAAATAATTCAAGTACTAATTCGCTTTTTTCTCATTGTTAAGGTTATTAGTTGTCGGGATAAATAAAATAATTCAAACGCAATTCAGTAAGTCAAAGGATAATAAAAAAAATTATATCTGCACATTTTAAAACTTTTCTTCACCTAAGTATATGCTCCGTTGTATAAAAAATGAAATAAAAAATACGTGAAGAAATGTTTCTCTTTCATTTCAATTTTGTAATTTAGTTTTATTTTTTCACATTAGTGGGTTCTCCTTAATGCTAATGAGAAAAAACTTTGAGCAAATAAAGAAATTAAAATAATATAAAGTAAGTAGGAGTGGAAATGATCGTGTCTAAGCTCTAAAGGTAAGACTTAAGATTTATTCTTTCTTATTATCTTTTTTAAGTAACTGAAACAGAAAACTTATGGCGTTTTGGATTCATTATCATTTTAAGTTTCAACTGCATTCTTTCCTTTTGGGGAGCATATTTTAATTTAATTGGATGGCGAAAGAATAAGCAAAGTACTTAAGAAGGATATACTTTAAGCATAATTTCTAGACAGGGGCTGTATTTAAAATAAAGAATTCAATTGAAGTTCAAAATTTCAATATGATTTTTTTAACGAATGGAATTTTTAAAAGCTTAAAAATTGAAACGTTTAATGGGACTTTAAATTTTTTTTGTTAATTTTATTTATTTAATATATAAGGGTACTTATTTTTCAGACTAATTTATAGTATTTAATACGATTATTTACTTTTTCAAGCTTAACCAAAATGCATGAGGAAGTTAAAACATTATTGTTAAGAGAAATTCGGTTATATTTTTATTTATAATTTTATACATAAACAGTTCATAGGATTTTTTATTGCATGTAAGTTGACTTACTGTTATACGAAAACGATATTTATCTATTAACTTCTAATGGATTATATTACTTACCCTTTCATGCAATTCAAATTTCATTAAGATAATTTTACACTCAAAAACTTACATTATTGTTTAAACACACACAATCTTTTCACCAAATGAATAATAATCTATCATTTTCTTCTATTGATGTAACTTAGACAAACGTCGAAATTTTTCAAATGGCTACAGTACTCTTCCATAATTCCTTGAGTGATTTGTTCTTTGTATATACTGGCTGAACCACTACATATCACATGATATTACCACGTTTCATCTATAAATACAGTATACATCCGTTTTATTTCTTTTTTTGTATAGAGTAGAAATTAATACGAAGCAACTAAGGTTTTCTCCTGCCACAATGTATATTTGTTTGACAGTTCTATTATTTACTAACATATGTAATGGCTACTAATATTTTCCCGCGTGTGCTAAATCGAAATTTAGGTTTTATTATCAAAATTTACTTATATCCAAAACAAGGTTGTCTACGACAAAAATTCAAGTACTTTATTAATGATGTAAATCGTACATATCTGATTTCAATTATTAATTTTACACACATATTTTTTTCTTATGACCACTGATAATTCCGTAGGTCAACGAGTACTTCGTTTTTTTGACATCCTGGCTAAACTTCTGCGATTTTTCCATCACTCCACTCTAATTTACTGCTCCTATGTCTACCCGTATTCCATTGTTTTCATTTTGATTTATGTTACGAAAAAATTTGATGGTAAAATAATTTAGATAATGGAATTTATTATAGTTGTTAAAAACAATTACCCTGAAAACGTATCAAAATATGTTTTGCTATAATTGAAATGCTTCTAAAAATGTAAGAGACATTCTGTTAATGACCGAGTAATTGTTTTCTTCTCATTTTGGCTGAACCTCTGCACAATTTTCATCGTTCCGTATAACTCTCCTCTGTCTATCAGGAATAAATATGTATTTTTTTCATTTCAATGTACATTACAGAAAAACTGATTGAACTAATTCAAGCTATTTTGCTAAATGAATTTGTTATTGTCGTTAAAAGTAATTAATGATCTAAATTAAATTGATTTTACTCTTGAGGTATTTTTTAACCCATAAAAGAAATATCTTTCCTACATATCCATTCCAACTAAAAAGTACACTAAAAACACATAACTTTTCATTAAATTAGCTCCAACAAACATACATTTTTCTCGTGACCGCGGCATTATTCCATAGGTCACCGAGTAATTTGTTTTCCGCTTCATCCCGGCTTAACCCCCGCAAATCTCCATCACTCCCATCCAACGCCGCTTCCTGACTAGTTCTTTCATATTGCCGACCCGGCGGCTGAATGGTTAGTGTGGTAGCCTTTGGAGATGCTTGGTCCGGGTTCGAATCCCGGTCTGACATGGATGTTTGTGACCGCCAATAAATGTTGTTATTTGTCGATGTGTTTGGGTTGTCCTTTCTTTGTGTCTTGTGCTTGTAAAAACTCTTTTGGTGTCTGTCCCACTTGACGAAAGCTTATAAGCGGTTCTCTGAACAAGCACACAAGCTGGAATATATATGTACCTACCATATCATGCCATACTGTCATATTGGCTTCCGGAATTTGGGTCAGGCAGAAGTATTGATTTTTTTGGATCTGCCGGAGGAGACGTCACGGAATTTATTATTGTTGTTAACAGTAATTATAATCTGAATTAAATTCACTTCACGCTTAATTTTTTTCACCAGTAAAAGAAACATATTTCCTACATCTCCATTCCCACTAAAAACACATTACTTTCCATTAAAGTAACTCCAACAAACATACATTTTTCTCATGACCGTGGCATTATTCCATAGGTCACCGAGTAATTTGTTTTCCGCTTCATCCCGGCTTAACCCCCGCAAATCTCCATCACTCCCATCCAACGCCGAGCTTCCTGACTAGTTCTTTCATATTGGCTTTCGGAATTTGGGTCAGCCAGAAGTATTGATGAATTCGGATCTGCCGGGGGAGACGGCATCATTACCCCAGTCCATTTGCTCTCCAACGTTTGATACTCTTTATAAAAAAAGTTTTTTTTGTTATGTTGCTGATAGAATTAGAAGAGCTGCCAAAGTAACGAAGATCATAAGTAAGACGAAAGTAAGCGATGCGGTAGACGGCGAATTTGTTACCGAGGTTGAGTTATGATATTTGAAGTGAAAATCGTATTTTCAACAGTAAGATTATGGGTATATTTTAAAATTCTTAATGGATCCTTCTCTAGGACAGGGAGTACAACTCCCCTCAAGCAATGGGTTTAGGAATTGTAGAACATGCAATAATTAAATACATCTTTGTAGTACAATAATGAATGACAGATTCAGTATGGAATGTTTCTATAAGTTTTTATCAGAAGTATATTTTTTATGTTGCTGATAGAATTAGAAGAGCTGCCAAAGTAATGAAGATCATAAGTAAGACGAAAGTAAGCGATGCGGAAGACGGCGAATTTGTTACCGAGCTTGAGTTATGATATTTGAAGTGAAAATCGTATTTTCAACAGTATGATTTTGGGTATATTTTAAATTTCTCAATGGATCCTTCTGTAGGACAGGGAGTACAACTCCCCTCAAGCAATGGGTTTAGGAATTGTAGAACATGCAAGAATTAAATACATCTTTGTAGTACAATAATGAATGACAGATTCGGTATGGAATGTTTCTATAAATTTTTATCAGAAGTATATTTTTTATGTTGCTGATAGAATTAGAAGAGCTGCCAAAGTAACGAAGATCATAAGTAAGACGAAAGTAAGCGATGCGGAAGACGGCGAATTTGTTACCGAGCTTGAGTTACGATATTTGAAGTGAAAATCGTATTTTCAACAGTAAGATTATGGGTATATTTTAAATTTCTTAATGAATGATCCATCTCTAGGACAGGGAGTACAACTCCCCTCAAGCAATGGGTTTAGGAATTGTAGAACATGCAAGAATTAAATACATCTTTGTAGTACAATAATGAATGACAGATTCAGTATGGAATGTTTCTATAAGTTTTTATCAGAAGTATATTTTTTATGTTGCTGATAGAATTAGAAGAGCTGCCAAAGTAACGAAGATCATAAGTAAGACGAAAGTAAGCGATGCGGTAGACGGCGAATTTGTTACCGAGGTTGAGTTATGATATTTGAAGTGAAAATCGTATTTTCAACAGTAAGATTATGGGTATATTTTAAAATTCTTAATGGATCCTTCTCTAGGACAGGGAGTACAACTCCCCTCAAGCAATGGGTTTAGGAATTGTAGAACATGCAATAATTAAATACATCTTTGTAGTACAATAATGAATGACAGATTCAGTATGGAATGTTTCTATAAGTTTTTATCAGAAGTATATTTTTTATGTTGCTGATAGAATTAGAAGAGCTGCCAAAGTAATGAAGATCATAAGTAAGACGAAAGTAAGCGATGCGGAAGACGGCGAATTTGTTACCGAGCTTGAGTTATGATATTTGAAGTGAAAATCGTATTTTCAACAGTATGATTTTGGGTATATTTTAAATTTCTCAATGGATCCTTCTCTAGGACAGGGAGTACAACTCCCCTCAAGCAATGGGTTTAGGAATTGTAGAACATGCAAGAATTAAATACATCTTTGTAGTACAATAATGAATGACAGATTCGGTATGGAATGTTTCTATACATTTTTATCAGAAGTATATTTTTTATGTTGCTGATAGAATTAGAAGAGCTGCCAAAGTAACGAAGATCATAAGTAAGACGAAAGTAAGCGATGCGGAAGACGGCGAATTTGTTACCGAGCTTGAGTTACGATATTTGAAGTGAAAATCGTATTTTCAACAGTAAGATTATGGGTATATTTTAAATTTCTTAATGAATGATCCATCTCTAGGACAGGGAGTACAACTCCCCTCAAGCAATGGGTTTAGGAATTGTAGAACATGCAAGAATTAAATACATCTTTGTAGTACAATAATGAATGACAGATTCGGTATGGAATGTTTCTATAAATTTTTATCAGAAGTATATTTTTTATGTTGCTGATAGAATTAGAAGAGCTGCCAAAGTAACGAAGATCATAAGTAAGACGAAAGTAAGCGATGCGGAAGACGGCGAATTTGATACCGAGCTTGAGTTACGATATTTGAAGTGAAAATCGTATTTTCAACAGTAAGATTATGGGTATATTTTAAATTTCTTAATGAATGATCCATCTCTAGGACAGGGAGTACAACTCCCCTCAAGCAATGGGTTTAGGAATTGTAGAACATGCAAGAATTAAATACATCTTTGTAGTACAATAATGAATGACAGATTCAGTATGGAATGTTTCTATAAATTTTTATCAGAAGTATATTTTTTTATGTTGCTGATAGAATTAGAAGAGCTGCCAAAGTAACGAAGATCATAAGTAAGACGAAAGTAAGCGATGCGGTAGACGGCGAATTTGTTACCGAGCTTGAGTTATGATGTTTGAAGTGAAGTTCGTATTTTCAACTATAGTGTATGATTATGGTCTTGCCGGCCCGCTGGCGCAATGGTTAACGTGTTAGCCCTTGGTGCTGGTGGGCTTGGGTTCGAGTCCCTGTCATGGCATGGATGTTTGTGCCCGTCAATAAATGTTGTTATTCGTTTAAGTGTTTGTGTAGTCTCTTTCTTTGTGTGTCTCTTGTGATTGTGTCATTTCTGGGGTTGAATACAACAGACCTAAGGTCGCAGTGTTCGGCGAACTTGCCCCCCACCAAAAAAGTCATAAGTCATGATTATGGTCATATTTTAAATGTCTTTATTCAATGGACACTAGGACAACGAGTGTAATTCCCCTTAAGCAATGGGTTTAGGATGTGGTACTACTGTGAAAAAAATATCGCTACAAATGCGCATTTTATTAAAAGCGCATTTGTTTCTTCTGTAAATATAGTACATGTATAGAAATAAGAATGCAACTATCCAGCAAAAATAGACTGTTTAAGTTAACTTGGAAAAGTTACATAACTTGGAAAACTATAGGTAAAAACTCTGTTCTATTGCCGGTCGTTTGCAGGATAACCTAGGCATGACTAGTACGTAACTACAGTAGATTTAGATATTCCTCAGTTGTTAATATTGTTAATCGGTGAAGAATGCTAGATTTTGAAAGAAAAATATACAAATATGTACTATCGAAGTTTAACTATTGCATTTTCTTAAATAATATGTGGATTTTAAGCTTTTCATTATTAAAAATGAGACTATTAAAAGTAGGTGGTCCACATTTTATTGCAAAAGCAATATTCTGAAGAGTAAGTACTTTGAAATCTTAATTTCGAGAACTGTTTATAAAACTGTCATAAACATTAGTACAAAAATGTCCTCATTTTAGTGTAAAAATATTCTCAAAAACAAATCCGTTGATATTTCAAATTTGAAATCACAGAAAGTTAGAATGTTACTACTAAGTAACTAAGTACACAGCCGGTCCACTGGCGCAATGGTTAGTGTATACTAGCCTTTGGAGCTGCTGGGCTCGGGTTCGAATCCTGGTAAAAGCATGGATGTTTGTGTTTGTCAATAAATGTTGTTATTTGTCTATGTGTTTGTGGCGTCTTTCTTTTTGTGTCTCTTGTGACTGTCTCTTCTGGCGAGCGGGGTAGCGGGCTATATAGCCTACGCTCTTCCCTTCTAGAGGGCGCAGTGTTGTCAACTAAGTACACAGTCGTAACACCAACTCGCTATTGGCAATGAAATGGTGCAGTTGGCTTCTATACTTCCCTTTAATTTGAAAGAATGAAAACGAAATTTGAAAATGATAGCATTCTAGTAAAATTTATTAAACCTCATGGGGAAAAGGATACTGAGATGTGTTCTGCTTTTTAACGGAATTTTTATACTATGATAAACTTACCAGTAAACAACTTTTCCTAAGCAGAGCAAAAACAAACATAATAAATAACATCCCACCCTATTGAGTACCCATTTTTAACAGAGCTCTTTCTTTGCATTCAATTAATAAAAATCCCAATTAATCCCTTCAACATCCAGAAAGATAACGGATCCATAAAATCGATAAACTTCTATTAAAAATTCAGATCCACACAGAACCCCCAACAATGGCACGTTGGCCAAACGTCCATAAATCATCTGCGGTCCTATAGCCGTGATGGATGGCCCAAGACCAGGGCCCATGGCATGACGTACAAGACCATCACAGATAAGGCATTTAAAAGAAGATTCCTGGTAAGCTTCGCAAACACATTTTTTTATATATCTCTTGGAAATAAAATAAAAAAAAATAGTCGGAAACATTTATTTTACGTTTTATACCCAAAAAATTATGTCTTTAAAATTTGACGCGTGTACTAATGTCGTTTGTGTTAAACGCGCTCTAGTGTAATGAGCTTTTTTTTCTATTCGTAAAAATAATTAGGTTAATGCGTTAATGTTTTGTGAAACTGATCGCGCTAAAAAGATCGCTAATTTGTTAAGTAGAATTAGCGGTTTTTCGCCAGGATGACACTTTTGAGGAATAAAAATGTTTCGCCGGATGTTTTTTTTTTCTTTTTCTGAAAGTGCGGGTAATTATTTTAAAGTTGTTACAGTTTTGGACATCCATTATGAAGAAAAAGAAATTCTTGATACTTATTTTCTTATCAGTTGACGTAGTAGTGGAATCGGAGTAAGTTTGCATTAAGGAAGAAGATTCTTCTCCAAAAAGTTTCATCCATGTAATTTACAGTAAGTGCTTAATCTTAGGGAATTAGTAAACAAATTTGATTTGTTAGTTGTGTAGTCATTGTTTTTTGAATGCAAGCAAATTATTGTCAACCGTTTATATAACAATACATTATTACTTTCAATTACCTAATATGAAATATAAGGTTAAGTATTGCAATGGTGTCGAACATTCAAACTGGAATTTTTTTTAACGTTTTAAAGGGTGCTCATTCTACAAAAGTGTTTTTTTACCATTGGATTTTATGTCTCTCCGTCTGAAACCAATCTACAGTATGAACTAAATGAGCTATGAATTTGAAATTCGGTATTCAAGTTCCTAGTACAGCTGGGGTAAAATTAACGATCCACACCTCGTTTCTCGTCTTCTTATGGTCAAAGAATTTTTTTGAATGGTACCATTTTTCAAGAAATAGCTTAAGGAATTAGGAACTGTCAACAAAAATTGTATAAGGGGTCGTCTGTAGATTAAAATGAGTACTAACTTTGAAATTTCCAATGGTAATGCCCATTTTTTATTATCTTTAAAAAACCCCAACCTAAAAAAAGTAATTCATTTGCTTTATTTGTTGAAATATAAGCATTTAAATTTGAACGCCCATAATGTTAAAAAAAAGTTTCCAAACGTTTCGTCATACTTCCACAAATAATCGAATCGACGAATTAAACATTTTCCCCCATTATATACTCCTTAATCTTCTAAGTAATAATTTTAGCGCAAATATTTATCATGCTATTTAAAAAAACTGTAATAATTTGATACTTAAAAACTAATGTCATTTAATTATAATCTTTTTTAAAATAGAATATCGTAACTGACAACTATTATAGTTTAGGAACGAAAATGAATTATTTTGTAAACAAGCAAATTATGCTGATTAAAATGTAAAAAAATATATATCTGTTGTTTTCTTTACGAATAGCAATTTATCATCCGCCCTTACAAAGAAAAAATATCATTAAGAAATCAATTGTTAGGTTTTCACGAATGAAAAAGCAATGTACGCTTTTAATTATCTGTAGCTTGGCATATTTTAGCCCTAGAAATTTGTTATAATTTTATTTAAGAGCATTGTTTTTTCTCGAATGGCCCATAATTAATTTATTTCTAAAAAACTTAATACAACTTAGACGTCTTAATCCAGTTTTGTGAAATAATTGCTGTTCAATGACTATTTTATTTAATTTTCTTTTGCGTAGAAGATGGATTTAATAAACATAATTTAATTTATTATGAATCCTGTTGTTTCTTATTGATAAAAAAATGCATTATACGATAACCTAATTACGAAAATTTAATATTTAAATGTGTGTTAATGTTGCTTCAATATAAGTCGTTAGATAAAAACCAAATCATGCTATAAATAAAAACTTCGTTCCATGACATTTCAATGAAACGTATTGTGGTTTGGTATTTTGTAATATATGCATGTATTGAAGGTGTTAAAATTTTATGGTATTCAATATTATTGTCTTTATATTTGACAATTGAAGAGCATAATGAAAGAACTTGCAAGGTGACAAAAAGTTGGAAACGAGAAAATGAGTTTTATAATCTTTAGTTTGTACTTATATGAGTTAAAAAAGGTATTTAAAAAATGTATTTGAAGTTTATGAAAAGGGGGAATTTTGCTAAGTTATCTTTAAAAAAATTAAATAACACGTTCATTAACACAAAAATCTCGATTTTTCCAAAAATGTAACTTAGCACGTTCTTCCACTAAACTCTTAAACTATTGAATTTAGTTCAAACATTTTTTTTTTAATTCTTCAATTTAATTTTTAATAAATTGAACCTCTATTTATCCATTACTTTTGAGGAACTTAACTAACTATGCTGATAATTTAAAAACCTATGGACCCATTTCGTAAATTCATTTCTATATATACGATTCAACACCAAAGAAAGCAAATAAATTTATATTACAAGTTACAAACTGCAAGTACTTTTTGAAAAATGTCAGCAACATATATCGAGTTTCAATAAAGAATCTGATAATTAACATAATTAATCAAGTATTTTTACTTTCCACATACCATATCGATTTCACTCGCTCCACTGGTCACGTAAAACAACCTTCTCAACCGTATTTCGGAACAACCTCAAACGAAAAACCAAAGAAATAAAGCCTAAACTGACGAAACAAAATTTAATCTCGAGTTTAAAATTCTTTAGGGAAATCCCCGTGCTTAATAAGGCGGAATCTCACTAAGATTAACATCGAATGCCTCGGGAGGGGGGAGTACGGTGGCGCCTCAAATCTAATAAAGGTAAGAGCAAAAGTAATTGCACCCTGGATATCTTTATCCACGCTTTCTCCATCGATAACGTATCGATAGTTTGGTACAGCTGTAATTTTTTTAATGTGCCGACCCGGCATCACAATGGTTAGGGAGCTAGCCTTAGGAGCTTCTGGGTTCGGGTTCGAATCCCGGTGATGCATGGATGTTTGTGAAAATCAATATATGTTGTTATTTGTCTATGTGTTTGTGTCGTCCTTTCTATGTGCGTCTCTTGTGTCTGTGTCGCTTCTGACGAGTGGTGTAACGGGCTATAAGGCCTATGCTCCTCCCTTCTAGAGGGCGCATTCCAAGTTGAGTTAAACTAAGTTAATTGTTTAAATGTTATATGAATAATCTAGTTGCGGAAATCATTATCCAAGGCATATAGAGTGCGGCCGTCCACTGCCTACTTCGACCACATGAATTTACTATCGCCAAAAGTCACCAATAAACGGATCAGACCCGATATCCTAGGAGACAGCTATGATGTAATGACCGGTTTGTTTCTTTGCGACTTTTTGTGAGTTTACAAATTAAACTTAATGTTGCTAGACTATTGTGTTGGATAAAATATGAAGTGAAATGGTTTTCCCGCATCTGGGCATTCCTGTTGCTTTACAACGTAATCAAATCGCCAAATCGGGACCGGCATTTATGTCATAGCTATTTCTGTACCAGTTGTATTTTGGAGTTCTTAGTTAACAGTTTGTGTAGCATTCAGTTAAATGCGGAAGTAAATTACACTGCATATTATTTACAAAATGTGCACATTTGCAACTTTGCCACCATATTAACTAATTTAGTATGCTGCTAATTACTATGAAACAATCGTTGAAAAGAATATAAATTTTCGGTTAGCAATATTATTGTTTCTGTCATCTTTACTGAATATATTGTTGATATATTTGCTTGATATATATGGTAAAATTTAGTATAATCGACACATTAGTTAATAGTTTTATACAGTTACAAAATTTGAGCTTTAACAATACAGAAGTCTTTATGTGCTTTTTTCTTAAGTAAAATGCAGAAAATCCTTGGTCAAAAGTGGAGAAACTCAGACAGTCTGCAAATATACATACAATGTACATATAAATGAATTTCTAATTTTTTTCTTTAACATATATTCACACGATTAAACATAAAATGCATTTAAAAAAAACATCTGTAGTTAATGGTGAAGAAATGTTTATCTGGGATATTTCCCACCGTAGACGATAATCATAAAAAAAATCCCTCTTAACAGTTAAAACCATTAAGATATAAAGGTATGATTATATCTTTTACAATGTATGTGTTTTTGAATAATTGTATTATTTGTTTTTAATAAAAAGGATTGAATATTAGTTAAACTAAATAAAAGCTTTTGTCTAATTGTGTATCTAAACCTTGCAAAACTGCATTATAAATGGTAATACGTGCGTATTAACCTTAAGAGGCTGGATACATTTAAAAATTACTGGAGTCTAAAGTCCTTCGGCTGATTTAGGTTGCGTTGGATTCCAGTTCAGGTGTGAAGTTCATATTTTTAGAGGGGTTTAAAAACGAGACTAACATTGATTGTGGCAAATCTATGTAATAATGTTTGAAATAGAGTATTAAAATCGTGTGCCATTACAATTTTGCCGACCCGGCAGCACAACGATTAGGAAGCTAGTCCTTGGAGTTACTGGGTTCGGATCTCAGTAAGGCATGGATGTTTGTGTTAACAATAATTGTTGTAATTTGTCCATGTGTTCGTGTCGGCCTTCCTTTGTGTGTCTCTTGTGACTGTGTCACTTCTAGCGAGCGGGGTAACGGGCTATAAAGCCTATGCTCTTACCTTCTAGAGGGCGCATTTGCTGTCGAGTGCCATTTAGTCAGTTACAATTTTGTCACATTAAATCTGCGTTATCCCTAAAAGAAACCCAGTCACTTAGTGAAATCTGAATCTATTATATGTAGAGGCCACGAACATAATGCATTATGGCCTGGAGACTTTAAGTTGTGGCAAAGTAATTTTCAATTTTGTCAATACTGCTTTTTTTGTACTTTTAATTAAATATGCAAGTCACTTTTAAGCGTCGTCGTAAATGGATTAAAATGATGGATTTGTAATATGATGAAGTATTAAATTTTTGTGAAATTTAATTTAATGATTTAATTGTGAACGTTGAATTTAAGTAATAGAAATTTAGCCAATAGGTTAAAATAAAAGTTCATTTGGCAAAATGTGTTAGTATTTTTGACGTGTTTGTGAAGTATGTATATTTATAAAAATTAATATTCCTTTTAAGCTTTTGCTTTTAAATAGCAGACACAAAAACACACACAAACTTAAAAGCAATTTTAAAAAAATCAAAGAAAAATATTACTTTTCTGTATTTTGTACAAGGAAATGAAATCCATGTTTTATGAAGTTAATTTAATAAATATTTTTTTTAAGAACCAAACAAAAAAAATTGCCGGTCCACTGGCGCAATGGTTAGTGTACTAGCCTTTGGAGCTGCTGGGCTCGGGTTCGAATCCCGCTAAAGGCATGGATGTTTGTGTTTGTCAATAAATTTTGTTATTTGTCTATGTGTTTGTGGCGTCCTTCTTTGTGTGTCTCTTGCGACTGTTTCTTCTGGCGAGCGGGGTAATGGGCTATAAAGCCTAAGCCCTTCCCTTTTAGAGGGCGCAATCACTGTCATTTGTCAAACAAAAAAATTGATTTTTGCATTTTAATGTCTATCTTTAATAACAAACTTTCATAACATTAGATATAATAATGAAACTCAAAATATTACATTGCCATTTTTTTTGCTGCTTAGTTCCACCTTAATAATGGTTCCTCGTAGCTGAAATGGCTGATACGCTGATGTGTGGTAGATACTTCCCCATATTTTCGGTACATATTTGGTAAACACTTTCTAAGATGTTAAAGATAAAAACTTCAGAAATTATTTAACAGAATAATGAAAATATAATGAAACATTTCACCACACAGCCGTTGCGCAAACCAGAAACCATATTTTGGTGAAACTAAGCGTTAAATTTGTAACAGTGTATCAATGAGGGAAAAAAACAAGCACAAATATGACATATTCTTTTGAACTAAATAATGAATGAAACTAAAATAATATTCTTTACATTTTTCTCTAAGAATTAAAGCTCATAAACATGAGTATTGTATATTGAACTAAAAATAACCAAATGAAAAAATATTTCAATCTAAACCAATTAAGAAAATTTAATTAAAATCTATGCTCAACGGTAGTTTCTTCCTACAAAACTTGAATTAGACTTCCATATAAGTACTCTCAAAAATATTTTAATCGAATCGTAGAATTTGAACTCAAAGCATTAAATTGAAGCGGAAATAAATATAATTAAGAATTTTTAAGAAGATTCAGTAAGAAAATATCGATTAAGCAGATTCGATTTTTTTACGAAATAAGATTTCGACTTGCTTATAATTTTGAATATAAAATTAACTTGTTTATAAATTGTGCGATCCAATATTTTCTTATGTAAAACTTTTTTAGAGCTTATTAGATACGATTACTTATTTGAAAATTACCTACTTGCTTATTTAATTTTTAAAAAATTTTCCCTCTCTTCAAAATATTCAAAATAAAATAGATATCTTTAGCATCGTAGTTAAAATGATTAATGCAATATGTTTTGTTAAGTACATTGTTATTTAAAAAAAAAACATTAAAAATTAAAAAAAATAATAATAATAAGGTATCGTTTATAAATTAACTGAAATTATTTTTGAATATAAAGACATAATATTAACTTAGTTTTTATTTAAACTATTTATCTTGTAACTCAAGATAATATTTTTTAATTTAACTAAGTCAGGCTCGAAAAATTAGTGTGTATTGATAACATTTATTATGTATGTATTATCTTATGTTATGTTATGGTATAATCTTTTTTTCGTATCATTAAATCAATGAATTGTTATGTAGTTTATGATCAATAATTTCTTTTTATTTATTGCATTTTTTTTTAAAAAAATATAACGGCAGTAGACTTTTACCAAATACAGAGACAACATGAAAAGACATGACAGAGACAACATGAACCAAAAGGCTTTTAAATGAAATTTCTTTAGCTTTTCTTTTATGTACTTATGTGATTTTAACGACAATAATTAATAACAGTCACTAATTTTTACAGGTACTAGCTCAGATTTTTAACAATTAGATTTTCCCAAATCTGTTTTAGCAGATTATTAGTCATTATGTGTTGGAAATAAAGTTAAACAAATTAAAATATTAAATATATAATTATGTGAATATACATTTAATTGAATAAAGTTTTTTTCATATTTTATTATTTTAAACAAAAAACATAGAAACAAAGACGCACATGTATTACTTTTTATGTCATGAAATGAATGAAAATAAAAAATAAATAAAATATATTCATGAAAAATCCCAAAGGGTTATTTTTTGTCTGCTTGTTGTACAAAGTCCCTTTTATGTTATATGTCAGTTTAATTCCGATACATTTAAATTACTAACATGAATAGTTAAAGCTCATAAATACAATTATGTTAACTATAAATAATGTTTATTTCTAGAAGAATACACTAAAATGTGACAAGACATATAGCCCGAAAATCAATATTCTCTAAAAATAAGAAATTTGATTTATACCGTGTTTTCTTCTTGAGAGGATATATAGTCTGAGTGGCTGTTTTCTTGGAATTGGACCAAAAACATTTATATTTACTTATAAGCTCACATTTTTGTGTCTATCTTCTACAGGTGCAAAAAAATAGTTTCCAGGGAAATGAGAAATTGTTTTCATTAACTTTAATTTTTATGTGGAGAGAACTTTTTTTATTCTTTTAATTCTACATCAACACTTAAATAAAATTGAATTTTTTAATTTATTACTCTCGTCTTTACTTTAAGTTTTTATGTAAGATTGCCAGACAAGACCCAGTTAAAAAAATATGGTAATGCAAATTCAGTACTTTCAGATATTTAAATTTGATATGAATATACCCACTGGAATTACCCTAAAGCCATATTTGGCATCTATTCAACTTCTGAATAAGACGCAAATAACATCTTAAGAAATCCAAGTAGGTTTTTAAAAGCATGAAGATGAGCCTAATAGTTTCGAAAATATGTATATACCACGAAATTTGAGCCCATCTTTATTCTAAACTGTATGTCTAGCAAACAAACAAAAAATATCCATTTATTTCTCTAAGGTATAAAAGCATTATTATTATTATTTTTACTTTTTTGTAAAAGAGTATATTTTCAATATCAAGTATAGAATTTGCTTTAAAACCTTCATGAAAAAACTGTAAGCTATCGAAATACTAAATGCTAAGGTATCTATTTTAACTTTCTTCTCCACGCTTCTCTATTCAAATTTAAAAAAGAAGCTTTTTATTCCCTAAAATTCTTTTTTGTTTGGGTTTGTAAGATTTTCGTTACTTTTGCAAAGTAGATACATCGCGTTTTTGCTTATTCATAAGAAGAATAGTTCAAACCATGTATTTAGTTTTACTTTAACCACTCGTCTAAATCTCAAAACTGTCCCAAACGTCCTCGCTGTTCATTTACCGCCAACGAAAAAATTTAAGAAATTATTTTTCTTAAGAAAAACTTGTGTCACATTGTTCTCGTTTTAGAAGAAAATGTTTTTACTATATATTTTTTGTTTGGTTTCGTTAAATACTGTAGCACTATCAGCAGTACTATGAGTTTTTTCCGTCATAAAGCTGTCATACATTGATTAAAGCAAAACAAAACACGGAAGATAAAAAAAAACACAATTGCTTTATCTCGAAGACAGCGCCTGAAGACCTAAACCGACAATAATTCTTGGATCATAAACATATTTTACATGCGTCAGCTATGGATAGCCTCAAACTATGAAGAAAAAGTAAAAAAACTGTATTTGAAGAGAAAAAAAACATTTACGTATGATCTAGTGTTTTTTTTTAATGTTGAATTGTTCATCCTTCATTAGTTCAAAGTGTTGTTTAACTATGTGATTGGTCCAAAATTATACGTAGTAGAACCTACCTGTACCAGATCATGATATAAAGTATTTACTTAAAAACCGTATATAAGTGAGTTAGTTCTCTATGAATTTGCCGATTAATATTAGAGTATGTTAGAAATCAGGTTTTTTATTGTCTTTGAGAATTTGTGACCAGTTTATGAAATGAAAGCACCAACTGAATTTCCAAATTAAATTATATTCAAATGTGATAAACTAATTTTTTTTCCAGAGCTTACACTAGATACCTTCATCTCCAGTTATTTCCAAAATATTTTTTGTCGATTGAAATTTAAATTCTCTTTACAATTTGCATTTAACTAAGAATGAAAACATTTATGTTCACACTCGAGATATTTTCTTTTCGTTTTGAAGGCTAAATAGAAGGATTTTTTTTATGAAACAAAGAACACGTTTGTCTTTCGAATTATTCAAAGCAGGTATGAAAATCCAAAATCTTCATATACATTCCATCGCATTTGTGTTTCCCTTTATTTCCACTGTTGTTGCTTTATCCTTTCCGTGGATTTGTCCCCCTTATTTTATTTCAGCGTGCACCTTCCGCGAAGAATCCCCTTTCGCTATAAAATACGCACTTCGATTTGTGTCCCGATTTCCCCTTATAGTTTCCTTTTATCCTTAAGGCTAAGTTTTATAGAAATGAATTCCTAATGTCTCGCAAACAATTCTCAATCCGTTTTGTCAAAAGAAAAGGCGGGCATTGTTTCGGATGCAGTTTGCGTGCATCATCACTAAACTATCATTTTTGCTTTTGTGCGAGGGGTTGGGGAGCGATAGTTGGCATTTTCTTGGCGTCTCGAAAATAAATTTAAACATTTGTCTTCCGTGAGGTATGTTTTTGACGTGTTGTGCAAGATATAAGTGCCATAGATTCTTTAATGTGTTTTATTTATAAAAATAATCAATGGTTAAAGAATGAGAACGCAAGTTTTCGATTATTATTTTTGTATTGTATTAAATATTTCATTGCTTCGATTCTTTTAAATGTAATTTGATTAAGAGTTCAACTAGGTAAAAAAAGAACTACACATGTGTCTAAGGATGTATTATAGAAAAATTAAGTTACATTATTTTTTTCAGATTGGAGTCTCATTTAAATGTTAACTTGCATTTCAGAGGGAAAGAAGTATTAAATTTAATTATGAGACTGTAATTTAACATTTTAAAAGGCAGTGGGAAGTATACATCAATTTCATACATTTGATTAGCTCCCAGTGGATGTAGGGAAACCTACTTCTCTACCCAATAAAACAATGCTGTGGGAAATATACTTCTTACCGACTTCATATCTTTGAATAACTCCCAGTGGGAGGTCTGAAACATACTTCCCATCATAAAATACGTCGTGTAACCAAAGTAATATTAGATAATAACCAAAGTAATATTAGATAATAACCAAAGTAATATTAGATAATAACCTAAGAGAATTCATTTTTATAAGTCAATCTCAATCCACAACATAATTTAATAAAGCATTACTAAGAAAATGTCCCTTTAAAGCGTTAAAGTAAAGTCAGTGAGCTTCCAAAGCTCCAATTATTTAGTATGCATAATTTTAAAGTTTCGATGGACTTATGTTTTATTTCATAAAAGATTAAAATGATAATACATACTTAAAAATATTAATATATAATATTGTTGACTACACACATTCATCAATTTTGTTACTAATTCCAAAAAAAACAATAAAAAGCTAGTTAAGTTCACTGAAAAAATCCCCATACATCACCACCTTTCTGAATCCGCGTTAGCCAAGAGGCGTTTAGCATTTACTAGTTAGTCGTTGAAATAAATAAAACATAAGATCATGGAGGATATTTAAGAGGAAGGTGCTGCTTCGTGATAAACACCATACAAGTCAGTTCCCCAAGTGAAGCCATAATTGCTTCTGCTATGCACCCGAATGAATCATTTACTACTTTGCACCCGAACGAATCATTTTCTATTTTTACTTTTTCAATTAACGAATCATTTGGCGCTACTTTGCACTCAATAAAATAAACATTAATTCGAAGTTTTATTTTAAAGGCAAATTTTAGAATCTACACACTGATGCTTGCATACTTTATACTTTCATACATTTATACACTCTCTACTTGGTTTAACAAAACAAAATGGTTTCGGTTGACTGCCATGACCGTGGGATGAAATGTTTCACTATAGATTTGAAAATTTGGTAGAAACATTGTCACATGTTTTCGTCTTCAAAATTTGAAGAAAGGTTCAACTTAATTAGCAACCCATACGTTAAAACATTTCAAAACACAATCCAAACAATGAAAAAGGGTTCAACTGGATTCTAAAACTATGGAGAAACATTCCATCCTGCAGTCATTGCAGTACTGGGAACCAATATGTTTCGTGAAACTTAGCATGCCAGTTCAACTAATTCAAATTTTGTACTGCAGCCAACAACTAGGCTTATAGTCATTATTTGAGTTTTAATATCTCATTCTTAAGGATCACTCGGTTAAGCAGGTTTAGCTATACTTTATCACTATGGATGGTGTAGTAAAAATGTGTACAGAGATTTTATCCCCGACTAAATGCTAGCAAATGGTTCTATTTTGAAGGGGTTTGATTGTTTGTGTGGGTACTTTTTGAGTCTTAAATAGCCTAGTCTTAAATACATGTTTCTGGTAGCGGTTACATCACTTCGTTGTGGCTCACAAACATTTATTTGGTGCTTTTTTAGACGGCTTCGCCAATTTTTTGCTCGCCAAGTATCTCCCGCTTGTTTCACCTCCCTGCTAAAGATCAATTATCGCACCGGGCGTGCAATGAAAACCGCAACGCTCGTTAAGGATGAAATAGAGAGGCCATAATGAGCGAGAAGCCGAAAAAACTACGTGCAAAAAAACCTCCCAAAGTGCGCCATTCGGACTTCTTAATTAGAGCACATTTTCCCCGATAATCTGCGAGACACACAAAAAATATGATAAATAAACCGTTGAATGTTATGGGCTAATTAAAGAACAAACAGTGATGCAGCATTTTTGGATGCAAAAATTGTTTTTTTGTTTTGTTTTTGTGGGGGGAAGGGAGAACTTGTCACTTTGAATGGAATAAAGTAGCGACGTTAAAAGTAACTTGTTTTGGTTTGAAAATGTTTCAGATAAATCGTAGTGATTTTTCTATGGTAAAATATGATTTGTGTTGTGGCTAATGCCGCACAAACCTTTTTAGATAACCGATATTTAGATTATTGATAAAAATATTAGACTAGAAACTGAATTGCTTATATCTATACCTCCTTTTTTAATACAACCAAATTAATATATATTATAAAACATATTTTAATCGATTGTCGTTTAAACTAACTTTGTCAAACTAAAAATAAAAAACTTATGTATATTTCCTGTGGTTAGCTGGTGGTTTTTATTTTTCATCAATGGATATAATTATTTCGATCACCTGATACTTTAATCTATTACTTATTGAAAAAAAAAACAATTGTCAATGCGATTATTTAAGTAGTTTTTGCATCTAAAAAAATAAGTTTTTTTTGTTACAATAAGTACTTTTTCCCTCTCTTTAGTGCTTACATTAAATATGAACATTTACTAAACATCACTACATGGAAATATTTTATTACTTATTTTGTATATATGATGTATCCATATTTTCTTATTTAAATTTGACTTTGACCCAATCTTTGAATTTTTATTTTCATAACAAATTCTTAGTTGAGAAATCTTAACTATACATTTAGCTACAAAATCAGATATAAATCAACTTTGTACAATTAAAATATAAATACAATCCACACACATATCTCTCAAGCAATTCATTGTTCGACTCCGAAGATAAAAACATTTTTTTCCAAAAATACAGAGAATATACTTCAGTTTGAATTCTGCAGTTACCGCATTTAGCAAACATGGAAAGATGCATTTTATTTAAAAATGTATCCCTTGAGGACAGAATCATTCTTTCACAAATTCTTCGTCGTATCGTTGCAAACTTGACACCAACAACACTTTACGAGAAAACTTATCCATAAAACATGACAGACATGCTACTACAAACACAAACACAATATACAATAGAGGTACATGAAGTGTACTCCCCAAACACAGCATAACAAAGGTTTTTGTAAGCGATTTCTTCTGTATTTGCCGTCGTTTGTTGATGGTCACTGCGTTACTATTAGCCAAATAGAAGGGTAGGGGTTGACGAAAACGAGTGGAATGAAGATTTATTCTGATATTGAATACTTTTTTTTGTGCGGTAAAGAATATCCCATGGTTCAGGAAAAAGTGAAGTGACTAAAAAAAAAATCGAAATTTTTAGTTAAAACATTTTAGTGCTTATCACTTTTCGACTTATGAATTGGGAAGCGAATCTTAGTTAATATTCATAGACCGAAACAGATAAGTTCTTGTTCGTGAAGGAAAATGACAGTAGCATCACTCTACGAGTAAGTATTTTATGTTTCCTGCATGTTTGATAAGTGTCACATTAAAAATGACACATTCGAATGATACTAAAACAAGGCTTAATTAATATTTGTGAAAATATGATTATATAATAAGTACATTCTATGTAAAGGAAGCCTTCATCCTTCATCAGCTATAAATAGGAATTCGTTTAGAAGTCTTAATATGGCTTGTTACAACTGGCTACAACTTACATGGCTTGTTACAACTGGAACACAAGTATTGTGCAAAAATGGCAACTTTAAAGTTTATATTGTTTAAATACAAGAACTCTGCTGATGTCTGCTACTGAAGACTCTTCATATCAGCAGACTTGTATACATATTTATGTCGTTACAACACAACAGATGATCACGATAGAATAAGATTTCATACACATGCCCGATTTACAAAAAAATTTAAACATTTTTTTTTCTTAAATATGTTTAATAACAAAATATAACCTTCATTTTAAAATAACTTGATATATTTTTTAAGCTTCAGCATAGCTAGTAGTCGGAATCATTCAATATAATGCTAAATTACAATTCGAAAAAAATACATACGTCGGCGCCCTCAACACAATTTTTTTCTAACCATGCATTATTATTTGATCAAAATACAATTTTTTAATTATTTCAACACAGCCAATAACAGGGAAAAACAGAATTTTTTTATTGAAAGTCAATAATGTTTAGTAAGATTGTAATGTGAAAGCTCTAATTCACATAACGTTGCTTTTACCTTAGCCGATATCAGAGATAAGTATGGTTTTCTTTCGTCGAGTGTGAAATCTAAAATTACGACCTAACACTGCCAATAGCGGCACAGAAAGTACAAAAAAAAAAGAAAAAAAAGGTGAACAACTGCGCAGATAAAATGAAGAAATCCACATCGCTTTGCTCCAAATTTTAATTAAGAGGCTTTCTAAAGTCACCTTAGAAAGCGAGTAGAATTTTGTATTATTCATATTTTCTCCACGTGTCTCTGAATGCTTGAACGAATTTTCAGTGGTGTTTTCATAATTTCCTTAGTAAATTAAAAGTTAATATAATTATTAAAATATAATAAAATTATCTCGATAAATTTAGAAACTAGCTTGCCCCAAAGCTTATCTCGTCTTTAAACATAGAAAAGCACACGAAAAAGACATCGCTTCGTGGAAGTTATTATATTAAAATATCCTTGATAAGGGGCAGCATCGAAATAATAAAAATAACTGAACTTTTATACGGCTCGACAAAGTCCACTAAAAATAACACCTCATATCACTTTATTAAAATTTCAATTACTCTGTTATCTAAACGACATCGCACCCCAACAATTACTTTCTTCCAAAATGCCTCAAACAACCCACCTAATAACCTGAAATATTATGTCTATCTGCTAAATTCCCATCCAAAACGATACGAGTGTGCATAAAAACACGTTCCAAAGTTTAAAAATAGCAAACTGCCCAAAAGTCTTTTAAGCAGAAAACGCGAAAGCATTTCATGATTTCATTTTGCTCTTCCCTTAACCGTCCCTTTGACCTACTTTAAGGGATGGATACAGCGGGGGATGGGAAGTGCAAGAATTCATTTGTGCTTTTCTCTGGTTAGTATTGTCTCTAAAATAAAATTTGCCTAAATAACTTGATGAGGATTTTTCCATTGAAACGATAACTTTATATCAAAACAAAAAATAAATATAAAAATATAAAAAATCAAAACAATACAATTACCTACAGTAAAACATTTACCTTACTCCATTCGCGCATACCATTATCACCGGCCAGTCCGTGGCCGAGTGGTTAAGGGAATAGCCTCAGGATTCCGCCCTCCCAGGAGTGCGGGGGTTCGAATCCCACCTACTGCCAGTCATCCTATAAATCGGATATCGGTACTGGGAAAGAGTAGAAAATCCAGCTCGTGACGGATGGGCCCGAGTACACTGGGGCAGACATGCTCGTTAAATCTGTGGAGTCCAAAGTCCCGACGGGCGGCGTCACCGTACGATGTCGCTCGAAGTTCGGTTGGGTGCCCACGCAGGTGTCGACCTCGTCACTTGACCAGAGTTCTAAATTACGAGACGTTTATTGGCTGTGTTAAAGCTCCTAATGGATTCGAGAAATACGCAGCCAGAAACGATTACACTACACTATACTACACCATTATCACCTTCATTTGTGCCGATATAGCGGCATAGT